>PVLD010001333.1:58824-207956 GCA_004027595.1 Dinomys branickii | reverse complement strand
TTTGCACTGAGCTATATAGCCCTAGCAATTTTTAAATTTCGAGACAGAGTCTCACTAAGTCATTAAATTGCCCAGGCTGGGTTCAAATTTGTAACTCTTCTGCCTCAGCCTCCTAGAATGTGAGATATCAGACATGTGCCACCAGGTGGCATTGCCGTCTTTATTTTTTTTATGAGGTGTGTTTTTTGTTTGTTTGTTTGTTTGGGGTTTTTGTTGGTTTGGTTTTGTTTCTGCATACCGAGGGATGTACTACCACTTAACTGTATGTTCAGCCCCTTTTATTTTTTATTTTGAGACAGAGTCCTGCTAAATTGCCTGGCATAACCTCAAATTTGTGATCTTCCTGCCTCAGCTTCTGGAGTAGCTAGATTATAGGCATGAACCAAGAGTTTTCCCCTAGTGTTAGATATTAAACCTAGGGTCTTGTATATCCTAGACAAATTCTGTATCCCTGGGCTGTATTCCCAGACCCTCATGAGTAGTTTGATATTTGACAATAGGAAAATAATTTATTAAAAACAATATTTATTTATAACATGTAAACCATGACATTTCTGGTCAATAAAATTTGTTCCTTAGTTTACTTCAGTTTTGTTACATCACATGAAATAGTCCAGAGGCTTTACTTTTTTGACTGTAATCCATAAAAAATACTAGTTAATGAATTTTTTACAAAAAGTATTTATTCTTAATTTCTTTGATTGTGTTCTCTTTTATAAAATGCTGGTTTCACTACATGTTTGGAAATAAAACTGAACTGGCCTGTGATTTTTCATTGAAACTTTGTTTTTGTTTAGACCCTAAACAACTTGAATTGTTTTAATGATTTAAAGAATACTACTTACGCAAAGTAAGTAGTACTTTTGTCCATTAGACAAAAGTTATCATTTTAGCATTACTTACATGATAGTTTATTCAGATAAAAGCTAGATGGCAGCAAATGAGATTCCATCCTGTTCTGCAATTGGCATTTTTTTGTTTTTGTTTTTGAAAGAAACAGGGTCTTGCTATGTAGTTCAAGCTGTTCTTGAATTATCTAGCTCAGCCTGTCCTCGAACTCACAGAGATTCATCTTGCTGCTTCAGCCTCCAAAGTACTGGGATTACAGGCGTGCACTACCCTGCCTGAAGGGGCATCTTAGGAAGATCAAGTTCCAGTGGAATTTATTAGTGACCTCACTTAAATATCAACACACATTCATCTTCAGATATGACTTTGATGTGCATACTTACGTGTTTTCTTGTGTCTTGGTTTAGTCAAAGCAGTTCTTAAGAAAAGGGAGTATGGATCAAAATACACTCAGAATAATTTCATCACCGGAGTCAGAGCAATAAATGAGTTCTGCCTCAAATCCAGGTACGGTACTTTTTAAAAAATGTGGTAGTGTGCCTTATCTAAATAATCTAGCTTGCTCCTCTCTCCCTTCCTTCCTTTCTTCCTTCTTTTTTATTTTTGAGACAGAGTCTCACTGTGTGGCCCAGGCTGGCCTTGAACTCATGGGAATCCTGCTTCAGACTCCTAAGTGCTGGGATTGTAGACGTGTGCCACCACGCCTGGCCACCTAATTTGTGTTTTACTTATTACCATCCGTATGTAGAAAATTTCTCACTGTCTCCTTCCTAAATTGGAGAAATGTTTTTATTCAGTGAAAAATGTTAAAATTGTTAGTTTATTAAACTGAATTCTGCTTAAGCATAAACAATTTCAGTATTTTTGTGTTTTGAATCCATAAGGTAAATTTTTTAAAACCTCTGTATTGCATACAATTCTTAAGAGTTCAGTTATTATCGTGGGATCTAGCATAGTTATTATCAGTAAGATTATTAGCATATTTGACCTTACACATTTTGTTCTTATTTTTTTGACTAGTAGAGTCAAAAACTTTGTTATATTTAATAACCATACTCGTAATTGTGATTTCTGTTGAGTATAATTTTACTTTCTGATATTTCTTGTTTTTAATTTTCTCACAATCATAGAGACTGATTGGAATTGTATTTATCATAGATTTAAACTTCGTCTTTTGTGGGCCATTTAGAGAACCTACATAATCTGTTTTTTCTCCTTTGCCTCATAGTCGAAGAAATAAATATTTCTATAATTGCATGACTTTTATAACTATTGAAATAATTATAACATTACTACAAAAGTATATTCTATTTTACAGAATATTTCATTTGGTTCTAACAAAATTTTTAAAAAATTAGATGGATTAGATATTACTGTCTCACTGGGCGTTGTGGGGCACGCCTGTAATCCCAGCCCTTAGGAAGATAGCCTGGGCTACATAGTGAGTTCAGTGGCAGCCTAAACTAGATAGTGAGACCCTGTCACAAAAAAACAAAAAGAAAGCACACACACACAATATTGCTCTCTCCAAGTTACAGACCAGGAAAAATAAATGATGTCAGTGATTTGACCCAGCTCATTTAGTGAATCAGTCCAGAAGGGAATTAGAATATGTATCTTTCAATATCTAGCCCAAACTTTCATAGTAATATGTAATGGCTGTTGATCTTTTTAAAGTCTAGATTTAATTTATAATTTAATGACATTTCATTGTCAGTGATTTTTTTTATTTCTAGGTCTTTTCATTGCTGTTAACAATTTCTTTCAGAAGATAACAAATGCTTAAAATAACTAGCAGTGACCTGATGAATATATAAATGTTTTAGAACTTGAAAGAAAGACAGTATTTAGCAGCTAATTGACACATAATCTTTATGACTTGATACCCTTGGATGGACATTACCACTTAACATTAATCTAGATATGAACAAATGACTTGTGAATTTTTTATTTAAAATCTTTGATGTGAAGGTCATATTCTAGTTTCTAGTGTTTCCACTTAAGACTCTTTTTCATGTACTAAAGACAGTGGTGTGCCTGTAGCAGATAAAATACAAGCACTGATGTGGGAGCTGAATACATACAATATTATATTAGTGAACATCACAAGTAGTTCTTGAGATCAGTGTGAATTTGAGGCCAACCTGGGCTATAGAGTAAGTCCAAGACCAGCCCGGATTACATAGCATGACTCTTGTTTCAAAGAAAAAAAAAAAAAGAATTCCATTTTTATTGTTCCTGTGCCATTCTCACACACAGAACTGCCATCTTTAAAATGATCTTTAAAAGCTATACATATATATTCTTTTAAAATGAAGATGGGTTTTTACCTGCCCTTAATAATTCTTTTAATTGATAAACTGTATGTACTTTGAGTAAATGCAACATGTTGTTTTCTTCAGTGATCTAGAACAGCTTCGAAAAATCAGGCGACGAAGTCCACATGAGGATACTGAGTCCTTTACTGTATATTTGAGATCAGATGTGGAGGCCAAGTAAGAACATAATTATTTTAGAAAAAATCTGCAAGCCAAATTTGGGATAAATAAAAAGGCATTTGAGACATTACAAATTCTTAAAGTGACATTTTAAAAACAACATTTTTATATTTACAAATTTATTTATCTGTACTAGTAACAAATTTATCTGTACACTGATTTTACTGGTTAACTGAATACATGCTATAATTTATATTTTTAAAATTTTATTTATTTAGTAAAGTTCCTTAAATGCTTTACATTTCGCTATAAAGATCTTACGCTTTTTTTATAAGATTCTGTTTAGTTATAGTAGTTCATTTAGATTTAAATATAAATTACCATAAAGTCATTAAAATTGTCCATTGGTGGTATGTGTGTGTGCACACAGATCTTTGGAGGTTTGGGGAAGTCCTGAAGCTCTTGCTAGAGAGAAAAAGCTGCGTAAAGAAGCAGAAATAGAATACAGAGAACGTAAGTATGTTCAAGTTAAAAAGTAACTCACAGGTACAAACAGTGCCTGCAGTAACTGTACGCTATGCTCGCATGCCTCAGGCCTTTGGCCCTGTTGGTTCCAGCAACTACCAGTTTCCCTTTGGGGATTTAATTATTTTATAAAAGGTGAAATCTAGGTTTTTCTTTTTTTTTTCCCCCTTAATAGTTTTTTGAATATGAAAGGAAGAGAAGCCATAGTTTGTGGTTTCTGTGACCCATAGAACTACCAAAGATTACTTACTTACTTATTTTTATTTATTTGAGGCAAAGTCTCTCTATTAGTGCAGTCTGGCCTTGAATTTGCTTGTGTAGCCCAAGCTGGCCTTGAACTCACTGCGGTCCTCCTGCTTCAGGCTCCAGAGTACAGTGATTTCAAGGGTGTGCCACTATGCCCGGCTGTACCTAAATTTATGATGTGATTTAAAGATTGTACTGGTTATAAAAAAAGGTTTCTAGTTTCTTACAGAAGAGGCTCTTAACTCAGCTACCACATTAATTCATTTATGAAACACCCATTATAAATAAGAAATTGTGCTTGGTGCTTGAGATCTAGATTAAAAAAAAGACTGTCAGGAATTTAAACATCTAGCAGTTTAGTAACAAAGTGAACTTAGAATTTGGGATTAGAGTAATGTAAAATACATTTTAAATAATTACTCAAATTATATATGTGTATTAATGACAAAAGTGATACATAGCTATGACTTTAAAAAAACATTACAGAAATGCAAGCCAGACATAGTGTTACACACCTCTGATCCCAGCAGTCTGGGAGGCTGAGGCAGGAGAATGATAGGTTAGAGCCCGGCCTGGGCGGCAGCAAGACCCTGTCTCAAAACTTTGAAAAATAAAAAACAAGAGCTGGGTGTGTGCAGCCCAGTCAAAGGCCGTGAGTTCAATCCCTAGTACTATTTTTAAAAAATTACAGAAATACAAAGATTAAGTTTCCTTTTGTTTTATGTAATACTGTTTTATTTTCTTTCCTTGAGTTAACTTGTTAACATTTTGGTACACAGCTTTTCAGAATATTTCCAATGCATTTAAAAATTTACATGCACTTTTCTCACTTAAACATGAGTGGGATGTCCCTATAAACATGTACATCTTGCTGTTTATACACAGCAGTGTATTGGTAGCTATTCTGAATCTCTGTATAGATACCCATCTTTACCTCATTTTCTTTTAAAAGGTGAGTGATATTCTATTGTATTGATGTAGCAAAAATTATTTTTCAGTAATACATAAAGTTTTTCAGTAATATGTAAAGAATATATTAGTGAACATCCTGAGGCGTTTTCACTTCCCTCCCTCCCTCCCTTCGTTTCTGTAGTGCGGGAGATTAAACTCAGTGCATGCTGGCAGGTACTCTCTTAAATTACACCCATATACCCTAATTCCCTCCCTCTTCCTTGCTCCTTCCCTCCCGCCTTTTTTCCCTCCCACCCACCCTCCCTTTCTTCCTTTCTTATCACATGAGACTATTACAAATATTTATGGGGGGTAGAGTGTTAATAATAGAATTTTTAAAAGAAAAGAAAATAATAATAGAATTTTAAGGTCAAATGGCGTGGGCATTTTAAAATTTGAGAGACCCTGAAGAATTATTCTTCAGAGAGAATATAGTACCAATTTATATCTGCACTGACAGTATTTGATGGTGGCTATTTTTTGTACCCTTTCCAATGCTGGCTATTAACAGTGCTTTAATTTTTTTGTGTACTTAATGGACAACAGATAATGCTTGCTTAATTTTGAATTTCTGTGATTATCATTGAGGTCAGTTGTCTTCTGGTTATTGCTTTTTCCACGTTCTTCTGTAATAATTTTTATATCTGTTCTTTACTCACGGATTATGTGTCTTTCAAAATACATTTTAGTGAGTTTGGCAAATTTTAATACTTAGTTTTAAATGTTCTAACATCTGTCTCCAACATCTGTCTTTTTGGGCTTCCTGTCCTTTTACTGAGGAAATTAAATACTCAGAAGTACTGAGGATAGTACAATAACCCTTCAAGTACCCACCATCTAGCTGTATAGTTGCTAACATGTATAACCTTGTTTCTCCCTCACAAACCTTCATCTTACCAGATTACTTTGAAACTAGTTCCAGAAATTATATTATTTCATCTGTAAATAGTATATATCTCTGAATGATCAGGTTTTGGTTTTTTTTGATCAGTTTGTGGAATGTTATGGTGAAGTTACTTACTGCCTCCAATAATCTGTCAGTCTTAATAATCTTCTCAGTTTCTTTGCAGTTCAAGGTCTTAAGATGTTTCATATAGCTTTATTTCTGGCAAAGAAAGTGAGTGACCTTCTTGTGCTACTTCCTTGTCTTGATAAAATTGAAAACACTTTGTGTCATCCAGCCAGACCAGTTAGGAATAATAAATAGATTCTGAGATTCTAGGGGGCCTAGAATTTATAATTTTCCCTTATCTATATATTGAATAAGTGTAGATTTCCTTATAAAATCCAATTCCTAATAAATAGTATGTTTATTTTGAAAAGTATGAAGGAGTTGGTGAATCTTAGTTTTAATGGTCTCTCTGAAGGAGCACACAGTTATTGACTTCCCACAGATAGGCTAGAGAGGGCAACACATTCACAAAAGTGATATACTTAATAGATACAATACCTGTTGGGATCAAGAAGCCTTATAAATTTTGATACACTATTCACCTATTGAGTTTGTAATACTAGTGCTAGCACAGAATATAATCAGGTGTTTTAACAGGGCATATTCTACTGGGGAAATAAGTACCCTCATTGGAGTTATAGTTCTGTTACCCTGAGGAACTTACAGAGATAGGACTTCAGTGGAGACGAGGATGCTTATGTCCATGAAGAATGCACACAGTTTTCTTTGGTAATCAGGTTTATTGTATTTTTAAGTGATTAATAGATGTGACTGAGCATTCTTGGGTTTTCCAGAAGAGTATCATGTCTCTGATTCCCTTTTTCAGTTTGGTAGGATATTCTCTTGTGGTCATATTCCTTAGAATCATGACAGTAATTTTTATCAATTGTATTACAAAGGGTCTAGACATGCTTAGGATTTGAGAAGTTCATAAATTTTGCCTTATATGATGTTTGAAAGCTCTTATTTCTTAATTATCTAATTTTAGTGATACATATTTCTTCCTTTCATTTGATCTTAGTTTAGGTTTCTCACAGTGCTTTGTACTGTTAGGTCTTCTGACGTGAACTAAGTGCCATTCCATTCTGATTTGTACCATAATTATTTTTGGTTTAAGACCTTTTCACCAAATAGGCATGAAGAGTCCTTCAGCATTCTACATCAGTCAGTGTCCAAATATTGTTAAGTTTTAGCAAGTTTAATTCTAAATTTATTTGTTAATTCTGTGTTTTTGTGTATGTATTTTAAATCTTAGTCTAGTTAATTTTAGTAAGAGGGGTCTTTCTGGATAACTTGTAACAACCTATGTTCTTGGCTCTCAAGGAACTTACTGATGCTGTGGAATCTGTCTTCAATAGGCCAACTTGGAAAATTATGGCCTACTGCCTGTTTTGTGTAATCTGTATGCCAAGAATGATTTTTATATTTATATTAATGTTTGACCAAAAAGCCCCAAAAGAATTATATTTCATGATACATGGAATTTAAATTTTAGTGTACGTATAAAAAAAGTTTAGAATTTAGCCATACTCATGTATTTACATATTGTGTATGCCTGCCTTTGTGCTGTCAGTAACAGAGTTGAGGAGCTTCAACAGAGACTATCTGCAGTATTCTTCTCACTTTGTACTGTTGCTCAGTGCAGGACAAAGAGCAGTAACACAGATCCACTTTACTGAGTTTTTACTGCTATTAACATCCTTGTTTATATTTCCTACTTTTTAAAAATATGTTTTAATACCTATCTTGTCAATTAGAAAAGTAGGTATCTCATATGGTGCTACTGTTGAGCAAAGGTTATTTTTGAACTGATGACAGAGCACCACACTATATTCATTATGTGATGGTCCTAAAGCTGAGCTATGAGAGTGCAGCCTGTCAGCACTGCCAGATTAATCTCTCGTCTTAGTATTTCTCACTCACAGGAAGACAACAGCCAGGAAAGTTAAGGTTTAAAGTGGAATATCATTACAGTAGAATTTCTTCCCCCAAAATAAAAAGCTGAAGCCAGGCATGGTGGCACATTCCTTGCAATCAGAGTACTTGGGAGGCAAAGACAGAGAGCTGTGAGCCCTGACCAGCCTGGACTGCATAGTAAGTTAAAATCTAGCCTAGCCTACAAATGTGGTATTCAGGCTTCAGAGAGATAGACAGACAGAGGCTCATTGGTTTGCCAAGCAAGGAAAGCTATTTTTCAGTGGTGAGTTAATTAAATCATGTTTAACTAGACTTTCTGAGGAAATGTGTCTAGCACTAACAGTCTGTAGAGGTGACCAGTTGTCTGAAAAGTTGAGACATTGGGAATAACAATAGTTTATTTAAAATAAGGCAAATAAATGATCTTGAGTGGTTTTGCTTGGTTCCTGGTAAGTTGACAGATGTAGCAGGTACTTGCTTAGGCTTTGTTATTTGAGGAGTTGATGTTAAGTCAATACAACTGAAGAACTGTTTAGGCAGTCTGTGTGGAACTACAGGCAGTAGTATTTTCAAAGAAGATGTGAGAATACTAATTTAGGAAACCTGAAGTAGAATTTCCTAAGATGTATACAGTTGCTTTTAGTAAAAATTCGTGTGAAGCAGAAAAAGCCTTAGTTGGACAAATTTGCAAAGTTAGGAGATTACAAAGATGTTTAAAACCTGTTTATCAGTAGATGCTGGGCATAAAATATTTGTCATCAGTAGGTACTTTACAGAAAATATCTAAATCTGTCATTTGTTATTTAACCAGCAGTTGTCAACAGCGAATTTAATTCACTTTTGTGGCATTAAACATTGCAACTGTAATGTGAACTTTATGTTGGAAATAGAAGCTTATTGTTCTGACTTACCCTTCTATACAGCTTATCAGTGGTGTAGTAGAGTAGCTGAAATTTTTTGAGCTCTGTATTTAAAAATTAAACATTGAAATTATTTGAACACAAAAACCCACTCATCAGCCACTAGTATCAATCATTTAATGGCTTTGAAAGTTACCTTTTGCTGCAGTCTTGATGTTTCTTAATGTATTCATTCACTGTAAAATTACACTGAACAAAGCAGTGCTTAAATATGAAATTAACTGTGTGGTAAAGTTACTTCACAGCAGATTCTTTTGAATCACAAGTAATGTCAATCTACCTTATTCACCTTCTGTACTGTTGAAAGTTAAGCAGAAGAAATTTCCCAATCTTTAGTTCCAGAGTGTTTTTCAATGTTTGTTGGCAAAGTCCAGAGGAAATTTTCATATTTCAGAAACCACTGAACTCCGTATGTGAGAAGTTTCCATATAACCTTTAATTGGAAATAATCTGTGGTATATTGACATGTCAAGTGACAAGTATCAAAGAAATTAATGTAATGCTACAATTACAAAAATGCTTTGAAAGCAGCGGATGTATTCATTTAAATCATGCTTTAAAAAGGGGTACTATTGTGAGTGACGTGTGTGGCCACTCAGTTGCTTTTTGTAGAGAATCAACAGCAAGAGATTTTTGAAGGTAGTTTTTTGTTAGTTGGGCAGATGGTCATCACTGGTTAAAAAATATTGATAACCAGATAAATAAAATTGTATGCTTCTGGAATAATAGCAGTATTTGGCAGTACCTATAGTACTTCTCTACAAATAAGACCTAGCTGGGAAACAAGTTCTATCATAGAAACAGGGTATGCGTGAAAAGAAAATTTCAAATACAAAATAGCAAAATCTCAGATCATCATTAACACATGAACATTTGTAACCAATTTTAATGATAGGGTACACTGACTTTTTTTTCTGTTTGCTACTGGGGATAGAACCCAGGGCTTTGTACTTGCTAAGGATATGCTCTGCTGAGCTATATACTTCAGGAACACTAACTTTGAGTCTTCATTAAGCAAACTATTATTTCACCCTTTATCTTATTAATAGACCGTGTATTACAAAGAATTTTTTATTATATTTTAAATTTTGTGAAAAATTTTTGTGGAAATTTGTCTTCATATATAAATATCTTCATACTACCCTTTTGATACTGAGAATTGAACTCAGGACCTTGTGCTTGCCAGGCAGGAGCTATCCCACTGAGCTATATCCCTGGCTCTTTTTAACTATTCTTCAGGGTCCCATTCCGAAGAGTTGAATATGTTTACATCGTTGTGAAATATCTCCAGGGCTTTTCATCTTGTAAAACTGAAACCCTGCACTCTGTACCCCTGTATGCTCTCCCCCAAACCCCCCCGCCATCATTCTGCTTTCTGTGTCTATAAATTTGACAGTTTGGATACCTCACATAAGTGGAATAATGCAGTATTTTGTCCTTTTTGTGACTGGTTTATTTCACTTTGCATAATGTTCTTAAAGTTTATTCATGTAGCATGTGAGAAGATTTATTTCCTTTGTAACACCAACTAATAACCCACTGTATTGTATGCCTTATATTCTTGATCTATTTACGTCCATGGATGTAAAGGTTGCTTCTCCTTTGGACAAGTGTGAGTTTTGAACATAGATGTTTTGAACATAGGTGTGCAAATAACTTTTTGAGTCCCTACTTAATATTCTTTTGGATGTATTCCAAGACGTGGGTTTACTGGGTTATATGATAATTCTATTTTTAATATTTTTGAGGAAATTTCATGATTTCCAGAACAGTTTCGCTGTTTACATTCCTACCAATAATATATAAGGGCTCCAGTTTCTCACTGTTCTTGCCTGTACTTGTTATTTTTTGGTTTCCTTACCCACCCCACCTTTCTTAAATAGTAATCGTCTTAATGAATATGAGATATCTTATTGTGGTTTTCATTTGTATTTTTCTGATAATCAGTGATCTTGAGTATATTTTATATGCTACTGGTTATTTGCATATACCTTTGGAGAAAGATCTACTGATGTCTCCTACCTTTTTTTGAGACAGGGTCTGGCTGTGTAGCTCAGGCTAGCTTTGAACTCACTATGTAGCCCAGGCTAGCCTTGAACTCAAGGTGATCCTGCTGTCTCAGCCTCCCAAGTGCTGGGATTATAGGTGTGCACAACTACACCCAGCTTACCCAATTTTTAATCAGGTTGTAAATCCAAATTTCTTATAACTTGATAATTTTACTAGTAGCTAGTTGAGCATATTTTACATAAAGATAATAGTTGACTTAAGTTTATTTTCTGATTCTTATAGGGCTGTTTAGAAACCAAAAAATATTGAGAGAATACAGAGATTTCTTGGGAAACACCAAAGTAAGTATCTCTTTCTAATAGCATATATGTTGCACAGCAAAATCCTAATAGCAGTCCTCAGCAAAATTCTAACATGTTTGTGACAGTAATCCAAGATTTTATTGAGTACATTATAATATACTGAATTAGCATGTTTGTTTCTGATTTTCTTAAAATTGTAACATTTTTAAGCATGTAAATATAGACAAAATATGTTTTTTATTCGTAGGTTTTAGGAAGATTTCTGTCTCATATACACTCTTACTTTCATTTGTCCTTTCTCCTATTGCTAGCCCTGGCTAAGCATTCAGAGTGCCAGCTCTCTGCTTTTGGTCTGGAAGCCAGTCTTTGGAGGAGAAAATTATACAACCAGTGTGATTGTTCTGTCTTTCTTTTTTGACTGTGCAAAATTAGTGGATACTCGCTGTCATTTGACAGTCTTACCTTCCTACTCACTGTGTAGAATAACTACTGTATATCTCTCTCTTTTAGATTTTGTACTCTCTCACTTGCTCTTTAACTGTTGAGCTTATTTCCTACTCCATTAAAAGAATAAATGTACAGATGATCTCTGACCTAAAGTGATTTGATTTACAATGTATGGAACTGGACTTTGATCCTTTGACATCAGCAGAATGGCTGTTAGCAAAGTGACCAACTCCCCCAAAATACTAAGCCATCTGTGTCTAGAATTGACCTTCTATGTAAATTTAGCCAGAAAAGGTCTCATGTCAAGAAGTTAATGCCAGATCTGAGGAAAATGCTTCCTATGGACCTAATCGTCCTCTCTGGGTACCATTTGAGACATTGCTCTCTTTTTACAAAGTTTAGAGTTTGGCAACAAGTACCACTTCATTAAAACTTATTTGATATGCTTTTCTTTTCTGTTCTTTTAATTCAAGATCTGTTCATTTTTATTTCCCCTTTGAGCCTTGTCTTTCTGGCAGTCCAGTACTGGACTGAAAGTATGAACTTTCTCCTGTGGTACAGCCTTCGTGTGGCTGTGAGCCTGCGTTGGCACTCTAGTGTTGCAAGGGCTGCTGCCTCTGCCTCTTGCATGGAGTAACTTGGGTCAGTGACACCTGCCACTTGGGAAGTGGTTCCTTGTCCTTCTATCAGTTTCACATGGGCAGTCATCCTCCCCAGAGTTTTTTAGAAGTAGCTGTTGACTTCTAAAGTCTGTCGCTAGAACCCTTTTGAAGACTTAGAACTCCTGAACTTTGAATATTCTGGGTTGTGAATAGAATTTCTCTTGTTATTCTCCCCTCCCCATTCTGTGTAATAATTGGGTACAATTAGTGTTTAATTTTCCTCTGTGGTTTCCCCTTTAGGAATGCTTTTATACTGAAGGTAATTGCTTCTCAAAACATACAAGGGCTAGTGCCGCTTGCGGGATTTAAATGTATCCTTTGCTTTTTCTTATTCTGAACCAGACAGTTTTTCCATTGTATTCTTCTGTGTCATGGGCTTTGCGGTAGTGAGATAGAAGTCACAATGTCCTGGCTCTGCCAAAGGCATTTGGTCATCAGAGCAGTAGCTAACCTCCAATAATCTAATTTTTTTTTTTTTTTTTTTTTTTTTTTTTTTTTTTTTTTTTTTTTTTTTTTTGGCGGTACTGGGGATCGAACTCGACCCTGCGCTTGCTAGACAGGCGCTTATTCCACTGAGCTATATCCCCAGCCTCCAATAATCTAATTTCACATTGACCTTTTAATACATTTTCCCTTTAATCTGTTCTAGTTTCTTGTGTCTTCCCTTAGGATCTACCTATTTTCTTTTCCAGCAGATTTAGTATTTCTGTTTAAATGTTTTGATTTTTGATCCATTTTAATTTTAATTTAGCACATAGTGAGAGAGAGGGCTCTGAGTTTAATCTTTGGCATGTGGAAAGCCACTTTTCCCAGCACCGGTTATTAAAGAGGCTATCTTTCTTCCAGTGAGTGTCTGGCTCCCTTGTCAAAGATAAGGTGGCTGAGTGTGTGTGTTGTTTCTGCATTGTATCTGTTTCATTGATCCCTGGATCTTTTTTTTGGCAGTACCATACTATAGCTTTGTAGACAATTTCAAGTTAGGAATTGTAATACCTCCTGCCTTGCCTTTGTGGTCTAGAATTGCTTTTGCTATTCTAGGTCTCTTCATTTGATTGCAAATGAATATTAGGATTCTCTAATTCTGTGAGATAGGATAATGGTATTTTGATTGGGATTGCAAGTATGGCCATTTTCACTGTATTGGTTCTTCCTACCCAAGAGCAAGGGATATCTTTCCATTTTGTGATATCCTCTTTGATTTCCTTTTTCAGAGTACTGTAGTTTTCAGTGTAAAGATCTTTTACTTCCTTCATTATACTGATCACTAAGTATTTCTCATTGTTTTTGGATGCCATTTTGAAAGGTATGATTTCTATAATTGCTTTCTCAGTGAGTTTATAATTTGTGTCCAGGAATGCTATTGATTTTTGAGTGCTGACTTTGTATCCAGCTATGCTACTGAATTTGGTTATTAAATCTGTAAGTCTTTTGGAGGAGTTTTTGTGGTCTTCTATGTAGAATATCATGTCATCTGTAAACAATGATAATTTAACTTCTTCCTTTCCTATGGTTATTCTTTTATTTCTTTTTCTTGTCTTGATTGCTCTGGCTAATGTTTCCAGAACTATATTGAATAGGAGGGTGACAGTGGACATCCTTGTCTTACTCTTAATTTTACTTTATTTTTTTTTTAAAGATAAAAGAATATAAACTCGAATAACATAAAAACAATAAGGAAATACACAAATTATGGGGAAGATAGTAGGGGATGACAATAAATGCTCTTTTACATAATATCATCTTCATATTTGTTACTTAGTTATCTTAAAAACAATGAAGGAAATACACAATTATACAGACGATAGGGAATTAACAGTGGATGTTGTATTACATAATGTTATCTTTGCATTTCTTAATTATAAATCAGTATAATGCAAAAATTACAAAGGAAACAATTATAGAACAGACATTGGGAATTAAAAATGGATGCTGTATTACAAAACGACGTCTTCACTATTGTTACTCTGTTATACAAATGATGGCACGTTCAATTAATCAAACAGTTTTCTCCACCCTCATCTTCATTGTTCTCCCACCCAATCAATCATCTTCCCTCTGACAATAACTGTACTTTTTGGTTTATTTACTCCCTCTGGCTCTCACATTGGGAAGGCACATGGCTGCTTCAAATTACGCTATAATAAACATGGGTGCACTAAAATTACCATGGCACTAGGTGGGAAAGCACCCATCCTCAAAGATAGTACATAGGCAGGGAACCAAATACACTATGGTCATACCCAATTGATAAGCCCTCGAGGCCCTCGGGGGTCTGGTCCAGTACGCGGGTTTGCCCCTGTGGACTGTCAGGCCCTACCTCAATGAGGCGCTCCCAGGGGTCCAGTCAAGTCCAAGGGGTCGGGGCGCCGCCCTGCGAGGTGCTCCCGAGGGCCTGGTTGAGTTTTTAGGGTTGCCTCTGAGTACTGCCAGGCTCCGCCCCAACGAGGCACTCCCAGGGACCTGGACCAGTCCGCAGGGTTGCCCCCCTGGACCTCTGGGATCCACCCCCAAGAAGGCATTCCTGGGGGCCTGGTTGAGTTCTTGGGGTCGGCCCAGCGTACTGCTGGGCTCTGCCTCAACGAGGTGCTCCCGGGGACCCAGACCAGTTCGCAGGGCTGCCCCCTCAGACTACCGGGTTCCACCCGAACAAGGTGCTCCTGGGGACCCGGTCGAGTTCTTGGGATTGTCCCTGAGCACTACCGGGCTCCACCCCATTGAGGTGCTCCGGGGACCTGGACTAGACTGCTTGGTTCTGCCGCAGCGAGACACTTCCAGAGGCCCAGTTGGGTCCGCGGGCTTGTGCCCACAAACCACCGGGCTCTGCCCCAGTGAGGCACTCTCAGGGGCCTGGACCAGTTTGCAGGGATGCCCCTGCAGACCGCTGGGTTCCACCTGAAGGACGCACTCCCAGGAGCCCAGTCGAATTCTTGGGGTTGCCCTGAGCACTGCTGGGCTTCACCCCAGCGAGTCGCTCCTGAGGGCCTGGACCAGTCTGTGGAGTTGCCCCCACAGACTGCTGGGTTCCGCCCCAACGAGACGCTTCTGTAGGCCCAGTTGGGTCCGTGGGCTCATGCCCGAGGACCACCAGGGTCCGCCCCAGCAAGTGTCTCCCAGGGCCCCGGTCGAGTTCTCAGGGTTGCCCCCAAGTATCACCGGGCTCCACCCCAATGAGGCGCTCCCGCAGGCCCAGTCAAGTCCACGGGGTCGCCCCTGCAGACCTCTGAGCTCTGACCCAATGAGGTGCTCCCAGGGGCCCAGTCCAAGTCCTCTCACTCCTAATTTTAGAGTGAAGGTTTTCAGTGAGCATTTAGTATGATGTTAGGTGTTGGCTTGTCATAGATGACCTTTTATCAGATTGAGATAAAGACCATCTATTGAAATTTTCTGTAGGTTTTTTTTTTTATCATGAATAAGTGTTGGACTTTGTCAAATGCTTTTTCTGCATCTATTCGTATAATCATGTGGTTTTGTCCTTGGTTTTGTTGATAAGGTGAGTTACATTTATTGATTTGAGTATGTTGAACCATCCCTGCATCCCTGGGATGAATCCTGCTTGTTCATGGTGTATAGTCTTCCTGATAATTTTCTGCACTCTGTTTGCTAGTATCTTATTGAGGATTTTTGCATCTATCTTCATTAGGGAGATTGGCCTGTACTTCTCTTTCTTAGTTGGGTCCAGTTTTAATATGAGAGTAATGCTTGCTTCCAGCAATAAACTTGGGAGTATTGCTTCTCTGTGATAAGAGGAAATACAGTTGAGAATGATCAGTTATTCTTTTTCTGATCAATTATTCTTAAATATTAGTTATTCTTACACATACACACACACACACACACACACACACACACACACACACACACACACACACACACACCCAGGGGGGTGTCTTGAGAGATCACCAACCCCTGCAGCCCCTCCCTATGATACTGGGGATCAGACCAGGGCCTCACCCATGTTAGGCAAGTGCTCTACCACTGAGCTGTATCTCGAGACTTTATGTTTTGCAACATGGTCTTGCCAAATTGCCCATGCTGGCCTCAAATTCATGATTCTCCTTAGTCAACCTCTTGAGTTGCTGGGTTTACAGGTGTGTCCACCAGTCTGTTTTTTATTCATTGTTTACACTTCCCTTCTTTACTCAAGCAAAGGATATTCTCATTAAAATAAAACATATGTGCTCTGTATTATCAGTGAACAGTAAAAGTCAGGAATAGAGATTCTAATCAGAGTTTGTAGCTTATGAATCTTAACTACAAGTTGAAACCATGTAGAAAAGATTTGGTCCTGCATAATGTCTTCCCTTAGCTTCAGTAGAGAGCTGGGGCAGTTGTCTTCATGCACCTTTCCAAAGTGTGACCTTTAAAGCTAATGGTTCGCTATTTGCTCTGTTGTCCATAGGGAATTGAGGTATTCTTTAAAACCTGCAGTTCTTTAAATTGCAGAACTGGCTGAAAATCACTGTTAAAGTACAAAAAAAAAAGCCAAAAATAATCTGTTTTTCTCTCCTAAGGTGTGAAATGTAATCTTACTTCACCTTTCTTTGCAATATCAGGCCAAGTTACCTATATAGAATTGAAATTTAAACTGTTTGTCTGTGAGTCCCCTATACCTTAGTTACATTTCTCTCATTGCGGAGACAAAATACCCAACACCTACAAGTTAAGGGAGGAAGGGTTTATTTAGCTGAATCCTTGTAGCAGTTTCAGACCGTGATCAGCTGGCTCCAAGTCAGGGTGGCTTTGTAGGGGAGGACAGTTCGTGATGGACAGAGTGTAGGAAAGCAACAAGGGAGGGAGAAAATAAGCCTCTTCTGTCCCTTGTATTGTATCCAGGCTATTGGGATTTGGGGGATGCCAAATGAGTCACTGCACTCATTTAGTAGTCACCCGCCCTTAATCCTAGCTTTGCACCACGAATGGTCCACATACTCCGCATCTAGTCACCTCTGGAAAAGCCCCACCTGTGACTGCGTGAGGCTGTGTGGGTGGAAATAGAGAGACAAGCCACAGCACCCTGCTTTCGTTAAGGTCCATCACTGCTATTCCGGATCTGCCATGGCCTGCCTATGAGAATGCAGTTGACAAAACTGTTAACTTAGCAAGAACCGAGTCTTTGTCATCTCTCATATGGAATATCCTAATTAATCTTACCACCGCTTGCTTTTTCTTCATGTCATAAACTGTATCTTTTTTAAATAAATAAAATTATGTCAAGTCTCTTAAAATTGTCCAGTGGCTTCTTTTTTGCCATTAGAATAATGTTTAAACTTTTTTCTGTAATCTGCAAGGTTTTATGGAACATAGCCCTGCCTGTCTGCCTTGGTTCAACTCCTGTCATTTTCCTTGTTCGCTACTTTAAGCATACCAGCCTTTTGCCCTTTAAAAAACCAAGCTTATTTTCTGTCCCAGTCTTTGAACTTGCTCCTTTTTCTGCCTCAGACGTTTTTCTTCTAGATTGTTTCATGATTGTCTGTGTCTCATTGAACCTCTTTCCGTGACTACAATAGCTAAAATAACTCTTCCCATCCCTACCACTAACCCCCATTTTTCTCTCATATTCTACTCTTTTGTTTTCTTTATTATATGCATCACTATCTGATGTTAGGCATTTGTTTGTGGATATTTTTGTCCTATTAGACTAGAACATGAGATCTGTGAAGGCAAGGACTCCCTCTTGCTTGCTTTCATACCCTAGCATCTAGAACTACAGCAGGAATGTAGTAGTTGCATAATAAATATTTCCTGAATAAATGACATGATAGAATATAAAAAAATAGAGATGTAAAATATAATAATTTGTAGCAGAGTATTTATTTCTGTGTAGGTGATTGAAGAAGGCTTTATATAGAAAGGCAATACCTACCAGACATGGTGGCACATGCCTGTAAATGCAGTACTCGCCTATAAATGCAGCACTCAGGAGGCTGAGGCAGGAGGATTGCTGTGAGTTTGAGGCCAGCCTGGGCTACAAAGTGAGTTCAGGGCCAGCCTGAACTACATAATGAAACTTTGCCTCAAAAAGATAAAAGGAAAGAAAGAAAGGGGAGGAAGGAAAAGAAGGAAGGAAGGAACAAAGGAAAAGAAGGGAGGGAGGGAAGGAAGGAAGGAAAGGAGAGGAGAGGGGAGGGGAGGGGAGGGGAGGGGAGGGGAGAAAGGGGTAACACTTGGTTAGAAATGGTTAAAACTTAGGTTGTGCTAGAAGTTGATAGCATTTTGGAAGAGAAAAAATGGAAAGTATATATTTAAGGAATAGGAAAAAATAATTTAGCTCAGGAAAATATTTCCTCTGAGTGTTTCTGTACTTGTTTTGTTCCCTTTGTTTTGGTCTGTTTTGCAATTAAACATGATACTTTCACTTGAGGTTTTCTGTCTTGAGAGATCACTCAAATTAAATTCAAGTAATAAATTTGTTGGCGTTGGCTGTTTCTTTTTCAAAGGAAAGGAGTTACTCAAGAAATGGAAAATTTTTAGCATATGTGGATTTCAGGTCGATATATTTTTATTAGTTTATTAGTTTCTGTGTAGACAACTAAGATTATTTCTCGAAGTCTGTAGGGTGAATTACAGGGAAACAAACAAGGTTCTGGAGAAGTACTCAAATTCATTTGCAATTTAAATCTGTTCGCTTTTTAAAGAACTTTTTGGAAAACAGAAATTAATAAGTAAACCTAGTTCAGAAGTTTTGATAGAGGAGAAATTTTCTGGTTTGTCAGCGGCACCAATTAATAGTCTCTGGGAGAATTTATTTAGTTTTTTATTTTGTTTTGTTTTTGCAGCCACGTTCCAGAACAGCGTCAGTTTTCTTCAAGGGACCAGGAAAAGTGGTAATGGTTGCCATTTGCATGTAAGTATTAAAAATAGGCTTTTAAAAATAGAAATTATTCTTTTTACTGTGTATATCCTTGAATATATAAATTTACTGTGTGGTAGCTAGCTACAGAATTGCAGGCTTACATTGTTTTAGGAGGCAGTTGGGAAGTCTGTGTTATTGTCAATAAAATGGTAGGAAGGGTCCAAGTGGAAACAGGCGTTTATCCTTGTGCTCTATTCTTGTTGTAGTTAGTACTGAAGTTGCTAACTGAAAATCCTCTCATTTTCACTGGAGTAGTAAAACTCCAGGCTTGAACACAGGCCCTCTCACATACTAAGGGAGGTGGTACTGGATTGAACCAAGGGCCTTTGCACTGAGCCACACTCCATTTTTTCAAGACAGGGTCTGGCTAAATTCGTCAGTCTAAGCTTGAAGTTACCATCCACCTGACTTAGTCTCCCAGTGTGTATGGAATTACAGGCTTAATGCCACCATGCCTGGCAATGTTTTGAAGAATTTAATAAGGAGGGGTGGTTGGCGGTAGTGAGAAGTCTAATAGGGTATTGAATGTGGAAGATATCATTCGGTGGATAGAAGAGTTGGTACAAAATGAAGAAAACTGAGAGCATGAGTTGATGTTTTTAAGGAATTACTGCAGGGGCAGAGAAAAGGGTAGCTGCAAGGGGATAATTTCTTTATCCATAGAAGGGGTGTTAATATTGGGTAAGAGCTATACTGTAACATGGCAAGTGACGAGCATAGCACCTGAGATCTGTCATGCTGGTCAGTACTGAATCTAAGCAGACAGCTTTCTCTGAGCTAACCACATTCATTTCAGTCTTTGGGTAGGACAGTGAACCTGTTTGGTCTAGGTTTGCTCTCAGCTCTGGCATCTGCCTAGTTAAGCAATTGAACCTGTACTGGTCTGCCTTTGACACTCCTGTCCCGGACAGGACAAGATCATCTTTTGCCTACTTCAGTTTTAGATTTTCCTTTTAAATCATCCTTTTTTTTTTTTTTTTTAAGATCATCATCTAAATGCAAAACACCCTCTTTTCTCACCCATGAGACATTATAATCTATACTTTCTTAATTTGTACTCCTGTTTTCCTAATTTGTACTTCTGTTACTTGGACAGTATTCAGTTCTTAATTTGCCTTTAATAGGATCGAGCAGCATATAAAATCAATTCAATAAGTTTTTGGTGGAAAATTTTAGTCCAGACATATGCTAAATGATTATTTTTTCTTTCACAGCAATGGTTTAAACTGCTTCTTTAAATTTCTTGCATGGATTTATACGGGTTCAGCAAGTATGTTCTCAGAAGCTATACACTCACTGTCTGATACTTGCAATCAGGTGAGAAGTTAAAGCTTTTTAAAATTAATTTTAAGGCTGTGCTCTGTGGGACAGCGCCTGCCAGGCAAGCACAAGGTCCTGAGTTCAATTCCTGGTACCCCCCCAAATAATAACAATAATTTTAAAGTAATTATTTTAGGCTTTAGTCTAAAAGTTGATCTGTTTAAAAAGTGAATGAAAACTAGGTGTGGTGTTACATGTGTGTAATCAGTCCCAATACTTGGGAAGCTGAAGGACTGAGTTTGTAGCCAAGTTCAAGGCCAAAACAACAAAAAAAAAGTAAATGAGTGTGGCTTATGGAAGAAAATGTAAGGAAAACATAAGTTGTGAGGAATTGATGTGCTTGGCCTTCTGTATCTGCAGGCTGCATATCTATGAGTTCAGCATCCTCAGGTTTCATCAGTTTTGAATTGAAGATACTCAGAAAACAATTTGTGTCTCTACTGAATGTGTACAGACTCTTTTCTTGTTACTGTTCCTTAACAATACAGCTCATCAGTGATGTGTATGTAACATTTACATTGTATTAGCCAGGATAAGTGATATAGAGATGTTTTAAAATATGAAAGAATGTTTGTAAGTTATCCAAATACTGCACTGCTTTATATAAGGTACTTGAGCATCCAGGGATTTTAATATTCTTGAGGGCTTCTGGAATTAATCCCGCAATGACACTAAGGGATCATAGTATTTGAAAATAGGTTGTTACTCTTAAGAGCTTACAGTAATGGAATATGAAGTATAAGCTTACCAGTTACTAAGTGTTTAGTTATAAACTTTTTAGACAAGATACTTAGAGTAGAAAATTCAAGGTTTTTTTTAAAAAATAGTATCATGTGAGACTAGTTGAATTACTTTCCTTGAGTTTGCAAATGAAGAATAATGTTTTCAAAATTAAAATACATCTTAAACTACCTTTAGTCCAAATTGTAAATACTACAAACCCAAGCCTTTTCAAAGAATACATCTTATATTTTAAAAAGAGTAGTATATTAAGAGAATAGCTGTTCATTATTTACAATATAGTTTGTAAAAATTACAAAGTAGAAGTTGTTCTTTATGTATAATCCCTTGTTTTTTTCAGATTTGTGTAAACCGTTGTTTTGAATCCCTTTGGTTCATCTTTATTTTTCTAAATACTGGAAATCAGAATTTCTGGTCCATTGGACATATATTGTGAAGTGTTTGTTATTATTAGCTTGCACCCTCCAAATGGGCTTAATTGTATTATGCTTAATGTCCGTGTTACTAATATGACTTACCTTTTCCTTCTTCTCCATAGGGCTTACTAGCAGTGGGCATCAGTAAATCTGTGCAAACACCAGATCCTACTCATCCGTAAGGATATTATTGCCTTTGTTTTTGTTTGTTTTAGCAATGAGTCATTGAAATAAAAGCAATGAATTTCAGAAATCTCCTGCAGTTTATATATCTGCAGCTTGTGAAAGATTTGGTCATTTTTTTCACTGTAGTATCTAAAATGCAGAACTCACCACTGTACCAAAGTAAATTCAAGGTATAGTTTGAAAATGAAGTGTAAGCTACTTTCATGCTTTGTCACGTAGCATAGAGATCTTGTTTTATCCATAGTGGATAATTAATAACAAAGCACATATTTTGGTCTTAGAGTTGTTTTTATTTTGGTCCAGGGAAACATGTTTCAGAGTTAGACTAGTGAGCTATCAAATCTACAATTTTGATGATAACTTTTATTAAATGTATACTTAAGTCTTTGTATTGTGATTTACAGATAATATCCTATTTATATTTCAAAATATGTATTTGTAAAGTGAATAAACTTTGGAATATATAATTTTGAATCAAGTTAATTATTTGATAGTTTTTTTCTATAGCTTCAATTAATAGCCATCTAAAATGTTTGAATTTACATAAAATATTATTTTAACTAACTTTATTAGAATTTGATCAGTTTTAAGCAAAAGAATGCACTTCTGTTAATGTGTTCATCTGTTTTATAAGTCCCTTTTTTTACTTGATAGCAAGACTCTCCTGCTATAAAGAAATATGAATGTATTTTGAGTATCCTGTAATTATCAGTAAGCTAGTATTATAGGAAACACCTAGTTCTCTAGTCTAATAATTGTGCATCATTGATATTTTACTTATTCTAAGTAAAAAGTGGTTTTCCTAACCAGTTTTATCTATCAAAGATTTTAAAGCAGAGAATGAAATTTTTAAATTTTAGGTTGTAAAGATGTTTTCTTAAGGTATTTTCAGTAATCTACTTTAGTGATGCCCAGTAGAATTTTCTTCAATAATTAATATACTTTATAGTCACTGGCTATATGTGGCTGTTGAGCACTGGACATGGCTACTGTGACTAAATTTTATTTTATTTTATTTTATTTATTTATTTATTTATTTTTTTTGCGGTGCTGGGGATCGAACTCAGGACCCTGTGCTTGCTAGGCAAGCGCTTATTCCACTGAGCTATATCCCCAGCCCCCTGTGACTAAATTTTAAACTAGATTTAGTTTTCATTAAATTGCTACATGGTGGCTGATGACTTAGCATATTGGGCAGTGTGGATCCACATGATAAAATGCTTTAATAAGAACCTGCAAATTTCTTGAAAACATGTAAAATGAAAGTAATGACATATAATTCGATCTTCATTTATTTTAATTTAAATAAATATATATCTTATATTAATTTGGGTAAACTTAAGCAGAAAGTAAAATTTTCTAAATCAAACAGATAAACACTGTCATATATATAAACTGGGAATTCTCTACGCTGAGATTACATCTGTGCAAAAAATTTGAAGAAAAAAATTTTTTTTTTTTTTTTTTTTGCGGTACTGGGGATCGAACTCAGGACCCTGCGCTTGCTAGGCAGGCACTTATTCCATTGAGCTATATCCCCAGCCCTGAAGAGCAATTTTGATTGAGCATTCTTGTTTGAATTTGCATCTGTGCCAGACAGGTGCAATAAAGTTTGGGAGTAAATTTCCCAAGAATTACTTTTATGAATGTGTGATTTTTTTTTTCCCCCTTACGGTATGTCATACTTTTTTGACTAGCTTAGTAGTATTGTATTGGTACTTAGATTGTAAAAATGTGTGTACGTTTTACCAAAGATGCTTGGAAAAATTGAGGTAAAAAATTAGCCAGGAAAGCATCCAGAAAACTAAGGTTCTTGGTTCTAGTAATAGTTTACAGTTGCTAGGTGCTACACTATTTAGAACCAGCTATAAATTATATGTGCCAAACTGCTAAGTATTAAGTATCAAGTTATAGGAATGATAAGTCTTTGGCTGTCTTACAGAGCCAGAATATTCAATTAGAGCTATAGTACAAGGAAACTTAAATGTTATATGCATTAAACACTTGAGTGTATTTAGAGAGAAATTTTACTAATGTATATGGAATATAATAATAAAGTATCTTTTTAGGGTATATGGAAAAGGGATTAGAAAATACCTGAATTAAATGATGTTTGCTTTTCATAGATCTAAGTATATACTTTGAAAGGAAACTATTTTTATTTTTATGAATTATAATTTTTTAATTTTTTAGGTATGGATTTTCAAATATGCGCTATATTTCTTCACTAATTAGCGGTGTTGGTATTTTTATGATGGGTGCAGGACTTTCTTGGTACCATGGAATTATGGGATTGCTTCATCCTGAGCCAATGGAATCCCTCCTATGGGTAATCCTTTTTTTTTTCCCCACCCTTTCCCTCAGTTTGGAAGTAGTATGACACAGTGATTGAGCACCATAGAATGCCTTCCTCAGACTAGTATTGTGTTGGTCATCTTTTTATTTCTGTGACAGTATTCCTGACACACAAAGCTTAAAAGAGGAAAGGGTTCATTTGTGTCTTGGTTCCAGAGGTTTCAGTAAGTGACCAGCTGCTCTCAAGTTAGACCTAACGAGGAAAGCAGAGAGGCAGAAGTGAAAGGGTCAGAAAGGGGAAGGGGCAGGAGACAGGATGGACCTTCCAAAGGCATGCTCCACGTGACTACTTTCTCCAGCAGGGCCCGTCTCTGACAGCCTGTTCAGCTGTAAACTCGTCAGTGGGTCGATCTGTTAATGATGTCAGTCCCTCGATGCACCAGTCATTTTCTAAAAGTCCTGCCTGTTGACACATGAGATTTTGATGAGGGGAGTCATTTTTTAATTTAAACCAAAAAATGAATTGAACAGGAATGACAGACTTTGATTGTACACTATAGGGTTATGTATCTGCAGTTGTAGTTTTTAGGACGTGACTGGATATAATCTCTAAATCCATATGTTTGGTGATACTGACCAGGACGATCTGCAGGTACAATTATTAAGCCCACCTCTTTGATGAAAATCCTGGGCAGTTCTGTTAAGTTCTTTAGATATTGCTGAACAAAAGTCCCCTATTTAGTTTAGTTCCAAGAATAGTCTCATATCAGTAATTAAAACACAGCATCCAGTTGCTTGTTACTAGTTGTAAATTGGAACTCCATTTAAATTTAAAGCATTTGCTTTATGATCTGAAGCCTGGTGGAAATGGGGAGAGGAAAGGAGGGTCACCTTCTGTGGTGCCCTACCTGAGGCTTCTGTCCTTCTCTTCTATCCTAATGCAGTGCCCGGCACTGGCACAGGAGCCAAAAAGTCCTAGCATAGCATTCTCATTTCGTATTGGTTTCTTCTCTGGCCTTATAGATGTTTAAAGTGGTCCTTTCCTTCGTTGATCATTTCTTGGAGATTGTACTCCTCGGCCACTCTGACCAGCTCCCTTGACAAGCGTAAACTGGTCATATGGCACTCCTCTTCAGCTTGTGCAACTCAGGGTGTAGTTCTATACATATTTGACATTGCCCTGTTTTGGCCTCCTTACTTCCCGCTCTTCTAAAATGGTTTGCATGTACCGTGCAGTACAGTGGGTAGAAGCCCAAGCTGGGGCCACCTTCTGTGCAAAGCCTGAGTATGTGCTCTATCACCTCGTTTTGGAATGTGAGAGTAACTGAAGCCTATTTTGTTGTCTGTTTTGGGTCATCAAAACAGGGTCTTGCTATGCATTTCAGGCTGACTTTGAACTCTATGTAGCCGAGGTTGGCCTTAAGCTCACCACAATCCTCCAGCCTGAGCCTCCTGAATGCTGGGATTACAGGCCTGTGCCACCATGCCTGGCTGAATGAAGTCTTGTTTTAACATCCTGTGTCATACAAATGATATGAGAACAAGGCTATTAAAGTAGGCTTATATATATTTGCTGTTGATTAGTTTCCCACAATTTTTATTGGTTAGTCTCATTATAATATATATTCATATAACTAAAATGGATAAACCTGTATTTCCTCCATTTTGAAGAGTTCTGGCTACTTTGTAGATGCGGTACCTCGTTGCCCTAGCAGTCATCTAATTTGTGCAGAATCGCTCTAGAGAAGCAGAGTAGTCTCTGAAGTTAGAGATTAAATTTTCAGTTGTGTATAGTTTTAATAGCTTTTGTGTCTCTGGGCATTAGAATAGGGTTCTGTTAGATTGTGGCCCTTTGTTAAATAATGGATTCAGGGCTGGGGATATAGCTCAGTGGAATAAGCGCCTGCCTGGCAAGCGCAAGGTCCTGTGTTTGATCCCTGGTACCACAAGAAAAAGTTTAAAAATATAAATAAACAAATGAATAATGGATTCAGCATACCATAAACCAGTTCATGTTTTTCAGGTATTGTTTTAGAGTCCTTGGCTCTAATTCATGCAGTCTCCTTTTGTCGGATAATATATGTGTCTTAGATCAGGCATGAAGTAGAAGGATAAGGAGAGTTACTGGGAAGTTTAGCTACTATTTTAATTACATTAGCAGTAATTAATTTCAAATCATATTAACAGTAATTAATTTCAGGTAAGATTCAGTGGAAAGAGCCCAGACTGAAACTGGAAAGTTTCCCGTTCTTTCTCTAGTCTCACTTCTGTGCGCTCAGTCACTTAACCTGGAGACCTCAGTTTCTAGGACAGAATCATGAGTGTTACATTAGGTTTCATATTTACCAACTTGTTTCAAGAAAACCTAGGTTTTCAAAAAGGTGTGTTGAAAATTCTACAGGATGTATGGTTTGAATTTCATTAAAATTTTTAATGAAGTTGGATCACTAAGTTAACTCTTTTATATATCCTGGACTAAAACTTGCTGTTTTTAATTGAAGTGTCTTGTGCCTGGAAGGAAGTGGTGATATCAAAAGAAGTGATTGATTACTGCTTATGACTGCTTACCACTTTAAACTAGGATTCTTTTCATACTGAGAATCAAACAAAGTGCAGAAATTACTTGGGTGGGGGTATGGAGCTTCGCTGCGTCTGGTGTCCTCAGCCCAGATCCCACATATCTGTGCTCATATCTCACTGTCTTGTTTTGAACTGTTTCCCATCAGGATCCTTATTGTATAGCTTGGATTTGAATTGTTTCTGTTTGGGGATATTATAAATTCTATACATGGATAATTATGATTCTTTAGTGAAATACTTAAATAATTCTGTATTTTAATTCATTTTCTAGGCGTATTGTATTTTAGCAGGATCATTGGTGTCTGAAGGAGGTAGGTATAGTCTCAAAGAACTCCTTGTTCTCATTTTAGTGATAGATATGCAGCAGTTGAGTATTACAGTTTTACTAAGCTCAGTTGGTTAGTGAAACTGGGTGATAGGAATATAAGCTTTGTCTGCTTTTAGGAAGAAAGTTTTTGTGTAATGTACTGTGGTTGTCCTGTAATAGATGGAGGAGGAGAAAAGTACGTTTTACTCTGAGCATCATGTAATGCTCAATACATTGGAAATGGAGCATAATGAAAACAACTCCACTCGGGTTTTAGTAGATTCCTGAGGAGTGGGGGCTGTCATGTTTTGCCTAAGACTGCTTGAGAATTTTTGAAATACACAGCTTTGGCGCTGTTGTGACAGTACCAGATGAAACCACCTGATTCACTGCTTACACGTAGTATATTTACCCTGAAATGTTATCATTTCCTATGTGGTACAGCCTTCACCTATTTTTAAAATCAGTATGATTTTAATGGGCAGATCATACTTGTGTATGTTTCCACGCCCTTTCTCTTTGGTGGACTGTATAACAGGGCTAGCACAACTTTCCTCAAGAGGCTGAGAGGACCAGAAGTGATTGTGCTGAGTGTGTGCCTTCCAGATAGTAGCTGTTCACTAAGTTAAGGTTGTCATTAGGTTAATTTGATTTAATGACTATGGTTTGGAAATAGGGGATTTATCTTATTATGATTAGTCAGAGTCTTACTAATGCCTAATGCCTAGAACTTTACCTTATTTCTAACATGGCATTAAAGTATTACATATTTATTAATTGAGATCCCTTCTAGTTCGGGAGTATGAAGTTTCTTTCTTGCTGATATGAACACTTTTCTTTCAGCAACACTTCTTGTTGCCATAAATGAACTTCGTAGGAGTGCTCAGGCCAAAGGAATGTCATTTTATAAGTATGGTATGTATTTATTAGAAGCCAGATTAGTTTCCCTTCTTTTATTTATTTAAAATAACTTCATACTGTTGCTGTGTTCATAATAGATGGATGCCAAATATGTACCTTAGTGTCTTCCCTGTATGTCTGTTATAAATAGCATAGCACTTTCTAAAAGAGAAGTGTAATGTGACCTGAGCATATGGATACTTTCTATTTAGATTTGACTGAATGAACTGTTGTATTTCTGTGTATGATTACAGAATTTGAAAAAGTAATTTGACATTTAAACTAAGAAATTACGCTTATCTTGAACAGGGTTTTAAAAATTGTAATCTGCACTACATTTTTGTTAAAATTTCTAGTTTAGTTTTGATTGGATAACTACTAAAATATCCTGTGATGGTATCAAGTTAACATTTCAGAAATTTTCATTTCTCCTTCTCCCCCGTGATTAAGTAATGCAAAGTCGTGATCCTAGTACCAATGTTATATTATTGGAAGATACCGCAGCAGTCTTGGGAGTGACAATAGCAGCTACTTGCATGGGCCTTACTTCTCTAACAGGTAAATTTTTCTTTAATTAAAGGTGATTTATTGTGTTACATAATTCTCTAATATATAGGAATGTGGTTTTTATATCGTTGAATACTTTTAAACCAATAAATTATTAAATATTAATTCCATAGTAATCATTTATTTGTATGAAATATTTGCTTAGTAAAAGCGTTAGATGTTCTCAGAATTAGAAATTTCTCTACATTAGAGCTGGACATGGTAGCACATGCTTTTAACTCTAGCACTTAGGAGGCTGAGGCAAGAGGATCCCCACAAGTTTGAGGCCAGCCTGGGCTATATAGTGAGTTCAGAACCAGTCTGGAACACACGGCAAGGCCCTGTCTCAAAAAACAAAAACAAAACCCACAAAAAAGAAATTTCTGTCCATTAGAAACAAGTAAAGGTATTGGTAGGAGATTTCTATAAAACTCTAAACCTTTCTAGCTATGACTTAAATTTTGTAATCACTCTGATCGTTAAGCTCTTTATATAGGTTTAGGTAACATGAATAGTAACTCCAGAAATTGATGAAGACAACGAGAAAACGTTATTAAGTTCAATTTCGCAATAAAAATATATTGTGGCTCTTACTCATTTGTCTTTTTTGTTTAGTACCAATAACCGCTCTTACCTCTATATTTATTTAACTTCAAGTTGGTTCCATTCTCATTTCTGTGGCTAGTTTTAAGTCCTGTGAGGGCCAGTACAATACAGTGAAAACATTGAAAAAATATTTTATTTTCTAAAACGCAAGAACCATTTAGTTTGAAATATCTCTATCTATAAAGTTGGAGTTCTTTTGGAACTGTACTTTCATTCTTCTCCATTTGATTTTGTATCTTTAAAATAATTTCAGATAATGAGCTTCTGCACTTCTACATTGCTTCTCTAGATAGTCTGAACCACAAATTATTTTTATCTTTTTTTTTTTTTTTTTGATACTGGGGATTGAACTCAGGACCTTGTACCTGCCAGGCTGGTGCTTATTCTACTGAGCTGTATCTCAAGCCCTATTCTTTCTTATCTTGAATAACCATTTTTAGACTAATGCAGCATTCTCCAGTATAGAATGCTGTTATTGTTTTTCTATAGACTTTTTGGACACAAGTCTTCTTTTAATTGGGATCTCTAAAGAGCAGTATTTAATTTTGAATTGCAAACCTAGTAATGGATAATGCTTCACAAGTGGGTCAGATAACAGAGATAAATGAGTTTATTTTTTAGTAGTATTTTTTGATTTTTGTTTTTGTGATGCTGGATTTGAACATAAGGCCTTCAACCTAATCTATGTCTTCTGCCTTTTAAAAATGTTTTTGAGACAAGATCTTGCTAAGTTGCTGTTACCTAGGCTGAGCTGGAGCTTGTGATCCTTGCCTCAACCTCCAGAGTGCTAAGATTATAGGCATGTGCCACCGTACGTGACTTAATAGCATATTTTGATTATACATTAATAAAATTAACATATACATTGGGATTTTCAGCAAAATAAATGTTTTATGAAGCATTAAAATAGTTCAGTATTGACATTTAATTTTTGAAATAAGATTTATTATAAATTTATGTACAAAACTTACAGATTTAAAATGTGACATTCATTAATGTCTGTAGTTAGCCTTTCTCGTTGGTTCTGAGACTGTGGTAAGCCCCAACAGCCTAAGGCAGATTGTAAAAGCAGAATCACCAGAGGACCTGGTGAAACACTTAGTAGTGAGTCTCACCTTCAGAATTTCCGATTCAGAAGTTCGGGGATGAAGCCTGAGAATTTGTGCTTGTACCACATTCTCAGGTGATACCGATGCTCCTGGTCAGAAAGCCACATTTATGAACTGCTACCTTCAGGCATTCATTTCATGTAATGAATTCACTTCTCTGTTTGTATCTAGAATTGGTAACTAGTTAGGTATCATCTTTGGTCCAGTGAGAAGAGTCAGCCATATCATTTTCTGTAGAGTTTAATTCTCACAAAAAATTGTTAAGGTTTTTATTTCATAGTTATTCTGCCAATCTGGAGTAGAGAAGTACTACTCCATAAATTGATTATTTAATGCAGTATATTATAAATATGAAAATTGTATCTCTAATCTCAAAATGCTGAGTCCTTATTCATCGCCATGACTAGATGCAAAAAACAGAGATTAGATAGTTAAGTTCCATAATGCTCTCATGTAATATATAGAGCTTTTCCTATCCTTGTTTTGAAGTATTTATAGTAAAACGACTAGGAGTCATTAAAGGAGGTAATTCAAGGAGTTAGAAATGAATTTTGAGTCCTCTGACTTACTAATTCTGGTTGTTTGCTTTCAAAGGCAAAGTTTTTATTAAAATAATAACTTAATTCACTGCTTTTCTTTGTACTGTATTTAGGCAATCCATTGTATGACAGCCTCGGTTCTTTGGGTGTGGGCACCTTATTAGGCGTGGTCTCAGCATTTCTGATCTACACTAACACAGAAGCACTCTTGGGACGGTCCATCCAACCAGAGCAAGTACAACGGCTTACTGAACTCCTGGAGAATGACCCGTCAGTAAGGTCAGCCTTGCTTTGTTGTTAGGGCTTAAAAAACATGAAAAACATAGGTGCGAGGATGTGTTTTTCAGAGGAAGCTTTGCATTCCTAGCCTCTGGAACTTTTTAAATGTATTATTTTTTAGAATCATTATCTTAGAAGGAAGTATCTACTCTTTAGAAAACTTATTAGAAGCTTTCTTTTAAATTCCGTATATCTTCAACTTTTAGAAGAAGGCATAATCAGATGATATAAAGAGAATAGAAGTGTATAAAGCGATTGGCTCCTTAATGTGAAACCATTTAACACTGAATTGTTACATTTGTGTTTGCCCTATATTTGTATTGCAGTGATAAATTGAATATATTAAAAGTAAAAAACAGTGTTTTTCATGGGGAAATGATTACCAAAGTGAAAGTAATTTACATTTCTTTTGAAAATAGACTTCTGGTTAATTCAATTTTTTCCTTACTCTTTTTCTTTCTTTTTAAATTTTGGATATTGAACTCGGCACCTCACATGTTAGGCAGGTTCTCTGCCACTGAGCTATACCTCCGGTCCTTATCTTTTAAATTGTGTAAGGTAAGGCTCTGGAAACTCAGGAGCTGAGTGGTAGGGCTCTTTCCTGGTATGTGTGAGGTCTTGGGTTCAGTCCCAGCCCTGCAGTCTTAAAAAAAGAAGCACACTTTAATGATCCGCTAAATATGTATATCATATCTATAATGTATATTATATATATTTTTATATAATCTTTTTTAACCTTTAAAGTAAAAAATTACTTGTCTTAGTCCACTTTCTGTTGCTACAGAAGGTAGGGCTTTATTTAGTCCACAGCTCTGGAGATGAGAAAGTTGACCATCATGTGGCCATGTCTGTGAGGGCCTCATGCTGCATCAACTTCAGTGGAGGGAGGAAGGGCGAGGAGGTCCATGTGGAAGAGACAAAATAGGAGGGACAACTTTGCTTTATAACACGCAGCTCTGTGGTAACTGAGGTCCCGTGAGAGCTCGAGCTCACTCCTAGGAGACAGCATTAATGTATTCGGGAAGGGTCCACCCCACGACCCAATCATCTCTCACTAAGCGCTAATTCTATTACACTGAGGAATAAAGCTCAACACAGGTTTTGGTGGCAACAGACTATATTCAGACTATATCAGTATTTTTGTTCTGTTACAGTTGAAATCTTTTAAGTTCAAACTTTTGAAAATAACCTATATATCTTGATTAGTGAAACATATTAGTGACTACATTTATATTCTATGTTTTATATGTATATTGTTTTCTTTTTGCAGTGCTGGAGATTGAACCCAGGGCCTTTGCAGTCAGCTCCTTTTTAACTTTTGAGAGTGGGTCTTGCTAAGTCACTGAAGTTGCCCATCCTCTACCACCTTCCTAGAGTATGGGGATTACAGGCATGTACTGCCATGGCTGGTCTTCTATCTTGAAAAATTTAATCTTAAAAAGTAACATTTGGTTGGATCAAAATTAGAAGTCAGGCATTGTCAAAGTCAGACTTTGTGACTTGATGTGAGGCAATCCATATTAATATCCTTCCTCATAACTGGCCTCTTAGAATGAGTTGGGAAGTATTGTCTTCTCTTCAGTTTTTTTTTTTTAAGAGTTTGTGAAGAATTTTATATATTAATTTCTTTCATTAACAGAATTTAGCAGTGAAGCCATCTGAACATGACTTTTCTGTGTGGGGTTGTTTCATTACTAATTCTGTCACTTGTTATGGACCAGTTTATATTGTCTTGTTGCATTAGTTTTGGTAGTTTCTTCCTAGGAACTTGCTCAAAATTCTAAATTATCTAGTACTTCTTTGAAATCCTTTTTGTTTATTTAGAGTTGGTAATAGTGTCTCATCGTCTATTTCTGATTATATTAATTTGAGTCTTCCTTGGGCATTTAGAAACACTAAAGATTGTCAGTTTTAAAAGAATCAGCATTTGGTTTAATCAGTTTTCCTTATTGTTTATCTTTTCTTTTTTCCCATTAATTTCTGTATTATTTTTATTATTTTCTTCCTTCTGGTTGCTTTAGCTTTAGTTTACACTTCTTTTTCCAGTGTTTTAAAATGGTAGGTCAAGTTTATTGTTTTTGTTTTCATTTCGTGAGATGAGTTCCACCATGTTGTCTAGGCTGGTCTCAACTGGGCTCAAGTGATTGTCCTGCCTCAGCCACCCCAGTAGCTGACAATATAGATACTCACAGACTTAAGTTTTTAATTTACTATAGACAGTTATGAATAAAATTTCCTTTAAGTACTACTTTCTCTGCATCCCAGGAATTTTGGTATATTGTATCACATTCATTCATCCAAAATATTTCTAGTTTCTTTTTAAATTTAATTTTTAAAATACGCATTTTTATTTTTGGTTGTAATAATTATACATATTTATGAGATATAGTGTGATATTTCATCTCATCTATACAGTGTGCAGTGATTAGACCAGGATAATTGCCATGTCCAGCACTCCAAACATTCGTTTCTTTGGAATAGGAACATTCAGAATCCTTTCTACTAGTCATTTTGAATTACGTAACTGTTGGTAGCCCTGGACATACCCAACTAGAACTGATAGCCATTAAACCATCTTTCTGTATCTTTCCTCCCGTTTCCCCTTTCCTGGGCTTTAGTGATCAATGTTTACAGTACTCTCTACTTAATGAGATCAGCTTTTTTTAACTTCCATAGGACAACATGCAGTATTTGGCTTTCTGTGTCTGAGTTACTTTATTTAACATAGTATCTTCCAGTTTTATTCATGTTGCCACAGATACTAGGCTTTCATTTTTGGTGGCCAATATTCCATATATAGAGACAAAGAATGATTGAAAACTACTGTGAATGTTGTAATTTTAAAAATTTGTTACAGTAAAATACACATTGCCATTAATTCCCCTCAAAACACTTGCTTTCACTTCGGACACACTCATCCCCTTGTCCCTTTGGTGTGGGGAGGGGGTGAGACAGGGTCTCTCTCTGCAGTTCAGGTCAGCCTTAAATTCACTCTGTAGCCCAGGCTGCCCTGGCATGGTGGTGGTCCTCCTGACTCAGCCTTCTGAGTGCCCGGATTACAGGCGTGAGCCACCACACCTGGCCACCCCCTTGTTGTTCTATATTCTGAAACCCTTCTAGATGTCTTTTTGTGTCTCTTTGTACGTGATCAGAAACATGAAAAATGCTGCCGCCAAGTGTCACCCCGCAGGCCCATATGAAAACGTGAAGGTGTATGTCCTCCTCCGCTCGTGACACTAGTCCTGGCTGTTCCCCAAAATCAAAGTGACCATGAGAGATTAGCACTTTGAATTGATTCAGGGCATCTGGGTATGCACGAGAGAGCAGCCACAGGCACTCCGGGAGTCCTCCAGCACTGCTCCAGAAAGTATCAAGAGGCAGGATCACCGCAAGTTCCGGCCAGCCCGGGCTGCATAGCGAGACCCTGGCTGCAGATACAAACAACCAAAACCAAAACCCCAAAAAAACAAAAGAAAGCGGCAGGAACAATAGGATGGGTGTCTTTGAAACAAGGGAGGGGCTGTCGGGGCTCGTGGCCATATGTGTTTTACTGTAATAAATTCTTAAAATTTAGACGTTCGCCATATTTTGCTATTGTACCCCATATACTGACTGTACCTCCTCTATCTGTTCAGCCATGGATAGTGGTGGGAGGGAGGGATAGGAACTGAAGAGGAAGTGAAAAGGGTGAAGAGGTGATATTTGTGTGTACCAATTCCCCATGATAAGCGTATTCATAGTGTTCTACAAATATATAAAAAATAAAATATAATTAAAAAAAGGGAGAAAAAAGAAAAGGTGTGAGGTTTTCGACGCAGAAGAAATAAAGGGCAAAGGAGGCCCATACTGTGGACGCGGGGAGAGCGCTGCGCGCAGCTGTGGGCTCCTCTGAGGTGGAGGAGGGCCGGGGGTGTGAGGGCCCTGGACGGGGCGGAGCTGGCGGTCGGGCGCAGCTCCGCCTCGGGAGCTGCAGGGAAGGGCAGGAGAGAGTCCCCTGCGGGCTGAGGGGTAAGAAGGCGGGAGTGGCCATTGGTAAGGCTGGTTGCTGTTCTGGGCCTCACCCCTGTTAGACGACCGCCGTAGTGATTCAGCAGGCCCTACCGGGCAGGAACCTATCAGAGATACCTGCTGTTGTGTGGAGAGTTCTGTACATGTTTATTAGGTTTAATTTTCCTGCCTTGCCTTGTTATTCTGGCCACTATGGAAAGTAGGATATTATCATCTTTACCTGTTGCTTACAATTAAAGTCTAAAAGAGAGTTAAAGTGAAAGACTAGCAAATCTAAACTTTTCTGCAAAAACAAAGATTTGTAAATTAAATTGTTGAATAAGTGCTAGTCATCTAGAAAGTTCATGGCAATTTTCATAGTAGTATATTACCTACATGTTGGTATGTGACAAATTGTCCCAAAGCTTAGTATTTTTAAAACAACACTTATGTAACAGCTCCTGTGAGTCAGGAATATAAGCGCTGTTTACGTGGGTTCTCTTTGTCAGGCTTCCTCATAGACTGGTAGGAAGTTTTTGGCTGAGACAGTATGTAGTTGTGTCCTAGGGAAGGAACTGCTTTTAGAATTATGCAGTTGTTGGCGGAACTAAATTATGGGCCTCTTTGAGATGGCAACTTGCTTAATCAAAGCATGCCAGATGATAAGGCAGTAGGGATTGAATATGAATAACAAAAAAAGTCACACCCTAGTTATATGATGTTGGAATGACATCACTTCATTTGCCCACTTCATTTGCCCGTACTCTGTGGGTTAAAAGTAAGAGCTTGGGCAAGCCATTTGGAACCCCTCCCATCTCTCAGGAGCTATTCCTATTTCCACATTCCTATTCACCAGTCCTTTTCCCAATAAATTTTCCTACTCTTTAAAAAAAAAAAAAGAACTAGTCTAGCCAACGTGCACAGGATATAGGAGATAGGGCCCAGTCATTGGGAGCATCTCGGACTCTGCTTGTTCCCAGATAGTTTTCTGTCTGCAGTTACGTATAAGGGAAAAAGTATATCGGAAGATATTCATTAGCTGCTACTTAGGCATTGGTCAGATAATGAACTATAGTAGTACTTTGTGATGACTAAAGTAGACCAGACTTTTTTTTAAAAAATGTAGACTCTTGCCAATCTGGACAAATTTTATTTTCAACTTGAGCATATATAACGCCATTTAGTTGTACTTCACTTCACATAGTGATAGTGATACAGGGGTAAGAAACTCCCAACCCAAGAGATACCTGGAACAAGTACATGTTCTCTAAAACCAAAGAATGAATTTTAGGAACAACGGAGGTTAAAAGCAGAACATATTTATTGAGGGAAAGAAAGCTTCTGTCCTCGAGAGAGAGGAACAGAAGGGGGCCTGAGTGAATTGCCATGGACCCTCCCTTTCCTAGGGATTTTAGAGCGAAACCACAAGGTGAGGTGGGTCCAAGGGAGGGTGGGATGGGAAATAACAAGGTGGGCTTGAGGGGGGACAAACTGCGGTCAGCCAGTAAGAATTGCTCACGTAAAATTGATTAAATCGGGACCCAGTGAGGCAGCGAGCCACGTAGCAAGTAGGCTTGAACACAGAGCAGGGTCTTTTTCCTTGGGGGTCGTCGGGTCAGGGACTTCACGGTGATCGGTGATCGGTGCCTATTTAGAATATCAATCCCCGAGGTCCATCCCTAGGGAGGTTTGTGGATGTGTTTGTGTAATGTTTTGTTTTGAGGTCTGGCCCACGGGAAGACTGCCTCTCCATTTGCAAGGTGTCTTGTCTTCTGGCTCCTTTGAGGCTCAGGCCCTGACTGACTGCCTATATTTCTAACTCAGCTGCCTATAATAATAGATACAGCTTCTTTATTTGGACTCTTTTATTTGTTTTTTTATTTTTTTAAATTTTTTTTATTTTAAAGACAAAAGAATGGAGACATATAAACCAGAATGAGCCATAAACAATATTGAAAATACAAAATTATACAGAACATAGTAAGGAATTAGCACTGGATGCTGTATTACATAATGTTATCTTCACATTAGTTGACACATAAACATTAAAGGAAATACCAAATTATAGAGAAGATAGTAGGGAATCAGTACTAGATGCTGCATAACATAAAGTCATCTTCACTTCTATTAATACAAAAACGATTGAGGAAATACAAATTATAGAGAACATAGAAGGGAACTAGCTCTGGATGCTGTCCTACGTAATGTTACCTTCACATTTGTTACTCAGTTACACAGATGATGGCCCATTTGATCATTCAGTTTTCTCCTCCCTCATCTCCATTGCCCTACCACTCAATCAGTCATCTTCCCTGTGATAATAACTGTACTCCTGAGTTTATCTATACCCCTGGGCTCTCGCCTTGGGAAGAGATACAGCTACCTCAGACTATACTGTAGCATACGTGTGTGTATACAAACTGCCACGGTCAGAGGTGGAAAAGCACCCATGCTCACAGCGGACCGCCCGGCTCCGCCCCGTCGCTATGCTATGGCTGGGGGCGGGTCCAGTCCGTGGGGCACCTTCAGCGGGGCCCTATTTGGACTCTTTTAACTGGGTAATTTGCTCAAGGTCACTGAAATGTTTTAGTAGTATTTGGAGTATCACTGGAGTTTATTCTGCGAATAGACTGTTCTCAGAATTCAGACTGTTTTGTTATTTCTTACGTATGCTATAAAGAAAATATATTATGGCCGTCATCTTTGAAAGAAGAGGATTTCCTCGTTATTTTCTGGGGAGGATTTGATTCTTTTTTGTTTTGAAACAGGGCCTTGCTGTGTAGTTCAGGCTAGCTTTGAACTTACAACAGCAAACCGAAACACCGAAACTGCACCCAGGATTTGGAGGCAGATTTATTTTATGTCGATGTGCACCGACAGGGAGGCAGTTGTTCAAATGTCAGACCCTGAAGGTCCAGGGAGGGAGGCTTTTATGGGGCTCCAAAGGGGAAGTGCAAAGGTGAAGTACTTGGCTGTCTTCGATTGGCTCTTAGAATACGCATAGCAGTGACCAGCTGTTTCTAAGAAACAGAAGCAACGGGAAGTGTCACTAGGGCAACTGAAGTATACTGGCTGGCGAGGGCATTTCTGCTATAGACTCACAGTGTCGCCCAGGCTGGCTGCAGACTCCAGTAAGTTTCCCTGCTCAGCCTCCCTAGTGCTGGGATTATTAGGTGTGTGCCACCACACCCAGATAAAAATGTGATTTTGTAGGGTTAGGGTAGAAGGGTTATAGTTATAGTTTCGCACCTGCTTTCTTTGCTGGGACACAGAAGAGTATAACAGACTCTGGGTTTTGTTGTCTGAAAAGCTTCAGTGTAGAGGAGGCCAGGTGTGCTTTCACTAATTAAACTATCTTGAGCATATCACTTATGCCTCTCTGAGACTGTTTTATGATCTGTAAAGATACCACTGTATATATTTTATAAAAGCTGTTTATTAAATGCCTGCCTTACAGTTGGTACCGTATTAGCATTTCACATGTTATCTTAGTAGTTCTCTCACCTATCCTGCATGATACCCCACCCTTTAAGAGACTACGTCATGCAGTTGTTGGAAGACCAGTAGAATGTTTGCCTGGTGTGTCCGGGCCCTGGGATTGATCCCCAGCACTACTTTAAAAAAAGCGATTATTATAGTCTACAGCTCTAGTGTCAACCCAAAAACTTTTTGTAAATGGTATTTATGAAACTGGTAAGTGAATATATAGGGAGAAAGATTTATGACAGCATTTCAGAAAAATAGTTTAGAGTTTTTTTAATATACCAGCTTATAACTCGTGTATACAAACTACTGTAAGATTTGTTAATTTGCACTATTGTGTAGCATTACATACAAACATTTAGTCTTAGCAAATGATAGGAGATACTTAATGGTGACTACTCCAAAGCCGTCGTCGTCTGCATTCATCACTGGTGGAGATAAAAATTCTGGGCTTTGCACCATTGGAGTATGTGTGCATAGATGTGTGTATGTATGTACTATACATGACTTTGTGTGCATTGTTACTGATTGCAGGGCCATTCATGATGTTAAAGCCACGGACCTGGGATTAGGGAAAGTAAGATTTAAGGCAGAAGTAGATTTCGATGGTCGAGTTGTTACGAGGTCATATTTGGAGAAACAAGATTTTGACCAAATGCTACAAGTAAGTTTGTGTTTATCATTTTCTTATGTAGGTGATGGTACATAAAAGTAAATAAATGAAATAAAACTATTTATTTTATAGGTCTTAGAAGTAACTTCAGCTGTTAATTTCTTAGGTTCCAAAATTTGACAGAACCTTTCATTTTCTATAGAGTGGGTTGGAGAAGATAGCAGAAGAGCCGACTTAATAAGCTGTTAGAGCTTGTTATATGCCAGGCATTTTATTTATTTTACCTGATTTATTCTCAACAACCCAGTGAGGTAAAATACCATTTTCATTTTAATATATAAGGAAATTAGGACACAGAGATTATGTAACTGGCCTAAAATTTTATTCACACATCTGTGAATTTAGATACCTCTGATCCCAGAATCTGTGATGGCGGTCCCAGAGCTGGCCGTGGTGGCACACATGTATAATATGGATATTCCTCGTTAAAACTTGTTCAGACTGAGGACCAAGATGCACTGTTCAGACTTCCAACCTTTTTGTTTTGTACAGTTCTGTACATCTTGTTTATAGAACCTCAATGTCTCTTTTTGGTATAGTACACCTTGTTTATACAGTTCTGTAATTCTGAATCTACTGTATAGCAAATATTTGTAGTTTTGTGCAAATAAAAGCAAAGTTATCAAGTTCGAGTTTCCTTAGACCATGTCTTTATTCTGAATATTGTAATGTATAATATACTCTATACAGTTCCTCATTTAGTGACCAATTCAATCAGCACCTTAGTTGTGGGACAGGAGCTTTCTTTGTTAAGGGAGGAATGTCTATATTGGCACTGTAGAAGGCTGAGCCAGGAGGATTGTAAATTGATATCGAGCCTGGTAACTTAGTGCCTTGACAAGGTCTAGTCTCAAAATAAAAAAATGCCTCAGATGAAACTCACTGTGAAAGCTGTGGGTTCAATCTGCAGTACCACAAAAGAAAACAAATTTTAAAAAATATGGAGGTTGCCTTCATTTCATTCAGTTTTACTTTCCATGGTTTTACTCAACCTCAGTCCAAAATTAATAAATGGAAAATTCCAGAGATAGCTCCTAAATTTTGAATTACCATTCTGCATAATCTGATGAAATCTTATGCTGTTTCCCCCAGGACATGAGTTATCCCTCTGTCCTGCATATACTCTATATGTTGTATATGCTGCCCTCCCTGTGGCAATTGAGAGTGAGTCAGAGACCACACTCACAGGACTTTTATTATAGTACATCGCTATAATTGTTTTATTATTGTTGTTAATCTCTTACTGTGCCTCATTTATAAATGAAACTATCATAAGCATAAGAAAAAACATAGGATATATGGGGTACTTTATGTCTGTAGTTTTAGGCACCCACTTGGGTCTTGTAACACATCTCCACTAAGAAGAGGAGACTGCTATAGTTTGAGAGAGAATTTACAGAAGATAACAACAAACAGCTCAGATACAGCCACTTGCCTTTGTCAAATCTCAACATTATATTTATAGTACCAGTTGAGTACCCTTATATGAAATGCCATAAGTGTTTCATGCTTCCTACTGCACATGGGTAAATGTTTCTCAGGGTAGCATATAGATAGCTAGATTTAAAATAGGTAAAGACCGTTGAAAATACATTCTTACAGCAGCTTCCATAGATACTATCAAATTGTTCTCCAAAGTGTTCATTCAGTTTCTGCTCTCAGTGTATCAAAGGTTTTGTTGCTTACATTCTTACTAGATTATACTGATAATTTTGAAATGTTTCCCAATATTATAGTTATGAAGTAATATCTTTTAATTTGTATTACTTGTAATAGTGAAGTTAATAAACATTGAAACTCATTGACCGTTGAGCTTTCCTTTACATGCTTGTTTTGTTTTTAGTTAATTGGTATTATTCTGACAGACATTTTGGTAAACATTTTATTTCTAATATGCTGGATGCTAAGACCTCAGTTTTATAGATACAATGTGTTCCTTCAGTTTGTTGTACAGAAAATTTAATATGATTTTTAATTTTAATGTCAAATTTGTACTCTTTATACTTTTTATCTTGTGCAAAAAAAGTCTTACTTTAACCCATTATCACAAAAATATTTTTTTCTTCTAACGGTTTTATTATTTTTTTAACCCTCAAGTCTTTAATCTAATTGGGATTATTTATTCAGTGGACTGAGGTAGAGATTTAGTATTTTTCCTTTATAGGAAAATAGTTGTTCCAACACTACTTCAGAAATATTCTACCACTGATTTTATAGTTCTACCTCTGTGTAGCATTACTGAATTTTCTGGAATTGAATTTTTTTTGGAAATATGTGGTCCATTGCCTATGGCCTAAATATTTAAATTTTTCATTAAACTTTATGGTGTTCATTAAAAAATTTTAAAGGAGTTATCAGTGTACCACTATGAGTTTTGAAAAATTTAGTTTTCCTGCTTCTCTTCTTTATAGGAAATTCAAGAAGTGAAAACTCCTGAAGAACTAGAGACATTTATGCTTAAACATGGAGAGAACATTATCGACACTTTAGGAGCGGAAGTTGATAGGCTTGAGAAGGAACTGAAAGTAAGATATCTTCAAAAAATAATACAGTGAGAGTCACAACTGTTTTTCAAGTACTTTGTGTCTGACACTATGCAAAACGTATTGTATGTATACTTTTAACACTCTCAGTAACTCTTTGACAAGTAAATACATACAGGGCAGAATCCAGTAAAGTTTCAAATGTAGAACATCAGTGATGACCTCCTCATAGAGTTGTGGATAGCATTGAAGTGTGTCAGTCATTTTGAGTATTGTTAACCGGAGGAGCTCATCTGAGATTTGATGTCCCAAGATTTCACTGGAGCTGTGTGGCTGACTACAAGAGGCTGACCTTCTGTCTGCAGCCCCTCCTAATGTAGGACGGATACCGTGTGACCTAAAGTCCCCATCATAAGTCTCATGCTTAGAATGCATGGTGGTCACCACTCCCAGGTAAACAAAGGCATTCTTAGGACATTTTCAAGAGCCTAGAAACTACTCTCCAGTAACTGAGAGCAAAGCCTAGACCTTTCTTGGAGTAAGATTAATTCTCTATTATACTGTTAGATTGAAATCCATTAGTCTGCTTTTGTACTCTGAATTTTTTACCTGTACATGATTCTATTACATTGTAAATTGATACTTTAGGAAATATTGATGTACGATTTTTTTTTTTTTTTTTTTTTTTTGCGGTACTGGGGATCGAACTCAGGACCCTGCGCTTGCTAGGCAAGCGCTTATTCCACTGAGCTATATCCCCAGCCCCACTTTAGGAAATATTGATTCACTGAGTTAGGCGTATCTTTTTTCCGCTTATCTTTCCAGTAGTGTTCTGATAGGAAAACAGTTTGTTCAGCACAGTACACAGGACTTAAGAGTGCCATCAGATGTCGGTATGAAGCAGAGGTGCTTTATACCTGTGTTCCGCTTGTCATGGCGTCTTACAAAATGCACACAGGAGTTGTGGTTTACCAAAATTGATACATCTTACTACTTCATACAGGATGTTTTAAACTAAAACTGGTTTTTTAACAGTCGAGTATGTGTCAGTAAAGGAACACTGACCTGACCACTAGTACAGTTTGGTTCCATTTGTTTAATTGTGCAAAGGTGCCAGCAGAGTTTTTAGGCCATCACAGGAAATATCATAGTGACAAAAGCAAATAGCATCTTAGTTATTCACTGTGAAAATAGCTGTGACTTCACAGTCCCCTTTCAAGGATGCCACAGTCCTTGGACTTGAGAACCACTGTTTTATGTAGAATGTGAGATGGTTATTTTTGAGTAGAGTAACACAAGAAAGAATTAACTTTATTCTTCTATTTGATTTTAATTCTCTAGCAAGGAAAATGAACTAAATCTGTATACTTTAATAAAAACAGGAAGTCAACTCATTTAAAAATAATTGATCAGAAAAGAAATAATTGATCATTCTCAGCTGTATTTCCTCTTAAGACAGAGAAGTTGGTTGTTTTTCATTTAACTTTGTAGTTTGCTTAGATACTATTAAATCATTCATAGTGTTTTTGAATTAGAAAAATTTTTCAAATCATGAAGGTAAGTGTAACCCACATAAGCAAGTGGAAACATCTTTAGCTAAGGTAATAAAGCATGATTAATTTTAAGTGAAAGGAACTCATGGTTGAAGTACCAAACCGAAAGGGAATACATAAACATAATTCTTCCTCATCATGCAAATACGCTAATTTTCTTTTGAACACTGAAATTTTGTAGGCTAGCTACTCCCTCATTTAATATCTCATGCTTGCTTTCTAAATAATGTTATTGAAAAATGTAGTCATTAGCATTGATTGAGTTTCTGTCCCTGAGGAGGGGATAGCTGAAGTTCCTTGTGTGACTTCCCTGCATAAAACTAATTCTAGGGCTGGGGATATAGCTGAGCAGCACAAGCACCTGCCTGGCAAGTGCAAGGTCCTGAGTTCAATTCCTGGTACCCCCAAAAATAAATAAAATAAGATGAACCTAATTCTATACCAGTATAGCTATTAAACATTTCTGTTCGGTATTGCTGTTGCAAATTACAGTAGGTGATAGTTTTGGCTTAAGAGTCTAGAATTTGCATAGTTCTCTGTAAAGATACCAAATAATAATAGGCTAATTCATAAATTCTGATACTATAAAATGCAAGTTACAAAATTATAAAATACCTTATTATTTTAAAGATATCTGACTTGTTACCTTTTTTATCCCACCTTTTCTCCTATTCCCCTCTTCTATTTCCTCCTGTGAAGCTTTTTGTGTTTGAGATGAAGTAATTGTACTGGATATTAATTCAATGGGAGGCTGCTGTAACACTAGCAGATCTCTTACAGTGTTCTGTCCTTTGTTTTATCTTTGCTTCTCCAGTGCAATCTCTGCATATGATTTTCTTGAGTCTTAACCATTGCAAAATGAATCAGATAATTTGATTTTTGTCACTGCATGAGTGTTGGAATAAAATCTCTGGTGGGCATAACGGTGTAGTTTGTATTAAGTAGCGCATGGGACACAGTAAATGTAAAAGTATATGTTAAATAAATAAATAAAAACTGCAAGTTAGTACAAGTTACTGATTTTTCAGATTTGCATCACAAATAACAGGTTCTGATATGTCCATAATATCTTGTTAAAGTAGTAAACATTGCATTTTAAGAAATTTAAATCCTGTTTCTTTTATTCATTCTGCAAATGTGTGTGTGTTGTGCATATATAGTCTATAAACCTCATTAGTTTTCTCTTAGAAAGGTTAATTTTAAAAATATGGTAAATTAACTTTTTAGGTTTATTAGTACATATCTATTGTACAGTGTTTTTTTTTTCAGTAAAACAATGCCAAATTTCTTGTGAACAGCTAAATATTTCAAGTCGTACTCAGACAGGCAAGGATTTTATTTATTTGGAAATTTTTTTTCCCATATTCAATTTAAGGTTCTAGAAACAAGGAATAGTTTCAGATAAACTTGAGAACAATAGTGTGCTTCAGGGTCCTTGGCCACTCACACCGGGACTCTAAAGAAAAGGGCCCCTGGCCACACTCCAAGAGCAGCACTGCCTGTAAGAAAAACCTGTGTTCACTCAAAGAATGCTGTACTCAAGCAAAACTCCAGTGTTATGAGAGAGTTTTGTTTTTAGAACCGAATCTCTGTAATAGAAGTAGTATGCACATGGTCCTTAAGCTAGAAGTTATTAATCCTGATGATGTTTCAGGATTAATTATAACAGCTCTTCTCCCTTATTTAGTTTTTAATTTTTTACCAACTCATACACAAAGTACACAGCGGAGCAACTGTGGAGCATGTGACAAGCGTCACTGACTTCGTTCTCTTTAGTCCCTAATTCTGCCTCTCACAGACAACTGTTTTTAATGTTTTTTGCATTTCTTTATTTCATACCATATTTTTATATAAATTCTATATTGGTCTCCTGATTTAACATTATTTATTTCCTCCTTACTCAGTTTAAATTTACATACTTTTCTGCACTTCTTTCTATCTCCATTCTCACAATATTCTACAGTATTTTTAATTCCCCCCAAATGGAGTTAAGTGTTCTTCTTTTATGTATCCACACGAAGGAAAAACACGAACCTTTACTGTACTCCGTAGCAGCAGAGTATTGTACTTGGTGCTCACTTACCTGTATCTCCTCCTCCCTTACCGCAAGTCCGTTGAAGGCAGATACTGTTTGTTGCTGCTGAGTTGAAGTTCCTTCACTTAGCACACAGCTTTTTAACAACCTGGTTTAGGCCTGTCTTTCTAGCCTCATTACTAAGCCTGCCCTTTCTGTGCTTTCTGTGCTGACTGTACGTATCACAGAGCCTGTGTCTGCTTCTGGGGCTCTGTGCCTTTGCACATGTTGTTTTTTCTGTCTGCGTGTCCATCTTTATCTATCTAGAAGACTCACAATGTTCAAATCTAATTTGGTTGTATAAAAGGAATAAAAAGAAACAAGATTTTCTTTGCTATGAATAATGTGATTTTATTTTCCAGAAACGAAATCCTGAAGTTCGACATGTGGATTTGGAGATACTCTAAATTTGATGGAGCGAATCATCATGGTGGGGCCTTGGAAACGAGTTGGTTGAGTCTCTACAAAGCACGCTTCCTTCTTTCCAACCTGAAGGAGCTGGCGCCATTGAGAAGCTATTTCTTCTAAGATGGAGTTTAATATTTTATGTAAAGAACAGTTGAACAGGCCACAGAACTAAAACTACTTCCTTCTAATCATGTTTTTATGCTTTAATAGGGAACATTTTGGTTACTTAAATTGTTTTATAATTTCTCATTTTAGCTGTCATTCTGCATTGTGCATTGTACATTGCAATCATGTTTCTTTTCTTTGCATTGGTAAGTGGCATCCATGGGATTATACCTTCTAATTTTGTTTCCACTAAAGACTTTACTCCATCATATCTGTCAGGTCTCAATATTATGGCTGAATGTTGGTGTGTGGTTTTCAAATGGTCACTCTGTTTCAAAATTTATCTTTTCTTGATACAATTTGGAAATTTTCTGCATACTTTGTAACTTTGACCTGAGCACTGAGAGTCTCACTCTCTTAACTTCGTCATCCACAAATGTTCATTCCAGAAATAACTTACCGAATTGAATGAAGAACCTTTCCATATTCTCCCTTAAATCATAGTTACTTTTTTCTAAAATTTATTTCTCTTTCTCTTTTTTTCCTTTTCTCAGTCTTTCTGATGTTAAAATATAAATAATCCAGGGCATTTCTATGAGCCGGTGAGGTGATTCTCTCTTTCTCCTCCTTCCTTTGCTTTGCTTGCTTGCTTCCTTCCTTCCTTCCTCTCTCTCCTTCCCTTCCTCACTCTCTCCCTTCCTCCCTTCCTTCCCTCCTCCTGTAAACTGGCTCTAGTGCCATAATGTCTATTTACTGGGAGTTAATGCATTCATAAGCATTTTAACATTCTGTAAAATGGACTAGAAATATTTATAATTTTACCAGTATGATAGCATTTTAATTTAATTTATTTAAAAGGCACTACTTAAGTAAATCTGATCTGTGGGGGTTTTGCTTTGAGAGAGAGAAGTAAATCTCTTACACTGAAACTTGTGTCATGACTTCATATAATATCATAGTCAATAGTGTGTCTGAGTTTCTTGCAGTTACAAATGGGCATTTAGCATATTGCTATAACATAGGTAAGTGAATAAATAGCTTTCTGATGACTGGGACAGCAAGGTGAAAACACATGTGATTCAGTAACTGAAAATGTAGTGAGAAACGACAGCTCTCCCCAGAGCACAGCCCTGCGCATTGCACCTCCCAGGCGGCAGTGAGCGCTGTTCTCAGGAGTGTGGGGGCTGCTCTGCGGGGCAAGAGAGTGACATACAGATCTAACTATGCAGGTAAAGTTAGCGTCTTAAAACTCACTGAGTGGAAGTAAGCTTCATAACAGATTGTCATGAATGGTAACAGATTGCCACATTGGAAACAAAAAATAAATCTTTGATTAAAGGGTTTGTTCTGATCATTTTTGATCCAGAAGTGTCATTTGCTGGAGAGTTATGAAAACATATTTTTAACTATCAGCATTTTGAATGAAATAACATTCCAGTTTTATTTTTTTAAGACATAAAACTGTTGGGTTGGGGATGCAGCTCGGTGGTGGAGCACTTAGCATGTGTAACACACGTACCTCCAAGACCCTCATGGTCACTCTTTGTAGACCTTCGTTGTCTGCGCATAACTTAGTCCGTGCTTCCTTCCCCCGCCCTCGCCGTCTCCACCTGCCCTACGTTACTCCGTGCTCAGGCCACAGGTCAGTGTTCCGTATCTCGCCCGGCTTCCTCTCAGTAAAATAGTGCTACTCTGAAGGATTTTATGTAGCGAGTCAAGAATAACTACTTGTTTTTTAAAAGATGCTCGAAGTTGACGTTTAAAAGTTTTTCCAAACGCTATATATTTTAGGAGTCCCTAAAAAAGCCAATCCTTAATATTTCTTGGGATTTTTTAAATCTGATTTTGGTTAAGTTCATACCATTCTTGGTAATAGAAAACTTAAGTTGCTGTCTTTTCATTCTAATTCTCTTCTGTAGTGATATCTTAAAGGTTCTTTATATAAATATGAGATAAAAGCACAACAGAAAGTTGAACATTTTTGTGGCTTTGCTTTTTTCCCCTCTTATAATAAGAGTGAAATTTGAATGGGAATTTGGATCTCTTTAAAACTAGGTAATACCTAGCTTTCCGTTTCTTGTTTTTGTTCTTTCTAAATTAGTGTTTCTTACTTTAGGTTTTGCTTTGTGGCATACATTCATATTATTTGAGTATTTAAGCATACAATTCGAATATTGTTAGGAAAAATAGTCTTTGTTGGGAAATAATCATGAAGTAAACACTAGGGTTGGATGAAAAGGCGGCCCAGGCGAGGGTCTGTGAGCCCTGTGTTCTCCAAGCTGGAGCCCGAGGGGTTTGGCTGAGAGTGGCTCTCTGGTGAACTGGGAGTGTAGTACGGCGCCTTCTTATACTGCGGGGGGGTGAGAGGTGGAGACCTGTTTTTAAATGGAACGTCTTGGTGGCCAGTAGCATCCAGTTCCTAAGAGGTGATTTCTGATGAGCAAACTGTGAGTTACGATCAGACTGAAAAATTTGCAGAATTTTCTAAATTAATCCTTGTACCCCTCCCCCAGCACATACACGTACTGAGCCCAAACTACCCAGAATAATCACAAATAAGACTTGAGCTTTAGGTATAAAGTTTTTGGTGGTACCTTAATTATTTCAATTTGAGTAATGCTTTTGCTAAAATTATACCATCTAAAGAAAGGCTTAAATTTTAAGTCTGATAACTTTTTGAGGTAGAATTCTGGAAACTACAGAAAATTACCCAGGCATTTGGAATTTATATTACCTTCTTAGATTGCATTTATCAAGATTTGGCAGTATTTCTTTTAAATGTAATGACTCCCAATTTGCCAAACTGTCAAAAGTCAGTGAAGCAAAGAATTGAAGGTAAAATGTTGATTCAAAGATTGTCTCCCATAAATCCCTTATCCCTGCCTCTAAAATGGAATTTGGGAAGGTATTTCTATAGAAGATTGGTCTGGCAGCCTTTATATTTGCATTTTTTACTTGTATCCCCAGACGTGTTATGGAGAAGGAAAATTTTTATTTCTATTGTATTTCATCTGCTTGATGTCACTGGCAGGCTACAGTGACCCTGGTTCCTAAGGCTGCCCTTCCTTAGTAAATATGTAAATAACAATTCAGTTCGGGGCTTTTCCCTCTGATGAATGTTGAATAAATGTGTGTGGTTTGGTTCATGACCACACAATATGCTTTCTTTATCTTGTGTGCTAACAACAAAACTCTTACATAATACATTTTACTTTTAAAAATATGCCTATGTTTTTTGAACAGAAATTCTTACTCATTTAGTATGCTTCTTTGTGTGGTTTTCTCTTTAGTTTTGCAAAAACAAACTATAATTATTAATGTTCTATTAGGACATCATGTGTTTGGTAAACACAAGTCCAAAAAGGTATATCTCTTATTGATACACATTTTTGTTCAATTTGACAAAATTAGAATATGTAAATATTTTAATTAGGCATGTGTGTGTGCGCGCATATGAATGTGTGCATGCGTATGTGGTATGCTGGGGATTGAACCCCAGGCCTCAACTATGCTAAGCATGTGCTCTGCCACTGAGCCCACAAAGCTATTTTTGATAGGTGTCTTTATAGTATACTTAGATAAAAACACCAAAGGCTACAATCTAGAAACAGCCTCTAGTCAGTTCAAGTTCAATTCTATTCTGATTCTTTAGGAACTCCAACTTTATTTTAATGAGAAACTAAACCAAATGATTATTCAAAATAATTTGGTATTTTGAGAGAGTATAGCTTCCTCTCCAAATTCAAAACCTATAGAAATAGAAGCACCATACTTTGCAGTTTCCGTAGCCAAATACAAAATCATTTGTGTGCTACAAGGGCTTATAGAAGTTTTAAAATAGAAGCATGCTGCATCATAATAGCTATGAACGGGATAATTTGAGCTCTTCGTATAGGTACTGTTTTATGTGTATTAACACATTTCATCTCCACAGAGAGCCAAGGAATTAGGTGCTGCTCTTTACATTTTTGTCTGATGAAACCGAGATGTAGTAGTTTGTGTCAGCAGTCACATGGGTAGGGGCAGATACAGGGTGGCTGCCACTCAACAAGGCATTTGAACCAAAATTTAACTGTTCATGGGATGGGGTGAGGTAGGAAGTGGAACACAGAATGAGTGGAAGTTGAGGCCTTGACTATCACTTTTGAGATTTATTTACTTTGTTCAGTAGTACTGGAGATTGGAACTAGGGTCTTAGTACTGACCTCCATCTCTGGCCCTTTTTGGTTTGGGGCAGGGTCTTGCTAAATTGCTGAGTTGTCTTGATTGGATTTGTCCTTGTGATCCTCCGACCTCAGTTTGCTAGATCACTGGGATTATAGATATGTACCATCACGCCTGGCTATATATTTAAATATTTCTTACAAGCTATCTTAAAGGAAGCAACAAGGGCTGTTCTTTTCAACCTAGACTCCTGAAAGACACATGAAGTAGACAACTAATCCATGTACAGTGCAATTTGAATATCAACATGATTTGGCAAATGATTTGTATGTCACACTCAACATATCCAAAAGCAAAATTCCCAATTTCTTCAACTCCTCTTCCAAGACACTTCCTCTTGCAGTGTTTTCCTTCTTATTACATGGCATTTTCATCCTTTCGTTTGCCCAACCTCTTGGATTCGTGCTTGGCTCCTGTTTGTCATACAGTAGACATCCAACACCTTAGCAAAATTCACTAGCTCCACTTCTGAAGTACATTCAGATGCCATTTCTCATTTCTCTTTTCCTAGTATCAGTCATAATTTTTTGGCCTGAATTATCAAAATACCCTCTTAGCTGCTTTCCACCATAATCATAACCACACTTTGTTTTGAGCACAGCAGATTAAGGTCTTTCGTAAACACTTCCTGTAGCTTCTGATGTCGGGCATAACAAGGCTCACAAGGCCTCCATGAGTCCTCAGTATCTCTGGCCATTTTCTACTCCTGCACTCTGGCCAGCTTGGCCTCTTTACTGTTTTTCAAGCATCCTAAGCAAGCTCTGAACCACCTCCTTTGTAGTTCCTGAAATACTCTTCCCTTAGATAACTCTACAGCATGCTTCAAATACCTGCTCCAGTGCCATCTCACCATCGAGGCCTCTTCTCACCACGCATAAGAACAGTAGCCTTTCTCTCCACCCCTATAATCCTCTTTTCCCTGCTTCACTTGTGACCATAGTGTTTAGTACCTGGTGATTGTAATTTTACTTTGCTGTCTCCACTAAGATGTGGGTTCCCTTAAAGCTGGCTCTCCGGGAACAAGACATAGCAGGCATTTAAGAAAAACCTGAAAGAATGAGTGAATGAATTTTCCTGTATGAAGTTGTAAAAATATAGCCAGCCAGCCTACTGGGGCACCACGGCTTAGTTAGTTGGCAAGGAGCCATAAGAATGATTATAAGTCAGTATAGCAGTGTATCTATGAATTATGGATTAGTAATTTTCATGTCATAACACCAGATTTGTGCAAGACATGCTGCTAATGAGAGTGAAATGGGGGCCATCTACTTAAAAGAGTATTTTTGCAGTAGATAATAATAGTGCAGGACATACAGTCATATCTCTTGATATGGCCATTCCACTTCGGGGGACACAGCCCAGAATGAGAGAGAAATGTAAAAATGCACGCTGTAATCCCAGCACCTGGGTGACTGAGGCAGGAAGATCACAAGTTTGAGCTCAGCCTGGGCAAGTTGGGGAGATCTGTCTCAAAGCCTTTAAAAGGGGTGGGGACGCAGCTCACCGTGAAGGTCCTGGGCTCAGTCCCCTGCACCAGTCGTCATCATTTTTCAGCTGAAATTTTAAAAAGTGTCAAAAACTAAAGTGAAAATCCTCAAATTAGCTTTAAGTTTTACCTCCCTTTACATGGAGATGAAAACCAAAAGTTCTAAAGGAAAAAAGACCAGAGAGCAAGTTTCTTTGCATGACTTTAAAACTTGTCTTTACTTTATTATACTAAAAGCCTTCCATAGCACTTTTTATTCCTGGTAATACGAGCATATATTTTTGGAACTCAGCATGGCCATTTGTTTTCCTCTGTATAATCTGGAATGATCTGGGATCTCACTGTGAATCATAACAGAAGAGGATGAGGCAGGAGGATCGCAAGTTTGAGCCCAATCTGGGCAGTTTAGTAACTTAGGAAGATTGTGTCGAAAGAAGAAAGAAAAAGAGAAAGGAAGGAAGAAAGAAAGAAGGAAGGAAGGACGGAGAGAAAGAAAAGAAAGGAGGGAGGGAGGGAAGAAAGGAAAAGGGAAGGAAGGAAAGGAAGCTAGGAAACAAAGAGGTAGGAAGGTGGTGGGAATGTGGCTCAGTGTGCAGCCCTGTGTTCAGTCCCTAATACTGCAAAAACAAAAAATCTTTCTCAGAGAAGATGAAGACAATGTCCTAGTAAATTGTAAAACTGGAAAAAAAAAATGAAAACAACCTATTACTGCACTCACCAAATAGTACTGAGCACAGAACTGTGTCCTCACTACTAGGCACTGGGCAGGAAAGCTGTTGTGAGGCAGTGTCCTTTTCCAGGCCAGACTCAGGGCGGCAGGGGTAAGACTGTTCTAGGCAGTAAGGGCAGTGTATGTATAAAAATTCGGCTACTAATTTTCAGCTGATAGTGTCTAATTAGGCTACATTATTATTTTAACAGGAGTATCAAATACCTTTTCATACCTGAGGACTCCAAGTGGTGTTGAATAAAACACATTGCCTCCAGCTTTCCATATCAAATTAATCCCACTGTGCTGTACTCATACTTGATCTGGAGAATCACTGTGGCTAAATCTTACGCCCACTTTGAAAAGGTATAGTACCTGTAATGGCACAATCTAACTTTCCTGCATTCCTGATGTGGCAGGACACACCTTTAATTCTAGTACTATAGGAGGCTGAGGCAGGAGGATTTTTAGTTCAAAACTAGACTGGGCAATTTGGCAAGACCCTGTCTCAAAAAAAAAAAGACAAAGAAAAGGAAAAGGCAGTGATGGGCAGATGGGATGCAGTGAAGACCCTGGGTTCAGTCCTCAGTACTGGGAGAGGCGGGGAGAAAAATCTTGCTTCTTCCTAAATGTACTGTTTCCTAAAGATACTGTTTCTTGCTGGGATTCTGAAACATTTTTACATTCTCACAAATATTAAACAAATCTGAGAAAGTTCTAAAACTCATTGTAATTTTTCTTACTGAATTTTGGATATAGCTTTGAGATGATTTGTTAGAGATGAAAGGAAAGGTGGCTAGCTATTAGATTGAGCAATTTAAAATTTTACAGTTAGTTATATTTCACATAGAATTGCACAGTTTATTCTACAATGAAAAAGTTTGGGCTTCCAGAAGGAAGCAAATAGTTGTGACAGGTATTTTCTACCTTACTTTTTCCACAGGACCACATGATTGCTTCTGCTCTGGAAGGTTTTCTGGGGTCTCCTGCTGCTTCCCCTGCCTTGCGGCACCGGGGCTAGCTGTGTCCTGAAGAGCGAGGGGCTTCTGGCCGCCATGGGGCCAGGCAGGGCTTGGCATTGTCTTCAGATTAGAGTTGTCAATAAAAACTTACACAGGGCTGGGGATGTAGTGCAGTGCAAAGGCCCTGGGTCCAGTCCCCAACACCAAAAAATAAGTAAATAAAAAATAAAACTTTAAAACCCAAAAAACAAAATGATGCTGTTTAGAATGTATCTGAGCAAGTGCTTTAGTTATCTGCAGTATTGGAGACCTTTTTTTTTTTTTAAGACTCATGACAAAATGGAAGTGGCTTCATCTTGTGAAGATATTTATTTTTGGCAGCAGACAAAACTGGTCTGATCTGCTGGGCATGGTGGTGCACTCCTGTAATCCCAGCACCTGGGAGGCTGAGGCACGAGGATCATTGTGAGTTCGAGACCAGCCTGGGCTACAAAGTGAGCTCAAGGCCAGCCTGAACTGCATAGCGAGACCCTGTCTCAAAAAGACCAAACAAACAAACAAAAACTGGTCAGTTCCAGGACCGATGAATATGGTGAATATGGTCAGTAAGTAAATGGGCTATTATTTCTGTTAAAAGTAAGGACAACAACAGTAACGCCTTATGCTTGTGGCTCACCAGTTCATTTTGTAACAAGCATCATATTTGAGGTCATGTAGCTAGTGCCTCGAGGCACATTTTGTTTTGAAATCTGCTTTGCTACTATTGACCTAAGGCAAGTTGTTTTACCTCATTGTAATGTAGCTTGCTTATCTATTTTATTTTTTACCTGCTCAACATCATCTTTTTCTTTTAATTTTTATTTTTTATTAATACATATTTGTACTACATAAGGATCATGTTCCTTGAGGGGAGTTGGCATGTATGTACATACCACATCTCAATTATTTTTTAAATTTTTTTTGTGTGTGTTTTTGAGACGGTCTCGCTATGCAGTTCAGGCTGGTCTTAAGCTCACTTTGTAGCCCAGGCTGCTCTCAAACTTGCAATGATCCTCCTGCCTCAGCCTCCCGAGTGCTGGGGTTCCAGACGTGCACCACCATGCCCAGCTTCAGTTTTTTTGTTTTTAATCCTCTTTCCCTCTCCTCCTTCCTCATTCTACCTCTTTTGATCCCCTTCCCATTTGTAAAGATGTCTTCTTACTTCCAGTCATCTATCTTTTATTTTGCTTTTTGTTTATATTTTTAGTTTCTCACATAAGAGAAAGCATTCAGTATTTAAACTCGTGTGTCTGGTTTGTTTCACTAAGCATTATGGCCTCAGGTTGCACCCATTTTCCTGTAGAGGACTGAAGTCTGGTACAGTAGTGCTCCCTGGGTGTTAATACATTTGTTTTCACTCACTGTTGGCGGACATAGAGGACTTACCTACCATGGGTTGTGCTTCTGTAAACATAGCTGTGCGGTATCACTGTGATGTGATGTCTTTAACTCTTTGGGGAAGATACCTAGAAGGGGAATAACTGGGTCAAATGGAATTTATCATTTTAGTTTTTTGAATAATGTACTGATTTCCTTAGTAGTTGTATTAGTTTACAGTCCCACTAGCAGTGTAGAAGGATTCTTTTTTCCCTGCAGCCTCACCAGCATTTATCATTGATTTTTTGATGATATCCATTCTTTCTAGCGTAAGATAGAATCGGAGTTTTGTTTTAATTTGCATTTCCCCAATGGCCAGAAACGTTAAACAGTTTTTTCATGTGTTTATTGGTCCTTTGGAATTAGAAAGATGTATTTGTTTCAGTTTTCTGTGTTTTGATCGGGTCTTACTTTGGGGGGATCTAATTTTTTTTTCCGGCCTTTCTTTTTTATGCCATCTGGGCTACCAGCCTTTTGGGTGATGCTACCCAGAACTATGCTAATTTCAATCACCAGACCATACACTAGGATAATTTCAGTTCCTTTGCATTTTTTTGTTGGTTGGTTAATTGACTTTTTTTTTATTTTAAAGAGAAAATAATAAAATTTCAAAGCAAGAAAATAGAAGGATAACAATGGCTAATATATTAATATATTGTTATCTTCATGTTAGTCAGAGTACAAGGTACCAGCATTTAATTGTTCAAACAATATTAGTACAAACCTTTTCAATGAACTAAGAGAAATAAGTAGTATATCTTCACTATCATATATACATATATATACACATATATATACTTGTTGTTTTTACTTTACCCCTCCTTTTCTCCATTCCTGCATCCTAGTTTTGCTGTCCTTTTGAAGTTTCTTCCCATTTTACAATATCTATTACACATTTTAGATCTTATTTAATCTTTCAGGTTCTCACACTAGGGAGACAATACAATGTTTACACATGTGCATCTGGCTTATTTCACTTGTAACTATGGTCTCGAGTTGCGTCCATTTACCTATAAAAGTCTCCAGTATATCCTCCTTTATAGCTGAGTAGTACTCCATTGTATAAAAAGAACACATCTTTTTAACGCATTCCTCAGTTATTTGGATTGTTTCCAAGATCTAACTATTACAAGTTGTACTGCTACACACATGGGTACGCATATATCACTGTGGTATGATGTTTTTAATTCTTCTGGGAATATACCCAGAACAGGAAAAGCTAGGTCAAATGGAACCGCCAATCCTAATTTTTTGAGGAATCGCCACATTGATTCCCACAGTGGTTGCACCCATCTGCACTCCCACCAACAGTGGAGAAGGCTTCCTTCTCCCATGTTTGTATTTCTTCATCTAAGAAGTGTATATTCACCTCAGGTGCCCAATTTTGGACTGAGTCTTTAAATGTGGGAGGTCTGATTTGTTTTGAGTTCTTTGTATGTTTTCCATGGTAATCTTTGTCTGAGGAACAGCTGGCAAACATGTTTCCCACATTATGAGTTGTCTCTTCACTCTGTTGGTGGTTTCTCTTGCTATGCGAAAAGCTTTTTTTTTTTTTTTTTTTTTTTGTCATTTTGAGACAGCGTCTTGCTATGGAGTTCAGGCTGAACTTGAGCTCACTATGTAGCCCAGGCTGGCCTCGAACACACAGCAACCCTACCTCAGCCTCCTGAGTGCTGGGATTACCGGCCTACACCGCCGTGCCTGGACTGCAAAAAGCTTTTTAATAAGAGGAGATGCCATTTGTTGATTCTTTGGGGTTTTATTCATAGCGTTGGCCTACACCAGTGCCTTCAAGAGTTTTACCTGTTCTGTCTTCCAGTAGATTTAATATTTAGATCTTTGATCCATTTCGGTTTTATTTTACTTAAAGATAGGAGTCCGATTTTAATAGCTGCTGGAATCTGCTTTTTGGCTTCCGTTTCTTTCCTATGTTGGGCATTCATGGCTTCCGTCATTTTCTTAAGCTCCTCTCTTTTTTTTAATCTGTGTCTGCGCTGTAGTCGCTGAGCATGGTTTTCACTGTGGACACCATCTCTGCAGTTACCTGAGAGATCGTTTCTGATTTTACTTTTTCTAGAGTCTCATTCAGTTGCGTTGTTGTTACCACTTCAGAGAGGCGAGGTGGATGGCTTTTGGACTGTCCTACCTCCTTGCCCCCTGGGTTTGCCTTTGGAGCTGGATGTCTGGGGTTGCAGCTTGTTTAAGTGTCTTTTCATTTTCTTTTCTTTTTTCTTAAGTTTAATTCCTGGGTTGATGTCTGTAAGTTGCCTATGGTGAGCTGCTTTGTTGCTAGCATTTAGAACCCTTAGGAGATGACTACTTCTTTAAGGTGCCTTCCAGATAGAGCTGGTGCCTTCCAGATAGAGCTGGTTTATGGGTTTTGAGTATGTTCCAAATCCTTCCTCCTCAGTTTACTGGGGATGAGAAGTCGCTGCCTGCTTGGCCCTTCTTTGGCACTCTGCCACAGTGTTTTCTGCGACCCTTAGTCACTCTCGGTTTTGGAATATGAGGAAGAACAGCTGGTTAGAACAATTATGTCATAACAATAGCATCAAACACAACTTACAAAATGACAGAGGTAACCACTAACTTGCTTCCTTTAAGACTATGAAATAGATTTCTGGTTATATAACAACATCCAAAAGAAACCAGAAAATTATATGCAGTATGTACATCCTTAATATCTCAATTTTACCATTGGCTTACAATTTAAAATGAGTTAGGGAGAAAATAGAGAAGTGGAAGAAGAGGAAGAGGTTAGAAGTAAGGCTGAAGGATAAGGGGGTCACACTGACTCTGCGAAACTGGTGCAGAAGACTGGAGAGAAAAAGAAGGAAGAGATCGAAGGAAAAACAGAACAACCACACGGAGGCTAGAAACCGTGTTCACACTCATAAAACAGGTCAGACAACGAGGCAGGGGGACAACTAACACCGCAACAACATAAAACAGGGAAAAAGTCCACTTCCGGGGTTTTCTCTGTTGTCACTGTAGACAGTGTGTGGAGACAGAGCCACATCCGTGTTGACTTGTCCCAGCAAGCGGCAGTAGCTATGTGCTGCGGGAGTGGGTAACCTCAGCAAGCCTGCCCCCTCCTTGCCCCTGAGGTTGTCTGTGTTCTGGCCAGGAGAGCCAAGGCCAGACCCATTCAGCCTGCAGTAGTCAACGCTTTCCTAGGTGGAGCTGGCAGCATTCTGTGCCTAGCCAGCCCCTCTCCAGAATGTCTCCCAGCCAGGCACTCTCCTCCGTGGGGTGATTAAGCTCTTGCAGCACTCACCGCCAGCTAGTGCGGACCTTCCCGTCCACGGCCGCGGCCGCGTCTCTTCGTGGAGGTCTCTGGTGCCTCCAGCAGGTTTGGACTGCTCCTCTCGCGGTGAGTCCCAACTCCGGCGCTTACTCTTCACTGAAGTTTCTCTCCTCACACCACGGAATTCCGTTCTCGCTTCGACCCTTCCGGAGCCCAGGGGATGCGCTTCTGTCCTCCTTGTCTTCCTCACGTTGTTCTGTTCCAGCATCTGGAGGGCGACTCTCCGGGAGGCTCGTTCTGTGCCCCTCCCCGCTCTGCCATCTTGGTGCCCCCTCCATTTCCTTACTTTAAATACTTGCAAGCTGGGCGTGGTGGTGCACGCCTGTAATCCCAGGGAGGCGGAGGCTGGAGGATCGTTGGGAGTTTGAGACCAGCCTGGGCTACAAGGTGAGCTCAAGGCCAGTCTGAACTGCATAGCGAGACCCTATCTCAAAAAGAGAAAAAAAAATTACTTGCATACTAGTAATCATGCATTCTGGGCTGTGTATCAGATATAAAAATAAAATATTTTTAAAATATGATAGCACAAATAGTAACACAGAAGAAATAGTATACTCAGGTTCTCATACCTTACAGTGGTGTGACATTCCTTTAAGTCAGACTGATAAATTGAACACACTGTAATCCTATAAACTGTACACCCACCACTAAAAAGAGGCACATCTAACAAGCCTACAAGGGACGTAAGATGGACACACGCACAAACATATAATCCAAAGCCAGGCAGAAAAGAGGAAACAAGGGACGAGATGAACAGAGAGCCAATAGCAATACAGTAGATTTGAATTGAGGCATACTAGTGGCCCACACCACTAACCCCTGCACTCTGGGAGGCTAAGCCAAGAGAATTACAAGTTTGAGAGCCTGTCTTGAAATAAGAAAAAGGGACTGGGAATGTAGTCAGTGTGAAGGCCCAGGGGTTCAGTCCTCAGTACTGCAATAAATAAATATGCAGATAAATATGCTATATTAGTAATTACATTAAATATGAATGGTCCAAGTAAGTAAAAACATCATTAGGTAAAAAACAGGAACCTTCAAGGGCCCAGTATGCATGCTTACTGGAAAATCCAGCGTAATTACAACGCTACATGCAGGTTAACAGTTATGGGATAGCCAGGGGGAATTACAGGCACACGCCTGTAATTCCAGCAATCAGGGAGGTGCAGGAGGATCGCTGTTCGAGTCTTGCTTGGGCAATTTAGTGAAACTCAGTCTTAACATAAAGCGACCAGAAGTGAACGTCAGGGGTAGGAGTGAAACTACTGAGAAAAGAATAGAATAAATCCCATCCCAACAAAAGAAAGCTAGAATGAATACATTAAGTCATACAAAGTATATTCTTAAAAAATTGCCAGGGAAAAGGTGATTTTACAATAAAGGGATTAATTCTTGAAGAGGTCATAATATTCCTATTCATCTGCCTGTAGAGCTTCAAAATACACGAAGCAAAAAGTAATGGAACTGAGAAGAGAAATAGATAAACCCACACAATCCTCCTTTCACAATATCTGATAGAAAAAGGCAGAAAAGTCAGTAGGCATATGTGGGATGATTGAAACGTGGTCAGATTGAAAAGATGAATATTTAAATTTTTTAAAAACTTACTAATGAGAGACAGTACGTTAATCCCGCTTAGAATACTCTTCCCTTTGAACACACTTGCGCTGACATTCTTGCCCTCTCTGAAGCGGCTGTGGGAGTCCTCTTTTGTAGCTTTAATTGTGCTGCTGTGGCTGCCTCGATGTCCTGCATCTGCTCAAGCGTTTTGCTTCTGTGGTCATTCTGTCTTCGCGGAAGAGCCAGAAGCTCCACGGTGCCAGGGCTGGGGAATGCGGTGGGCGCGTACCTTTCTGCTGGGGGAAGCTTAGAGCAGCATTTACTCTGTTCCATCATCCCTCATAACAACACGGGAGGACTTCAGGAGGTGCCGTCCTGCCGGCTGGCACCCTGGGTTAAATACAAGGGGAAGAAGGTGGGAGGTCGCACGCATGCGCCTGAAAGCTCCGTTCAGTTGGGCACAACTTTCGTCACTGTGATCACCTGTGCGTATCATGCTCCAGTACCTTCAGCCTTTCAGTACAGATTTTCTTTTCTTTTTTGTCTTTTTGAGGCAGGGTCTGGCTATGCGGTTCAGGCTGGGCCTTGAGCTCACTTTGCAGCCCAGGCTGGTCTCCAACTCACAAGGATCCTCCTGCCTCAGCCTCCGGAGCGCTGAGATTGCAGGAGTGCGCCACCACGCCCGGCCTCAATGCAGATTTCTACCAGTGACTCCAGTGCCCCTCCATGTATCTTCCAGGCCTTTAGTCTCCACCTAGCGCTGATCCTTGATCCCTCTTGTTTTGTGGCTTCCAGCTTCTTGGGCTGAGCGGCTCCTGGATCTGCTAGCTTTCCAGGGCACACCCAGTCACTCTGCTGCACTCTCCTACTTCTGATCTTGTAAGCCTGCCTAACTTTATATATATTTTTTTCTATTGATTCCATCTCTGTACAAAACCCTAACCCAATGCAATATAGAAGACAGGAACAACACTATCAGCTAACTTGACCTAGTTAACATGTACGGTGCCTCCTGTCCTAAGGCAGCAACATGTATACTCTTGTGATGGACACATGGATATTTACCAATAAAGTCCATCAGTTTGGCTATGAAATAAGTGTTAATAATGTTAATGGGATTTAACTGGAAGGAAAGTAAATTAAAACCTTGTAACATGGAAAATTGAAATAAACAACAGTAGCACAAAGGACTTGACCTAGTTACAGGTTTTGTAAGGGGAACAATACAATACAGGACACATATTGTATAAGATTATTTATAATAGTCACCCAAAGAATCACATACAAAAAAGACAGTGCAGGAAATCTGTCTACAGGCTAAAAGAACAAAGAATCCAGCCCAGGGCCTGGATCCTATGATAATGTCCTGCTGAAGACCTAGAGCCCATAACAGTGCCTCCCATGAGTCCAGCTGGAGGCCTAGAGTTCATGACAATGTCTCATTCACGCCTGTTTCATGGATCTATGCTGGGACAGTACAAAGGTCAGTGGTGGTTACAGTTGCTACATAGTGTCAACTTGGGGAGTCCAGGTATGGCTGAGTGACTCAGCAGGAAGCCAGGGTGCTTTGTATACATCATACATCCTGAGCCTGTGGAAGAGGAGGGCATGGAGATTATGTGAGTGCTACAGGCCCCCTGAGTGGGGGAAGCCTGTTTATAATGTAAGGGAGGGAAAGAGGCTGCTTGCAGCCATTCCTCCCTTTTTTTTTTTTTTTTTTTTTTGCGGTACTGGGGATTGAACTCAGGACCCTGCGCTTGCTAGGCAGGCGCTTATTCCACTGAGCTATATTCCCCAGCCCCGCCATTCCTCCCTTTGGCTGGTTTTGCTGTGCTCTGCCGCCACGAACATTTGCCCTCTGCCATGTGCCTCAGAACCAGCCAAGTATGGACTAAAACCTCCACAAACTGTAAGCTAAATAAACCTTTCCTTCCTTCATTTTGGGCATTGGGTATTCTGTCTCAGCAATGAGAGAAAAGTAACCAAGAAGCTAGAAAGTCTGTGCCAGCAGGATGAAGAATCTGTGCTAGCAGGCTGAGGGATCGGCACTATAGCTAGGAAGCGACACTCAAGAATCAGAGCTCCCCTGAAAAGTATCACAGCCATCCTCAGCAACAATGAGGTCCCGAGCTCCTCTGAAGATGAGGAAAGCCGAGTTCCCATCAGGAAAGCCAAGGCGACAACCTTCTTAAGGAGACTGAGCCGTGCACCAAGGAGCCAGGAAGCGATACTCAAAGTGACCAGAGCTCCCACAAAGTGAACTGTAGCCATTTTCAGTAATAACGAGGTCCCGAGCTCCTCTGACAATAGCCAGGTTCATCAGGGAAGCCAGCATGACAAGGTCTTCTCGCAGAATAGCCCAGGAAAACCAGCAGCTCCCTAACAGCTTCCCAACAGCTTCTACCAGCTTGCAACAGTCTCTCTCCTATTCTCCTCAGGTAGGCCTTAGCCCAGCACCACACTGGTTCAGTTCACCTGGGTGTTACAAAGTTGACCACCAGCTGTCAGTCTACCACAGGACAGGAAGGGGAAATGGAGGGACATTGTTAGAAGGTTGTTACACTATTCATGAAGTGGTATGACTATTTAAAGATAGATTGCAGTAAGTTAAAGAAGTATATTATAAATATTAGAACAGCTAAAATAAAAGTATAGCTTATTATACAGATAAAATGAAATAATCATAAATAATGAATTATTCTAAACAAGTCAATAGGGGAAAAAACAAATGAGACAAAGGTGCTTGTTTCAATCCTCACATTAATTGGAAAATGTAGGAGTTATTTTACAGATAAGACAGACTCAGAGAGCTTTATATAATTTTCCTAAATAATATACCAAGTAAGTACTGTGGCTGGGATTTGAATTCAGATTCCATGTCTTCCAAGGTCTACACAGTTTATTTAAGGTGAAGTTATTATACTGTGTGCATATGCATGGGCTGATACCTAAATTTCCATACGTCAGGCAGGCATGGTGTCAGACCCCTGGAGTCCTAGCGTTCTCAGCAGCTGAGGTGACGAGATTAGAAGTGTGAGCTCAGCCTGGGTAACCTGGCAATTTAGTAAGACACTGTCTCAAAAAATTTCTAAAAAGCGCTGGGGATGTAGCTCAGTGCAAGGGCTGAATTCAGTCCCTAGTACAGTGCACACATACATACATACATACTTACATACATACATACATACATAGCCATAAGTGCTGTGAAAGAACAGAATACCACAATAGAAATGAGCTGACCTGTCTGTAACGTGAGAAGTAGGAATCTCCCACACTTGAGAGAATTGTTACTGTAGTTGTGTTGCCCGTCTTCCTTGCAGAATTCCCCAGGGTTTTTATGGCTGTTCAACATGATCCACATACTCAGTGGAGATAGCCAGTTCTTTCATCAAGCTCAGTGAAGACTCAAACTGTCTCAGAGCCATCAGGCTAGAAGCTTTAATACTGACGATATTAAACAGAGTTTAGTTATAAAAGTTCTTTAAAGTTTAGCATGCTTGGGTCCAACTTATTATTTATTCACCAGCTTTATTCCATAGAGCAGTTTTAAGTTCTTAGCAAAATTGAGAGAGAAATTTAGAACTTTCCCTCTATGCCCCTTCCCGTGTCCCACCACCCACATAGCCTACCCATTAATACCCTCCATCTAGTAGTCTGTGTGTTACAAAGGACAAACCCACACTGTCATATCATGACCACAGTTTGCACTGGGAGCTACTCTTGCGATTGTACATGTTAAAAGTTTAGACAAATTTGTAATCACCTGTACTCCACATTATAGTGTCATAGACCACAATCTGGGTGGCCTAAAATCCCTCGCTGCTTCACCCCTTCCCACACAACCCCTGGCAATCTGTGACCCTTTTCTGTCCCCAAGGTTTTGCCTTTTCCAGAATGTCATACGGTAGGAAGCACACAGCCTTCATTTTCTGTTTTAGGTATTTTTCTCATTGCTGAGATAAAATACCTGTTGCCCAAAGTTGAAGGAAGAAGGGTGTATTTGGCTTACAGTTTGTAGAGGCAGGGTGGCACGTGGCAGAGGGGCAGCAGTTTGTGGCAGCAGGAGACAGCAAAAGCAACAGGAAAGCTTGAGGCAAGCCTCCTTCTGTTCCTTATATTGTATATATTGTATCCCATCTTCTGGAATTAGGGCGCTCCCAATCCTGTCGGTGGACAGATCCAGCAGTAATCCCAGCACTGCACCTCCAATCAGGCGCACCCCTGGATTCCACAGCCTCCGAAACAGCCCTATGACCTGACGCATGAGGCTTTGGGGACATCGAGACACAAACCAGAACATAGTACTTTGTATTTGTTTCCTCCATTTGTTTCCATAACACTTTGTTAACCGCTGAATCTGGGTGTTTGACCATTTCTATCTATTCACCTCATGAAGGGCACTTTGTTTGCTTCCAAATTTGGACAATTAAGAGCAAAGCTCCTAAAGCTAATGGTGCAGTGCTGCACACCTTTCAACCCAGCACTGGGAGACTGAGGCAGGAGGACCCCAAGCGTGAGGTCAGGCTGCGCAACATAGCAAGATCTTGTCACAAAAAATAAAAAGAGCTGTACCTGTGGCTCGGTGGCACAGTCCTTGCCTCCCCTGTGCAGTGTTCTGAGTTTTAGCTGGAATACCCCCCAAATTGTTTTTTCCTGTGTAGGTTCTCATGTGGACATTTTCAGCTCATTTGGGCAATGGGGTAAGTACCTCAAAAGGATGACTGCTGGGTTAGGTAAGAGTATGTGTACTTTCATGAGGAACTCCCACACTCTCTTCCGAGTGGGACCACCGGCACCCTCACCAGCAGTGTGAACTTCTGCGGTGCCACATCCTCACCAGCATTTGCTGGCATAGGTGTCCTGGGTTTTGGCCATTCTAATGCTGCAGTAAGAACTTATTTCTGTTTCTTTGCAGTTTTCTACTGACCTATGATGGAGAATATATTTTCATATACTTTTTTATCATATGTGCATCTTTGAAGAGGTGTCTGTTAAAGTCTTTGGCTTATTTTTAAAACTGGGTTATTAGAAGTTTTCAGAGTTCTTTTTTTTTTTTTACTTTTTCGAAGTATTTTCTCTCGACCTGTGGCTTGTGTTATCATTCTCTTGAGTGTCTTTCACAAAGCATAAGTTTTTAATTTCAATAAAGTTCAGTTTATCAATTCTTGCTTTCGTGAATCATATCTTTGGTGTAAGGTCTAAAAAGTCATTGCTGAACAAGATTTTCTTGTAACTTGTCTTCTGGGAGTTTTATATCTTTTATGTTTTACATGTAGGTGTAGGATCTATTGAGATATTTTTCATGAAGTGCATAAGGTCTGTGTCTAGATTCATTTTTTTGGCATGTGGATGTCAACTGTTCTAGTGCCATCTGTTAAAAATACTACTTTTTCATTGTGTTACTGTATTGTCTTTGTCCCTTTGTCAAAAGTCAGTTGACTGTATCTATGTGGGCCTATTTCTAGGCTCTGTATTGTACCATGGATCTTTTTTTTCTTTTTTTGGTTAATACTGTACTGTTTTGATTACTGTAGCTTTATACTAAATGTTTAAATCAGGCAGTGTTTGCACTCAGACTTTACTTTCCAATAGTGAGTTGCTTATTTTGAGTCTTTTACCCCTTATATAGTCAGAGTTGGGGTGTGTTATTCAGAATAGAACAGTTGTCCAGCATGTGTGAAGACCTGGGTTCAATTCCTAGTACAGCAAACAGGGAAAAAAATCCATGAAATGACTTGGGATTTTGTTATATCTTTAGATCAAATTCAGAAGAACTGAATTTGACGTTTCACCATACCATCTTCCTGTTCATGCACACATAATCTCTCTCAATTTATTAATTTGATTTCTTTCATCGGGTTTGTGGCTTTCCTCATATAGGTCTTATATATGTTTTGCTAAATTGATATTATTTAATCCTGGGGAGTGCTAACACAAATGGCATTGTTTTTGTTTGATTTTTTTTTTTTTTTTGGTCTTGTTTTGAGATAAGGTCTCACTTTGCAGTTCAGGCTGGTCTTGAGTTCACTTTGTAGCCCAGGCTGGCCTTGAACTCAAAACGATTCTCCTGCCTCAGCCTCCAGAGTGCTGGGATTATAGGCATGTGCCACCATGCCTGGCTGGCATTGTGCTTTTTAATTCAAATTCCACCTGTGTATTTCTGGTACAAATGGCTTATTTTTTCACAAAACATTTCTAGGGTAGTCTTGGATGGAAAGAGCTGTCATCTGTGATTGTTTAACATTGTTCATTCTTTTCTTCACATTGTGAAAAGAATGATTTACTGTGAACTTTCCACTATAACACATTCTTTTGCTTTTGGACTTCAGAAAAAAATAAGAAACCCACAGCTCTTCGTGTATTCTTTTTTAAAATGAGTGTGAATCACTTTTAAACATGGCTTATACTCATTTTTTAAAAAGCTGTAAGATAAGCTGTAACCAGTGTAACCTACAGGCAGAAAGGTACAGTGAGGCCCCCTTGTGTTCACTGTGGGCGCAGCAGCTAAGTCAGGACTGGCACCAGGATTCATTGACATTTTGCCAGGAAGGACCTGACCTTGCAGGGGCTGCCTCGAGTTCTCCCCAGATGGAAGCCACTGGCCTGCACCCAGCCCATCTTTTTCCTGCTGATAGGGAACTGCGCATACAGGGTCAGGGCCCAGCGATGACCACTTGCATAGTGAACTTGATAAATATTTACAAGAAAAACATTTTTAAAAGTGCTGGGCATGGTGGTGCGTGCCTATTGCCCCAGAACTCTGGGAGGCTAAGACAAGATTCAAATCTTCAGCGATACTGCAAAACCCCACCTCAAAAAATTGTTTAAAAGGGGAGAGCTGGGGATGGAACTCAGTGCAAAGGCTCTCTGCTGGGGTTTAGGGTATAGGGAGAAAAGGTGGGGAGGGGCAGGGATGAGGATACAAGCCTTGTATGCCTGTTTCTTTTTTATTTCGTATAGATATATTTTTGTTTGTTTTTGGTCTTTTTTGAGACAGGGTCTCGGTATGCAGTTCAGGCTGGCTTTGAGCTCACTTGTAGCCCAGGCTCGTCTCCAACTTGCAATGATCCTCCTGCCTCAGCCTCCCAAGTGCTAGGATTACAGGTGTGTGTCACCATGTCCCTTGTTTTTTTTCCATGTGGAGTTAGCTCTTACTGATACAATTTTCCAGTAAAAACTCCCAACCTGATTGATATCTGAGACAAATTCATGTTCTCTAAAATCGAAGAATGAATTTTAGGAACAACAGAGGTTAAGAGCAGAATATATTTACTGAGAGAAAGAAAGCTTCTGTCCAAGAGAGGGACAGAAGGGGGGCCCGAGTGGGTTACCCCCCTGGCTCTGTCTTTTCTAGGGACTTTTCTAGGGAAAAACCATGAGGTGAGGCGGGTCCAAGGTAGGGGAAATGGATAAAACTGTGGTCAGCCAATAAGACTGCAAGGATAATTATTCAGGTAAGACTGAGTAAACTGGGATCAGATGGGGAAGGGGGTCATGTAGTGAGCGGGCATGAAAGCAGAGCGGGGCTTTTCCTATAAGGGGTTGGGTCAGGGACTCTTCAAGGCGGGGGCTACCTATTTAGAATATCAATCCCTGTTCATCCTGGGGAGGGATGTGGGTGTATTTGTTTAGTCTTTTTGTCTTGAGGTCTGGCCCACAGGTATCCTATCTTTAATGTTGGCTCTTTCGAGGGCCCGGCCCTGTCTGACTGGCTATAATATTTCTATCTAACTCAGCTGCCTATAACATTACCTCATAGGCAAGAGGACTGACTTCAACAGCAGGGGCATTTATTTTTCACTCTTGCAAAGTTAGTATCATGAGAGGTAATGTTGCCTACAGACTAACGACTGTAATTGTCCAGACAGGATGTCTTTCTGAAGACTGAGGTAGCTTCAGGAATCACCTTGGAACCAAGTACAGCACCTCCAGATCTTCTGTCAGTGTCAGCCATCTGGATGAATCATGGCCATTGTTTGACCAAGTTGCTTCCTGTGAAAGCTTGAGAGAGTTTTTCTTCCCTTCTGGTGGCTCTCCTCAGGCACACTACACATCATGGAAGCACTTTCCTCTGTGGTCCCATAGTCTCCTTGATCAGAAAATCAGGGACTCAGCTGAATTATTAGGGTGTCACAACAGAAGTTCTCTTATGTTCTGAGTCTTCACTGACTTAGGAGGGCTAAAGCCAAAATATTGGCCATCCTCTGAGCCCAAATTATCTAATTTTTGGTCTCAGGTGTTAAACATCCAGAAGAGAACATTAATGAAATAACATTATAACCAAGGTAGTAAGCTTAATATTACTATCTGACCTGAATAGCAAACACCCTATTGATTGGTTTCTCACCTCACTGTAATTCTTGCCTAGTCACTATGGCAACCAGCCAGTATGGCGCTGGCACTCATGTGTTGTGCTCAGCCAGTATGGCACCAAGCCAAGATGGTGCTGGCCAGTAGAGGTCAAAGCCAATATGGCACAGGCCTTTAAAGGTCATATGCTAAGCACCACCCTTCTTCCCCTGAGTCAAATTATGACTTCCTACTTCTCTTTTTGTAATATCCTGTTTATCTTTCCCACACTCCTGCCCAATCCTAGTCCGCCATGTCAGGCGGTCAGCCTCCTAATCCCTGCCTCCCTGGGCCTATTTAGCCCCAGATCCCAGGACAAGCTCTCAGTTTCACATTTCCTTTCTTTCCCTTACTGTGGTCTTCTCTGCGCCCACAATAAAGGCATTTTATATTCTGCTTTACTTCTCTCTCTGCACTGGAAAAACCTATCACTTATAGCATAAAATAGAAGTGTTATTTTTAACAACCTTAGATATCCTAATATTTAAAGCCTTATAGAATATTAACAGACAACAGTTACATATTTTTACAAAGAAATTTAGAAATCAAAACCATACATAACATTGCTACATGACAATCATGTTGACATTTTGTAACATCTAATTTTTCATTTTGATATAACCCTTTTAACCAATTATCTATCTAATACATCAGTAACTTTAACCTAATTAGTTGTCTTTTAATGGGATATACATCACAAGTTTTTTGTTAAAGGCAGAGGTCTGAATCTAAAGGAAAGTCTTATCACAACGAGCAATCTTTTTTTTATATTTTGGAAGACTTGTACATCTTGAATCATGAATACATTTACTACACCATGAGATTAACATTAAGGAATTACCATACACATGTGAAAACCTTTGTTTCCCTTAATTTAGTTTTGTATCAGGAGCATCTTGTGTAAGAAAACCTTATTGTCATTTTTACTGGAAAACTTTCTTTTGACCAAATGACCAAATTATTGGGGTGTCTCCCAAGAGACTACGGAGATGACTGTGGGCTCATTATTGAATAAAGGTTGGCCACTCCTCTATTCACCAATTGGAGTCCTGGCAATCAACATCACTAGGAATCACAAGAGCACCAAAGGCCCACAGAACCCCCAATCAGCAGCAAATCCTGCATATGATAGCAAGAAAACTGTAACTAAAACAAGACAGTTTTAATAGCTGTATCATCTAAAATGAGGAAATTTTTGATTATACTCATTAAAGACCAAAGCCATCAGTGAAATATACATTTTTTTCTGAGACAAGAGGCAAAGTTTTCATTTTTTAAGAAGTAATCTTTATGTTTTTTTAAAGTAATCTTTTAAAAATATTTAAAGCCTGACAGGGAATAGAGTTTTTTTTAAAAGGCTTTTACATTTTCCCCTTAAGGTGATTAATTTAAAAGGCTGTTTCCATCCTCAAGATAAAAAGTTTGCCTTTAGTTAAAGAAATCATGTTTCCTAAGATTTACAATAAAGGAGATAGTTTTAAAAGATTACTTAAAAAAATGTAAAAGCCTTTAAAAACAAACAAAAACAAACTAGCTCTGTTCCCTGTGAGGCTTTAGGCCCTGCAAAGCCTTTTGCAGAATGGCCCTTTGCATCCATCCACCCCTCCAGGTCAGCAATTCAGCACCTCCACTAAGCCAGGAAATACCAATCACACCCTGTGGACCTGCAGCTGCTGCCCCCGGAGGCCAACCCACTTGCGTCTAGGAGCCCTTGAAGATTTTTTAAAATTAATTTTATCTTTGAATCCAATAGGTGTCAAAAGACTCAAATCCTTTGGATCCCCTTTTTAAATTCATGTATAATTTTTAAATTTTGTCAAGGAAAGAATGTCGAATTGAGTGACAGGAGAGTCGGGGTGATTTGAACAAAGTTCTGTTTTTGACTGTGGCTGCGGCCCCGCTCCCTCGCCTCGGGAAGGCTCTACTGTCTTAGTGCTGGTAGTGGGCTCCCTCGCCCACATTCTCCCCCCCTCTCCAAGCGATACTGGCCGGCGGGCTGCACGGCGGAAGCCCCCACGTTTTTCTTGGGGAGCCAGTTGTCGCTCTCCGTCTGGCCACTGGATGTCCGGTTTTTCTCTGAACTTTGAGTGCAGGCGCTGTTTCCAGCGGGATGAATTTTCGGCGCCAAAGGTGCACACAGCCTTGCCGGTGCCGGTGCCGGTGCGGGTGGGGAGAGCCGGGCGCCGCGCTCAGGCCCCGCCCATTCGGTGCCGGGCGCACACGTCGGGAGGCAGCAGCGCGCACAGCGGCTGCGGCTGGGCCAGGTGCACAGACGACGCACCGTGCCTAGAACTGGAACCCGGGCTCTCCCTGAACCCGGTTTGCGCGGCCCCCGTCCCCCGCCCAGAGCGCCATGGCGCTGCTTGGATTTGGCGGTGTGAAATTTAAAAGAACTTTTTCCCTTTTCATCTGGTCGAGCAAAGCTAGAGGGTTTAAGCTCTAATGCCCTCTTTGTCTCGCTTGGGCTCGGGACTTGATTTTAAAGTACATTTTTCAGCTGAACCCTTTGTGGTTGTAAAACCCCTTTTAATCACAATCCAGAAAAGGTAAATACAGTAACCAAGAGAACAACATTTTTATATATGTCTATAAAGATCTGTGGTTTTTCAAACGTTTGTTTCATTTGTCACTATTAGCAAGTTAGTACACTTTTCTCCTTTCTGTCGTCTATTTTTTGTAACTATATTAAGGTCAGTAGACCTCGGCCCACTCCTTACACCTGATAATTGTCAATGTTACACTCCAGGGCTAACCATTGACCAACCAATCCGCTCCCCCACCCTGTTGACCGCAAAAGTTTAGGGGACTGTCTCTTCGCCTCTCACATCTCTTTACGGGGGTCCCCATTTGGTGCCAAAAGTGGGACTGGGGGGAGGACGGTGAGAGGATTTAGAAAATAGACAGCTGGGGTCAGGTGGAGATATTGCTTACTCTATAGGCAAGAGACTTCTTGTTTTAAGTGGCCAGATTTTAAATATTCTCAAGTATCTTGACAGTTATGCATAGTTCCTAGGCAATGGGAACATCTGGTCCCTGAAGATACGGTATCGCTGCACAAAGACTCAATTCCATTCACTTTTCTGGGTAGAGCAGAGGGGAGAGTGTGGAGGGCAAGCTTGTCTGCCTAACAGAAGGGCAACACGGGATAATCACCCTTACAATATTTCTTTATACTATTTTTTAGAACTTTTTAATATTAAAGCATCTTTCAGATTATGATGACATAATTTTGAGAAGGTGCTTGTATTAGTTTTTAGAGGCTTGTTTTGCACGGCAAACTGCTTCCTTTCAATGACTGTAGCACAATGCTTTCTGGGTAGTGGAAGTTTCATTTTTGGACCAGGCCCATCCATTTGTCTTTCGGACACTCCGTTCCTAAGCTAGCAATGTGGGTCTTTCCCTATAGACAAGTGCTAAAAGAAGAATGAAAAACTATGATAAACCAACGGGAAAGTTGATTCTGTGCAAAGGTTTTAAAAGGAACTTTGCTTTATTTTGGCAGGCCTGTGGATTGAATCCAGGGCCTTCATAGGAAGCTACATCCCCAGCCTTTAAAAAATATCTATTTTAAGACATGGAATCTTGCTAAGTCAGAGTTCCCAGGCTGGGCTTGAATTTAAGATCCTCCTGCCTCTTTCTCCTGAGGGCTAGGATCACAGGTATATACCACCCATAGCGTCTATGGCTCAGTTCTTAATTCCGCAGGGGCTGTTTCTTCCTAGATTGTGGTGGAGACTGAAAGTCCATTTTAAACAATAGTATTAAGATGTGCATTAAAAATTTTTAGTAGCCTGTATTTATAGTTACATTTTTTGATCCTTTTGTTTCTATTTAACCTCATAGCCTAGTGCTCATTGTATTTCTTTTGCATTAATAGTGTCCTTAAACACACTTGCATTCATTTTGTTTTTCGTGGTACTGGAGATCAAACCAAAAGGCACTCTATCACTGGCTACACTCTCACCTTTGAGACAAGGTCTCACTAAATGGCCCAGGTCAACCTTGAATTTGTGATCTTCCTTCCTCAGCCTCCTCCCAAACTGCTGAGATTACGAGCATGTACCACCATGCCCAGCTAAAGTATTCCTTCTATTACAGTAATACCTTGCTTCACAGACACTTCTGACCATGAACAATTCAGGTGGCAAACAAAAACGTTTGGCAAAATTGTGTCCATGCGTGAACTTCACATTGGGTGACCAATACAAGCGTGGCCATCCTCCCACACAAACAGGAACGTGGCCATCTTCCCCAGAATCGCATAGCCAATTAAGTTCGTGAATGAAGTACTACAGTATTAAAAATGGGACAAACAACAAAATCTAGTCCAAAAATATTTTGTGAAATGAGGGTGAATGTTAAAACTGTATTCTGAAACCATGGTTTAACCCAATTTGTTAAAAAATGTCAGTAAGGTCAAACAACTTGCCTACTGGGTTGTTACTTTTCTTCAAATAGTTAGCCAGCCATTGATAGATCAAGCTTTTAAAAAAAAAAGTTTTGCTATGTTGCGCGGGCTAGCCTTGCCCGGGCTAGCCTCCTGGGTGGGAGAGCTCGTCTCAGTGTCCCAAGCAGCTGGGCCTGGGAGTACGCCCCACTGTACCTGGCAATGAGGCTCTTGATATACTGCGTGTATGTACAATCCACTTGAAAGGGATTACGTATCACCTCTGGTGCCTTCATCGTGGAAGTGCTGTACTGCTGCCTATCAGCATTCTGATTATTCTGGCCATTTCGTATACATAGAATCATAAATACGTGCTCCTGTGCACCTGGCCTCTTTCACTTACCATGTGTTCGAGGTTCATCAGTTGCTGTGCTGGCAGTACTCTTCCTTTGGTTAAAAATATTCCAGGATATACATTTGTGTTTATCCACGCATCATCTGAGAGATACTTGGATTACTTCTACTGTTTAAGCCATTAAAACAAATGCCTTAATGAATATTTGTGTACAAATCATTTTGTAGGCACGCTTTCAATTCCAGGAGGGGAACTGCCGGCTCCACCCCTGGAATCTTGCTTATGCTAGACAAGCACTCCAGGCACTGTGACTTTGCGCTGTAAGGACCTGCCAGCCTGTTTCCCAGCGACCGCAGTACTTGCAGTCCTACTAGCAGTGTCTGAGTCTGGATCTCTCCACATCCGCACTGGCGTTCACCGTCTTTTTCAGGTTCGCCAGCCTACGGAAGTGGCGCCCCGCACTGCTTTGACTTACGTTTCTATAACGATTAACGACAAGTGTCTTTTCACATGTGCGTTTACCATTTGTGTGTCTTCTGACGCATGTATACCCAGATTCTGTACACATTTTTAATTGGGCTATTTGTCTTTATCGAGTTCCAAGAGTTCCACATATTCTGGCTATCAGGCTTATTAACAGATGTATGATTTCCAAGTATTTTCTGTGTTTTTTCGTTTTTCCTGATGTCCTTTGAGGCCCCCGAATTTTTCACCTTAAGTCTATTAAAGAAAACACTGCCAAAGCAAGATGATTTACTGCTTTCTTCCTCTACCTTGTATCCTTGTACCTCTTACAACACTTGTCTAATGACCCATTTTGAATTAAATTTTGCAGATGGTGTTGATATGGGGCCCAATTTCATTCTTTAGGATGTGGATTTTGTTACCCCAGTGTTATCTATTGAAAAGACTATTCTTTCTTCATTGAATTGTCCTGGCACCGCTATTAAAAACTAACTGACCGTAAGTGTAGGGTTCACTTCTGTTGGCTATCTGCGTGCCTTACATTTCCATGAATTTTAGGGTCAGCTTGGCAATTTCTGCAAAGCAGCCAGCTGAGATTCTGACAGGAATTGCATGAATCTTCGTACCAGTATGTAATTTTTCCATCCCATTATCATGGGTTATCTATTATTTTAGAGCTTTTAAAATTCCAATGATACAGCTTTCAGTGTTCAACTCTGGCATATTATTTTGTCAAATTTATTTCTAAGTATTTTATTCTGATACTATTGTAAGCAAAATTGCATTAATTTTATTGTTTGCCAGTATGGAGACACACTTCTGTATATTGATCTTTCCTATAACTTTGCTTTTTTAAAAAAAATCAATAGCTTTACCGTGTGCCTTGCTATAATATATTCCATAGCTCAAGTTCCTTAATCATTTAAAATGCTTTAGGATCACTTCCATTCCATTTTGGGCTTTTCTTTTCGAGACAGGGTATTACTGTATAGCTCTGGCTGGCCTCGAACTCATAGTGATCCTCTTTTCTCAGCCTCCTGAGTACTGTGATTACAGGAGTGCACTAGCACGCCTGGCCTTTAATTTCATTTTGATGATCCTATTCTAATCTAAATTATTTGAACTAAATCACTGCTTTTCACCCAAAACTACCCATTAGAACTTTTCAACTCTAGGACAAAATTTAAAAAACTTTATACTTGCCCTAAAATGAAACTGTTTTGTCTGTTTTTACTTACTTTGTTATGAAATGTTTATTCAATTTGCTGTTTTATAATGCTTAGTCAGATTTATACTTTCTGTGTTTTTGATATAAGGTCTCACTATGTAATTCAGGCTGGCCTCAAACTTGTGGTAATCCCCTGCCTTAGCCTTCCAAGTGCTGCGATTATACATGGGTGCCACCACATCTGGCTAGATTTATAATTTATGTAATAACTAAAAGTGGGAAGCTATGGCCAAGTCACCCATTTTGCTGTTACACTCAGAGCATGGTCAAATACCATAAACAAACTAGCACGTGTTCATTTTTAGAGGTAAGGAACAGCAGGTGTAGAGTATCGTCTTCTTTCTAAAACAGTACCATGAACAGGCAGCATGTGCACTTGATGTGTGCATGTACAACACACTGGCTGGAAGGCCTCTTTCATTCCATGTCACTTCCCGGATCACTGCTGGCTGTGTCTTTTAGTCCTAGAACAAATGAACTTTTGGATGCTTTTTTTGTCACTTCTCTGATGTAAGTATCTTTTACGAGTATTAAGCACATAATATTTTCTTTGCACTCTGGCAAGGAGAAAAGACAGTATTGGGGAAAAACATTCTCTACCCAAAAAAACCTGACAAGCTTTTACAATGAATTGGAGAAAGGAGAAAACATTAAATTGAAACAAACAGACTTGACATTTATTGTGCAATTTTTATCCCCAACAGAACATGTGGCATTCTAGAGGTATATGAGGTAATAAAATCAACACTCCAATTAGAACACCTGAAATAATTGGCTCTAGTAACAAATGTCTCTTATAATTAAAAATATTGAATGCTTAAAAAACTCTTATAACATTTTAAGTTCCTAAAAGAAATATGCCTAACACTTAAAAAACAACTTACTTTTCTATATAAATTGTTCACAAAATTTTTTTGCTATTCTATATTACACTATGCATTTATAGTTTTATTAACATATCCCTAGCGGGTGTTAACTCTACACAGTACGATCAAATAGAAATTATTCATAGAGAATCCACAAGACTCCAACAATAAAAATACTAGGATCAATGGATCTGTCACAGTTTCTCCACATGTGTTCATCATAGAAAAAGAGAGTAAAGGCAAACTGGCCCCAAATTAGGCTGCTACATGAAGTTCCAGAGAAGACAGACACAAAGGCAATGCTTGAGCTGGGCAAGGTCAGGCTGCACCAAAGGTTTGCGACCCATTTCCCAGGCCTTGTTCCAAGTACAAGCCAGGCCCCCCATGACCTTGGCACGCTCTTGAACTTAACGCTAAAGGGATGTCATAGCGAAAACTACAGGAAATAATTAACAGACAAGTGTATTTAAAATAACTTCACAACACTTCTCACAGTGACGTCACATAAGTAGAAAGCCCTCTTCCCAACCAGACTCCACTCCTCAACCCAAGGTTAGAAAATTGGCAAATGTGAGAAGGAGTAACACTGGCCCACACCCAGCACCACCTCTAGCGGCTCTCAGGGATTCAGTTCACTAATTTCCGTTTTTTCTCTTTTACATCCCTACATTATTATACTGGGAGGCTATAAAGCAAATATGAAAAAACTAGTAGTTTTAATTTCCCCACTGCAAAAAAAGTTTTTAGGTCTTCATCACAGGATCTTAGGTAGGTCAAGCCTTGTTGAGGAACCTGGCAGTTCCAGAGCACACACACTGAGCTCTTACTCCACAACCAATAGACTTTAGAAATAATTTTATTAACATAGACACTAACTTTTCCTCGATGACATGACTATAGCAAAATACAACTTTGAAGGGTTGGTGGGCCTTGTGAACTGTGCTTTGACTATAGGGGAAAGCTGAACTAGTCATTCTTACTAAGCCCCAAATGGCCTTAGTTTAGGGTCTTGGGAAGTCTTCTTAGCCATAAACGAGAGGCAACAACAGTATAGCCTCATAGGGCAGCTGTGAGGACTCAGAGGAGGATCCAGCCAAGTACTTATCAAAGCAACTGGCACATAAATACTTAATACTTAACATTTACTAGTTACCTGTAGTTAACCATTATTGCAAGTAGTAGTTTTAAATTGGCCCAAAGCATTTCCAACATGGCCAAGACACAAATGGCCACACTGTACTAGTGTAATCATTTTGAGAATGTCCAAGTTTTTGAATTGGTCTTACTAGCAGATTTTTTTTCTCTGTAATTTCGGGAACTGTGATTCAATGAAAATACAGTCCACGTAATAGCCAGCTAGTTATAAAGAAAATTAATGGGGTCACCGTTACTGCAAAGGTTTGGTAACTTAATGCTTTTGACAATCAAACCAACTAAACATTATCAGATGAGAGAAAACTACTCCCCTCACTGTTCCTGCAGTTGTGCTATGATGTATGAAAATACATCAGCTAAGGCTTTAAAATTTACATTTAGAAGTAATGATGGGGTATTATTTTTGCTTTTCATGTTGTCTGATGTCAATTCTTCACTTTCCTCTTTAAGAAAACCACAAAAGAACCAATGCTACTGGCTGACAGTGCAAGTAACGTTGCCATCAGCTGGGTGACATTTTCCTTCCTTACTCCAAATCAAGTGGTTATTTTTACGCAGTATTTACATGACTGAAAGCAGCCCTCACTGTTTACAAAAATACATCCTACTGATACACACTGCTGTTTAGACACATTTACATTAGAGTTCTGACTCAAGCATTCTCTTTGACATGTTTTGCCAAGCAGTTTTGGCAAGTGTTGCCGCATTAAACATACACTAGCAAGACTTGCACCGTATGTGCAAAAATCATTTTCTATTACATTTCAACAAAGCCATACAGAAGAGCTGTCAAAAATTAGCACAGATTCATACCATGGAATGACATACTAATGAATGAAAAAAAGCTATACATTTATAGCTTTTCTAAAAATTAAGCATCCACGATGAAATTTTTCAAAAAAATAAGTGGTATCTATGACCCTAAGGAGGTAGTCAGTGGGTGTTCGGTTAGGGCTAGAGCACACAGTGACAAACCCAAGTAAGGCCGACACATGCCTGCCGCTTAGTGTAGTGTGTGTTTCAACTTGACGTGATGCTCCTCCCACCAAGAACAGCAGAAGGCTCTGGTGACTGAAAGTGGCCAGGAAACCCAAAAATCTTGAACTTGCAAATTCCCAAGTTCGTATCCTTGTCTGGATTTGTGTAAACACATGAATTACAAGAATGGTAATTGAACTTTAAAGAATTTTACTTGGGCTGGGAGATAGCTCAGTGGCACAGGACCTGCCTGCTAAGCACAAGGTCCTGAGTGCAATTCCTGGTACCAAAAAGAAAAAATTCACTGACATCAGTTAATATTAGTTCATGCCACATGGAAGAGCTGGGTCAAATTAAGGATTGTAATGATTTTTATCTCCTTATAAGCTTGATGAAAAGGAGCACTGCAGAATATAAAATCACCCACTTACACTGCATCTGTGAAGTAGCCCCACGCATCTCTTCATTCCCCCACCAAAGGAAATGACAGGAATTTTCGGCACTCTAGCATTATCCCCTACATTCCTGGGTAAGCTTTATGAAACGCAGATAGTGACAACTGCCTAAATGTTGGGATGGAGTGAAGAATGCCAAGAACGCAAAGGCCATACTTAAGGACTACTAACTGAAGTGTTTCATTTTTCTTGAAAGCATTTAACACTAAAGGTAAACCACGACATTTGAACAATGCACCGCCAAAAGAAAGTTAAGAAATGTGACTTTACTTACTGCTAGAATACTGCTCTCCTTCACAGCTTCCTTGTGAGAAGCAGGCATGACCCGCGACATTTTAATTTAGAAAACACAAAACATACACACATACTGCCACTTTGAGTAGGCTCAGACTATTCTGACAGCTGGAACTCTGGACCCACCTATTCACTGACTAAAGCACAGCCTTTGTGATCAGACCAGTCCTCCCTCGCCCTGTGACCTCCTCTCCTCACCAATGAAGTGAGCAATTGCATCCTGAGCTACTGTAACTCAATCTAGTTTGCACCAACGCTGTACAGACTCCAGGACAATTCTAGAAGTTGACGTGACTAAATTTCTTGTTATGAAAGCAGTGTACCCAACTGCCACACGGAGATACGGAAAACCAAGGTGAGAAACATCTTCAGACCTAGGCACAGATGGCTGGAAGACTGAGGCTGACGGGGCAGCAGTGGTGTGCACTTCAGCGGGGAGCTTTTCTGTTTTGTTTTGTTTTTTGGGACAGTATCTTGCTATGTATGTAGCTCAAGCTGGCCTTGAACTCAACAGGTATCCCAGACTGGCTTCAAACTTGTGGCAATCCTCTTGCCTCAGCCTCCTAAGTACTAGGATTATGGGCATGCGCCACCATGCCTGGCTAGTGCTGAGCTATTACCCTGGCCACACAGAAGCCTTACCAAAGACAAAGACAGACAAAAACAAAAGAACAAAAAAACTGAATGTCCTTTGTAACCCTGGTTTAAAAGCCAGATGACGACTATCAGGAAGTCAGTACCATCAACCTTAAAGAGGAAGCACCAGCAGCAGCATGGACGTGTGCTAAGGAGAGCAAACAGCAGGGAGTCTGAGGTGCTGTGTGGTCACAGCCTTGTGGATACAAGCCCCTGAGCCAGATGGGGCACTAAAGGGACACAGCAATTACACAGACAATGACAAGTAGAAAGGAACACCCAGAAAGGCTTCAGACCTGACTGTGGGGTGAGGAGGGAGTCATCCCTGTGGGCCTTGGTTTCCAGAAGACAAAGCCGACATGTACTTCCAACATTCTAAATTTGTGCCATAGAGAAATAACTCACCTGGAGTGGCAGCAAATGAGGGATCTGTGAGGCTCTGGAGCAAAGCTGGTGCGTAAGCCCACTAGAGCAGCCTCTGCAAGTACTGAGACTCACAGCTGCTCACGGGTGGGGGCAGCCCTGTCACACGCAAGGCTACGCAGAGTGAGTGTCCAGGTGTGCTCGTCCCTACCAGTGAAGATCAGCGCAACACTGAGCTTCATGCTGTTCGGATGTGAAGAAATGTGCAGAACTCTCAAACTTACTTAACAGGAATTAAAGCTATTCTATTTTACTTGAAAGTGTTGGTCAAATATTGCTGCTAGAAAAAACAAGGACAACGTACTCAGCGGTAAGGACAGCTACAGGCCAGGGGAGAAAAAGAAAAGTAAGATGGAAAGACAGATGAGGCGACAGTGATGTTTCCCTTCCACCCAAGACTGTCATCAAAGAGTCTCACGTGACGGCGGGCTCCCAGACCTGTACAAACACGCCAAGGAGGCATCTTCTCTGGAGAGCCAGGGACACTGGTCTCGTCGGCTGCACAAGTCACATCACATCTGCCTTCTCAATCCTTTCTTTTACTCCCAAACTTTAGTTCATTTGCCCAAAAGCGGGACTGGAATTAGTTCTTGCTATACCTGTTACCAATCTGACAAATGACCATCTTCATACACATTAAACTTTCTGATGGACGAAAGCTAACAATCACTAAAGAGGCTACAAAATGGGGCTGAGGATACAACTCAGCAGCACATGCACCTGCCTGTTAAGTACCGGTCCTGAGTTCAACTCCCAGCACCAAAAATGAAAGAAGCTACAGAAAGACCTGCTTCTGGGACTACTCGTACTCTGGATGCTTGCCAATTATTGAACACAAGGCGAATTTAGGGTTTTACTTTCACAAAAAAAAGATTTTAAAAATGTACTTCATGAATGAATGCTCATACATTTGAATTTTCCATCAGTTTTCTGTTGCGTTTGTAGATGACAACACCCCTCAAGAAATGCGCCAACTTAGCGTTTGCACAACGAAGAATGAAGTAATCCAAACTAGTTTGGTATAGGGATTCTCCCCTCACAGCCGAAGCCTAACCCTCATAAATGATGATTCTAGCACCTCTGCAGCATTTGCCAACAAGGAAAGATCCCAAAGACAGCACTATTTCAAACACGGAGCTCAACAAGTTAAAAGAGGAAGTAGCTGAAAGTAAAACACTGTGAACTTAGCCAAAGCCTGGCTTTTGGAGAATACTGGGGAAAAGGGGGCGCACACACAGCCGGGATCCAACTTTTTGTTCAATGACGAAGGGCAACAGAAGTTTCATACAAATTCTAAAGATCAACTCAGCACAGAAAGACCTTCAAACTTCAGAGGACTTACTGACAAACCCATTGCATAGTTGTCAGAATGGCCTTGAAAATGTGTGTCTACAGCTCCAGAACATCTGCTCAAGGCGGCAGAAGCATCAGTCACACCACCTGTCTGGTACGCAGTACACCAAACAACTAACTTACACGAAGTCTCCGTGTTCAAACCATTACTTTGGCATTGTGTTGACAAAGCCTAATTTAAGGCTATGGAAACTGTGGATCTATGAATCTATAAAGTCAAGCATTTGGAAATGGTTTTGGATCTTTGGGTGTTTCTTAACTAACGTAACAAAACACTATTACTGTCTGTAAACTCCAGTGCTCACACAGCCTTTGGGAACAAGGTGAAGTTTTCTCTGTAAAACAACACAAAAGTAGCTGGCTTCCAATGAACCACTGTCTATACAGATGGTCTCTGTTCTCTGGCTTTTATTAACAGCAGGTCTGGTGATAAACAGACAGCATGTAATGTCAGCTATTCTGAGTCTTTGCTGAGAACTCCAAATTCTAGTCTTTGGAAAACGGAAAGAAAACTTACTTGAATTAAACTAAGAGAATGTTTAGTCCTTGATCCTTAAAATAACTCCACATCTCACTCTCTCCCACAGGCACGAACACTAACCTACCCCCTTAGAGACCAGCTCTGCAAAGGAAACAGCCTGGAGACGCGGGGCAGCTGACCAGAAGCTCACCTAGGTTTTCACCCTCAGCATTCACTCAACGAACGTTTTACAGCAACTTTACTTTTACTTCTTGTAACATTCCTTATGTCTATTGTAGATGCCACAGACTTCCCGAACAACCATACAGTGGTATTCTATTTTGGAACTGTGGCAGTTGATCAAGAGTTTTAAGGTTGAGAACGTGTAAAGTGTGACAGAATAACATGCTTTGGACTCTCAGGTAACAGGTACACAGACAGTCACAACTGGAGCTCCTGAAAGGGCTGGTTGCTGCAGTGGGGAAGAATCTGTCCACTACTCCCCAGAGCCATCCTGTGAACTTTTATTGAAGACTTCATCCTGTGAAGCCTGGTGATCCATCCCTTCATAAAATGAGCCACCGTTGTGCAGAAAAGTGCCCACTGCGCGCCCCTGCCGGGCATGACCCACAGCGTCGCTGAACACTTTGTTTATCTGCTCCTCTGAGGGCATCCACCAATCGGGGTTGGAGGTACAGTGCATCCTAATGAATTCTGTGGGAATATACACAACAGTAAAACAGAGAGAGAAAAACACAACTCGTTTTGACAGGTGACAGCCTGCTTAAACTTTAAGTTCTATCAGAAAGGCTACATGGGAGATCCAATGCAATGCCATGATGAAGCCACTTGTGACATCCCCAACTTATCCAGACCGATTCCCTTTTCATGTGGAAAAGTAAAAATTACTTAAGTGAGAGGTATCTAACAAACACTTGCTGTTGCAAAGAAAGGTAAATCTGCTTAGTAAGACAAGGTGGCACCACACCTGGTATCAGTTGGGAAGTGTGTTGCAAAATCCATGTTGTTATTTGCTTGTACTTTGAGAAAGTTGTTACCTACTTATATTCTGAGAGAGTTATCTCAGGAAGGATAACAAATATCATTAGTATGGTATTCTTTAACCAGCTGTTAGTTTGAAGATTGAGTATAATAATCTATCAGGGTCTCTTATGCCTTGTTCATTTTTCTGTTCAGTGCCTTCCTTAGCCACGGCCAACCCACATCAGAATCACCTAGGATGACCATGTGCAGGAGCCACTTGTACCTTCCCTGTCCTACTGAATGGGTGTCTCTGAAACGGGTTAGAGAACCTTAGCTGCCAATAAATCCTACACATGCACTTTGGGCACCTAAGGCTATAGAGTTCAAGTGCCTCAGTAAGAGACACCCAGAAGCGAGTGTAGGACTAGTCCTTTGGAGACCCAAAGCCTTGTCAGTGATACTTCTTAAAGCTGTGAATTCTGTATCAGGATAAAGTTTGATCCTTATCCAGCCAATAAAATTACAGTAGAACTATAGAGGTTAATAGTTGAGATTTTGCCCTATTTTGTTTTGAAACTGGTTTACTTTTCAATAGAAGAGTGCTTTTTATACTTTCTCTATAATATCTACTTGTATTAAATTTAAAAATGTATTTAAGATTTTGGAGAAGGACTTCTCAAGTATGTTTTGGTTGGCACTATAATGCTTCTGCTTGTCTAATTCTGTGTTTATTTGCACCTGCTTAGTCATCTCTGTACCTCCTAATCTTCCCTCCCACCCGTGCGCCTGGCCTGCAGCAGTGCACAACAGCTTCAAAACAACCATCTGTTAACATCGATGAAATGGTATTGTTATATGAGCAGTACTTTGAATGCAGAAACTTTTTTAAGCTAAAGAAGAAAGTTTCCCTGGGTAAGATACCCTTTAAGTAGTATTCTAGACAAATTTAAAGACCTGGGCCATGTATTCTTGGGGCAGAAGATAGACAGGGGTGCCCAAGCTAAAGTGGAAGTAGGTATCATTTTACCAATTACAAAAAAACCCACATCTTCCCTTCCTGTGTGCATTTCCCTATGCTCCAATTTGGCCGGAAGAAACCCTCTCTGGCAGCAAAGAACATCTCTACTTAAAGCGTGAAACATGAGGTGCTATGCAGTGCTGTGTACCACTAAGTGAGAACGAGGCTAAAGCAAACGAGTGTCTACAGAGCTTCTCAATACCAAGTAGATGGGCCACATGAAGGCTGTAAGGTCTCAGTGGAAAGAAATCAAAATACAGTGAGGCTGAACACTTGCACGGGGAGCCACAGCCAATGCAGTGAAATGGGATCACGGATGGCGGACACTGAGCGGAAGGATGCAGTACCTCGGAGGCATGTGACTTTAACTGGATCCAGAGGGCGTCTTTCAGGACCTGTCTCTCCTGACTGCACTGACCTTTTCCTTTTCCCAAGGCCGCATGAGTACTTAAGCTCATCAGTTGTGAAAACAAATCTGATGAGGTATCGGAGGAGCCGTCTCCCGTCTTTCTTTGAAGAATTTACAGCCTCATCCCACTGTTTGCTCGTTATGTAGACAGGATAGTTGTTCAACAGCTGCTTGCTTCCCTGGAAGAGCAAAATATTTTCTCATTACCTACTGAGCCGGGCAGCCAAAGCCAAAGCGATCTCCATTTCAAAGGCAAACGTGCCTTTTAACCAAGTGGCTGTGCTGACAGTGCACCAGGGACTGAAGAGCCCCAGTAACTGCTCACACTCAGAAGGGGCACTTTTCAAATTACATTTGCATTTTCTGTAACAAGAGCCAATGAGGTATAATGAACACCTTTGAAAGAGGAGCTATTTATAACTCGTATTTTAACAGGTAGGTTAAAATGTGTCAAGATCCAATGACAGTGAACACTATTTAAATATAACCTGTAACTTTCCTTTTCAATCTATTAAAATATGCAAAAATGACTTTGAAGAATGTGATCAAACAGGTCCCTTCATCCTTTGGTTGACAGTTAAATTCTGTTAGAAATGATGCTGGTGGTCTTTAGTAAGGTAGCACTTGTGTTTAGCGCACCTAACACCTGATAGCCACTGCGTTATGATACAAGCAATGCTAAAGTGAATTTTTAAATGGAGCAATTGCAGAAACTGAAAAAAACATTGCCAATAATGCAAAACAGGTTTCCTCAAATTACAGTTTCTGCAAATGCCACTGTGTCAATTCAAAATTTTTCTTACTTTTTACCTTCGTAATTTATGTCTGCTATAAAATTCCCAGGCTAAATAGCTGCAGTGGGACTAATTACAGGAATTTCTGTAACATTTATTAGCCATGTTTAGTCAATTGCACCTACACAACCATTACTTTAGTTGTGGCTGTCTATAAAATTCTATAGTCCAGGACAAATTAATTAACCCATGATCTCAGTTTTAATGTACTCCTTCCCCAGTAATTAAGGTGTACAAAATAAAGAAGGGGAAACTCATTCAGTTTTACAACTCTACAAATTTACTACAGGGTATGAATTTGGCAGTGTTTGGGTCTGACAGGATGTGGTTTCCAAAAGTGCTCTACCTAGTTAAACGTGGGGAAGGGTAAACCAAACAAAGGCCAACAGAGAAGAGGCGGCCGGATCCGCCTAGGAAGCCACCTCTGCGCTATGCACGCGGAAATGCACCACTGTGGCGTTCACGTTTTCCAGAAGACGACAAGCTTCACTGTGTTTCCCGAGGGAGCAGCTGAGACTGGTTCGTGCTTCAGATTGACAGGCTAGGTTATAAGCGAGTCTTGGTTTTGTCCATGTGTCTCTAAGTTATTTGAACTTGCTAAACCAGCGCTTTCTCGTCTGTGAAAGAGCAGCACAGGTCTCTGAAGTAAACAATTGGGAGCTTCCACCAGCTCCTGGCTCTGTGTAGTAGGGGACCCCATGTACACAGGGGATCAGAACATGGGTGCGAAGAGAATCCACAAGTTCCTTCAGTCCTTCAGGTTTCCCTCTTGGGTAGGTGAGAGGTGAGCTTTCAGTGAGGTCTCAGGGGTGCCCATGAAGAGAATGAGATGCAGAACCAAGGGGCCAGGTACCCATCCGTGGGCCAGGGTGCAAAGACTGAGGCAGTGAGCTGGTGTGTAACGCGACATGGTAACGGCTCTCACAGAAAAGCAGAGGGACAGGGCTGGCAGGGGGGGCAAGCTGCAGGGGAATAATCCCTCTGCTTCCCAGGCACTGGGGCGGAAGGGCTCAGAGCTCTGACCCTTTGACCTCTCTGCCCTCAGGGGGCAGGTGGAGCCTGGGTGGTGGAATCTCAGGCTGGCTATCTCCGAACCAGTAATTTTCTCTCAAGTACTTTTCAGCAAGGTCCTCAAGGCAAATGTCACCAGATACTGGCGTTTGCTGATCAGCGTGAGGTGCCCCAAGCGCTCCACACCACTCTCCACACCACTGCTCTCCGTTCTCCTCCCAGGCAACGGCGCCAGTTGTGTTACAACGCGGGATTCTGGTTTGCCTCAGGCAGGTGACTAACTTCTGTAAACATCCTCGTCCTTTCTATGAAACAGAAAACCGATCCCAGCTAGCTGATTCGTCCTGAGATATCCGCAAATTCCCCAGCAGACAAAGCACGCTTGAGGGCTAAAATTTATCTGTCTTATGCAATGCCCTTCTCCCAGGACCAACTGTGCTCTTAGGTCCCTATAAATATGTACACCTGCCAGCCTGAGAAAAGGCAACTGTGTAACTACTTTTTAGATTATTTGCTGAATACTAGAGAATTTTAAAAATAACCTGTCTCCCTCAGGTGTGCAAGCTCACCTGCAAGGGAGGATTCCTGCTTTATTTTAGAGCCTGGGTCCAACTCCAAGGGGCCAAGCTGGAAGCACTGTCCTGATTCAGCGTTCAGCCCAGTTTGGTGCTAGGCCTGTAATCCACTTCGGGATGGGAGGTGCTTACAATTCAGGAGGGAACAATAAAGCACCCCTCTTAAATCCTTAAAACACTCCATTCACAGAAAAATCTAGCACTCCCAAATGGCAGCAGCTCTACATAAAACACTGGTCTCACAAAATGAGGAAATACCATTTGGAAGTAAGTTTCTCCAACAAAAAGGCAAAGAAAGAGACTGAGTCATTTACTGAAACACAACTCAGAATGTGGGTTATGGATGACAGTTTTAGCACACTTAATAGAAATAAAATGAGATAAATAATAAAAATGAGAAAATGCCCATGGCCTAAAATGACCATAAAAGTAGTACAGTAATAAGGACAATGCTGGGTAATAAAAGTTTAAATAGTTCTACCTAGGGAAAATGTATTCCCCTATTTTATGGAATATGGACTCTACATCCTCTTTAATTTGTCACCAAATTATTGAAGTCTGACCAATTTTGAGTCACTCCAAAAAAAAATCAAGACGATGTCACCACAGGCTCAGAAATGGAGGATGGAAGGAAGGTGGGCAGCTCCGAGTTAGGCTTATGAACAGTGTGCTACATGAGCACAGCACAGGGAGAAGCAGTCAGGAAGAACATCTTAGAGAAAGTGCACCTCAGTGTTTTTTATACTAACCAAGTGTCAAGTGAGTAATGAAAGAATGTTAAGCATTTGACATTCAGTTTGGATCTTTAATTTAGAGTCAACTTCCTATTAAAGGTGGAGACGGAAGATTAACCAATCCATTACAATACCCCAGTGAAAAGCATTACGAGCCAACCAGAGAGAGACAGTTTACATAACTGTCCACTTATTGGCTATCAGCAATGAGGGAGAGGATAGGAAGCCAAAGGATGTCAGGGAGTCTCCCATCTCCCTCAATTTGGTGTGGAGCCTGCAGAGAACACATACGTGTATGTTGGGGTTGATGACCTTTGGGGACAGCGTTCTTGATGTTCCCTTGGGACCTGGTAACCCTCCCACAGTAGATGTTTGGAGAAGGCACAAGACTGAGCAGAGAAAGCGCAGAGACGAGTGAAGGTCAAAGATCCAACTCTGAAACCGTGGATGCAAACTTCTAAAAGCTCTAGTGGAAACTCAAGAGGGCCGCGGCACAAACACCAGGGAGGAGGGGGCAGGCCAGGGACCCGGGCTGGAGAACAGGTCCGTGAGCCAGACAACTGGAGAAGGGCCAGCGGCAGCCTGCAGAACACTGTGGGGAGAGCAAAGGTCAAGGAAGATTGTAGGGTGGGCCGGCAAGGGAAGTGGGGAGTGGAGAGGGTGAGTGCAGACCAGGCTTGAGTTTCTAATTATCTGAAAGGAATGAGGTCACCAGGCTGCAAGGATGAACTAAGGGGGATGCAACTCTGGCCCAGTGTTCCAGGAGGGGAATTCTGCCAGGAGGCCCGGTGCAGCCTGTGATCCCAGCACTCTGCAAGGCCAAGGGAGGAGGGCCCTGCGCGTGAGCACAACCTGGGCAAGTGGTGAGCCTGCGTCTCAGAATGAATATAAAAGGGGCTGGCTGCAGCTCAGTGCAAAGGCCCTGGGTTCAAGTCCCATTATTACAAAAGGGGGGCCTATCATGACAGTATTAGCAGGGGATGCTTCAGGAGCACACTGTAACAGGAGGACAAAGCAAGGACAATCATCGAGCAAGGGAGACTCAGGTGGAGTTTTTTTTAATTTGACAGAAGATGTGAGTATGTGTGAGACTCAAAAACTGACCCATGGTCTGAAGTCTCTAAACTGAAAATCATGTATTTAAAATTAAGTCTTGAGCATCCTATAAAAATGACCGTTTAGAGCTGTGTTTGGTGGTGTACACCTGTAATCCCTGCACTCGGAAAGCTAGACAGGAGGACAGCCAGCCTAAACTACATAGCGAGACCCTGTCTCAGAAGTTGATACTGGGAACTTACCAAACTTGACTTCATTTTTCCTAGAAAACTGCTTTCTTCTACTGAGGAACAGAAAAAGAAACTGGCTTCCACGTAGGGGTTCTGGACAAGAGGCTATCTAATCCCTGGGGAAGCTGGGCATGGTGGCACACACTTGTCATCTCAGCACTTGGGAGGCTGAGACAGGAAAACTGCCTGAGTTCAAGGCCAGCCAGGACTATGTAGAGAGACCATGTCCCCAAAAAGGAAACCCCATAACATGGGGAGTGCCAGGGTGGGAGATCCCCACAGTGAGTCATCCTGAACAGTGGCTCTGCCCAAGGGCATGACTGGTTGCGTCTCCATTTCACCTCTCACTACACCAAGAGGTGAAAGAATGCACATATTTAAATTGTTATTTCTACTTCCTCCCCCCAAGACTAAATCCCTGTGAGTTGAACACAAGCGATGTTTCTCCACAGAACACACACCTAGACACAACAGACTCACAAACTTGCCAGTCTAAACGCATCTGGCTGGCCCATCTGTCCTGCAGAGTGGCTGGTTATCAAGAGGCTTCATCTTGAGGGAGTGTTACGTCTCCTTTCAGGATACCCACCTCAGTCGGCTGGTCAGCTGGCTGGGGCATCAGGAGCTGGTTGTGGTGCTGCAGCACTGTCTTCAGGTAATCCAGCACAGTCTGGCAGGGCACTGCACGAACGAATGCAATGGTCACACGTGAGCACTCTCTCAACATGCAAACAGAAAACTCTGAGGTCTGAAAAGACTGTTGACCTGAACTTCTAAAACAAAAAAGGATTTTTCTTTCTGAAGGAAACAGAATTTTCCTTTGACATCCGTAGTTATTTTAGTTTGTAAGTACAGAACAGATGCTACAGTTCAGGGACAATTTTTAGGCTCAGCACAATTTGATGAGAACTTTCTCCAGCTTACTCCAAGATCAATGTAGGTCAACAATAATCGCAAACAACTAAATGGAGAGAGAGGTCTCTCTGACTGCAGTTGCAGTGTAAGCACCCAATTGTACGTTTCACTGGTTTCTAATCAATAACGCAATACTCACTGCTAGGTTAGGGTATGATTTGTCCCCCGAAGTTCATGTGCTGGACTCTTGATCCCCACTGTACTGATGCTGAGAGATGTTGGGAGTTTTAAAGAGACAGAGCCTATGCTAAGTGATCTGGTCAATGAGAAGTGCCCTGAAGGAACTGAGGTAGGAGCTCTGAATTAGTTTTCAAGACAGGGGTTGTGAAACAGGAATTATTATAGCTGCTCCTCCCTGTCTCACCATGTGATCTCTCCTTCACACCTGTTCCCAGCTCCATGCGACTTTCCAGGGTGTGACCCAGGTGCATGGGCCCTTGCCAGAGCTGGAACTATGCTGTTTACACTGTAAACCTCCAAAATGGTGAACTAAAAGAAACCCTTTTCTCTCCATTACCCAACTTTGAGTATTTTGTTACAGAAACAGAAAAATAAATTAACTTTTTAATGACAGAATTATTCCTAAGTGCTATCGAGGAGTATGAATGGCATCCAATTTAGAATTGCTTCCCAACACGAACACAACTGTGATGCGGCTCTCACTGAGGGCTACATTCTCCTCCTCAAGAAGCTGAACTGGCTTGGTCTAACTTAGACTTGGTATGTATTTCCCTATTTCTCTCTTCTTCTTTTCTGAGACTGTCTTACAGACACATTGTGTAATTCTAATAAAACTCAACAGATTAACACAATATAGAGCATGACATTTTTTGTGGCACTGTATAAGTAATGCCTACATTGTAAGATTTGTATCACAGCTCTTTCATAAATATTAACTAATTCCTTTTAAAGGTACCTTAGTTAATAAATTTGTATGGATTGCTGCCCCTATCTTTTTAGATCTGTTTTCTTAAGATATTTTTGTCACATTAAAGGAAATAATGAATATTGAATTTAAGTCTCAAGTTAACAGTGTCACCACTGACGTTGCCTCACCTTTTCTCACTTTTTTCCCCTTCCCCGATAGCAAACAAAAGTTATCATCTTTAACCACGATTAATGCCTTTGGGTTTTTAAGTGACATCACCTTGTAACATAATAAATCCCAAAATGTCACCAATATTCTTTTTTTTTTTCGGTACTGGGGATCGAACTCAGGATCCTGCGCTTGCTAGGCAAGTGCTTATTCCACTGAGCTATAGCCCAGCCCTCCAATATTCTTTTAAAAAGTATAATAGGAAGTAGATTAGAAAAACTTTTTCCTGCCATTAAGTTTTTCTGAGACAGGGTCTTGCTATGTATACCAGGGTGGCCTTGAACTCATGGTAATATTCCTGCCTCAGCCTTTGGAGTGCTGGGATTATAGGGTTGCATCACCACACCCAAACAAAACATTTCTTAAATAATCATCCTTACAGAACTTTGTCATGGCTGCCCATGAACAAATTTTTGAAATTGAAGAAGCATTTGCTGAACCACCACAGAAGTCAACTAGAAGAAGACAACCTTGTATCAGATGAAGAGCTGTTACTTAACAGAAGTTGAATGAAACTTGTCAAGAACTCCTAATTTCATCAGCCTATTAAAAGTCTAACCCACTTTATTAACACCATAGTAGGTAAGATTATATCCTCTGGCTTTGGACATTAATTATGAAAACAAAAGGAAAAGAAAACATATGAGTTGAGAACCTAATGAAGACAGGAGACACAGAATTTTAGTTCTGGGTTTTTCACTCACTATGATCTTTAGAACTTCACTTAACTTCTATACAAGAGTTTTTCTACACAGGCATGACTACAAGGTCCAAAAAAAGCACCCTCTTCTCCAGATTATGGTTAGAATAAAATGCAAAGGTATGTATGTCACTGCCTGGCCAAGTGATATATACAAAATACGTAGTGTATAACCTTGGATTTAGCTTAGACTGAACTTCCTCTGATCCCTTTCCCCTATTTCAGTCATTAAGATGATTGTGAAAACATTTTTTTTTTGTCTTTTTGAGACAGGGTCTTACTATGCAGTTCAGGTTGGCCTTGAACTCATTTATATAACCTAGGCTGCCCTCGAACTCACAACGATCTTCCTCTGCCTCAGTCTCCTGAGTGCTAAGATTACAGGTGTGTGTCACCACACCCGGCTATGAAAATGTTTTTAAATGAAGCACAAAAATGCTTACAAGGCAGCATATGAAACCAAATATTCAGTATTACTTCAGCCATGTTAAAAATAATTATGTGTAAAGAGAAAAGATAGAAAATAAGCCAAAGTATTAATAACAATGAACAATGATTCACACTTTAGTCATGGTATTATGGTAGCTTCTATTTCTTTTACATTATCATTCTTATAAAAAGCAGTACAGGTGACCATCCCTAATCTGAAAATCCCAAACTGCTCCAAAATCTGGAGTTCCGGGTGGCCAACGTGATGGCACAAGAGAATTCCACACCTGACCTCATGCAATGGTTTTCAGGCAAATCAGACACTTGTACACTAAAAATGCTGCATTAAATGAGCTTCAGGCAACGTGTACCAGGTCTGTACAAAATATGAATGGATTTCTTAGTTAGACTTGGACCCCATTCCCAAGGGTCTCACTATGTACCAAACTGGACAAGAACAGAGTCAAATTCAATGGTTAGGTTCAATGTTGACCCCACGGGGAAATTTAATTTCATTCTTGTCTAATTTGGTTTGCAACCAGAAATGTGGAAAGAATTACATTTCTGAACCAAAGTACTGCTACATATGCAACCATCCCCAAATCTTAGAACACAAACAACAGACAAACAAAACCCCAAACCCTGCCACCACTGTTCCCTTGCTTGGTGGCTACTTACTATAAGGCAGGTAAGGTAAGGAGAGGCTGCCTGGGGCTGGTAATTTTGATCTCTAAGTTTTCAAGGCTGATCAATTTCCAGCTAAGTCTTATCTTTGGAGAAACACAATTAAGTTAGTTTTGATCAAGGACTGCTGGCTCCTATAGTGCAAGCAAATGAAATCCTACGTGCATATGCAGGATGGGGCGTAAGCCAAGTGGGTCCTCTACATTGATACCTGGGGTTGTGAGGATAAAGGTCAGGAAGCCTGAGGACAAAGCTCAAGTTCGGCCTACAGTATGAAGCAGTCGCTGTCCTTGGCCCTCAGAATGACTCCCTCCTTCCAGGATCTCCCATAATAGCCTCCCACACGTTCGGACAGGGCAGACACTCTAGGTGCCCCTCCAACCCAGGGCCAGAGTGTGCCTTTGTTAAAATCATGGAGTATTCATGGCCTGAAGTTTTTTGGACAGTTGCCTAGATTTAAACAAGGGAAGTTGTAGAACCTAGTGAAATATTTTCTGCAGAAAAAAAAAAAAAACCCAAATCAGTCACTCTGGAAAGTGGGACTAGGTGTACTGAAGCAAGGGTGACCCACAGTTACCCCAGGCCGCCTACCCAAAAGCAGCACGAGCCACTGAGAAGGCACAGTGGAAAACCACCTCTTGTCCCTTGCTTCTGTGGATGACCGTGCTATTTCCAAGTGAGGACATGGCCCTCCCAGACTGGGGGGCAACAAGCAAGGGCGTCATGTTTGGCAGTCCTGCGTGGTCACCTCAGCACTCCTCTGGCCTTCAAGGAAAGACAGGCAGGTCAGGGCTTAGACTAGAGAAAGATCATCAACAGGGTCTTCAAAGAGCTGATTAAGCCCGCAGAAGCCTCCATCCCTAACTGCCTCCTCATGTGAATTTTGAAATTAGGTTAAGTCATCCTGGACAATAGAGACAACAACCTCACATCCACTGGCAGATTCCACTCATTCACTTGTTCATTTGACAAATCCTCCTAGAAACTTCTATTAAAAGGGAATGAGGCTATACAGGAATCCAAAACCACTTAAAAGTCTCTACAAATACTAAGTACTTAGCCTGATTATATTTGTGATTTTTTCCCTGTACATAAAAGCATTTAAAAATGCATTGTGGGGGCTGGGGATATAGCTCAGTGCAATAAGCGCCTGCCTAGCAAGCGCAGGGTCCTGAGTTCGATCCCCAGTACCGCCAAAGAAAAATAAAAATGCATTGTGCATAACCCTGGAAATAGTGAGAGGTGGGATCCAGCGGTATGGAGCTGAGTGAAAGTGGGAGACTGGCTACAGGTGGATCTGAGGCACCTAACCTGGGTACTTAAGTGTTACTGCTTCACCAGGTAAGAACACTGCTTACAGTCAGGCAAATCCCCTCATGTCTTGTTTGCTAGGTACAAAACAGCCTCTACCTCTCCAAGTTGATATATGTCAAGGGCTCACTGGAAGACCCAGCAGGCACTCGCTTGCTCTTCCTGACTGTAACGTTTCCATTATGCCTATAGTATTATTATTACACTTGTTTTATGGGAAGGGGATATTGAAGCTCCGGAATGATCCCCCAGAAAGCACGGCTAGCAAACGGCCTACCCACCCCATACCGACACTGCAGCTAGTCTTTTGTTCTTGCAAAATTCCTTTACCCTACAAGCGACATCACTGGTTTATTATTTTTTAATCTTCTTAGAGAATGACAACAGTGGACTAATAGGATCAGAACTGCATAATCCAACCACATAATCTATTTTGTAGCCTTGTGAGTTATAGTCGAACCTTGTTAGAGGGTTCCAAATTTTGCCTGCTTGCCAAAATGTACCTGTGGCATGTACAGATCCACACCGGCAGACACGGGTGAAGCCTCAGGAAGCCCGAGTCACCTGGTGCACACGTCCCAGCTGAGGTTTGGCAAGGCAGATTCTGCCTCTTGTTTCCACTCCCACACTGTACACAGGTGTCTCGGCACGGTGTGTTTCGTGCTCTACTCCTTCTATTTTTGTCAGTGGTGTTACTACTTAAAATGGCCTTCAATTGTAGGGTTAAAGTGCTTTTTAACGTTTCTAAGCACAAGAAAGCTGTGACGGGTCTCACGGAAAAACAGGTATATTAGATGAGCTTCATCCAGGCAGGAGTTATAGTGCTGTTGCCTATGAGTTCGATGTTAATCAACCAGCAATAAATATTAAATAAGGCCTTTTCAAATGAACACACATTAAATAAGGTTATATATCGATTAGCTGTGAAAAAAATAGAGGAGAAAAAACACGCTGCAAGCCAAGGCTCCTGGGAACTTAGCTCTGCTTTTCCCCCAGGAGTAATTTCTCAGCAGATGCTTAATTCGGTGTCCACAGCGATGCTGAGGGACTAACTTCTGGGAAGGAGCACCAGCTGCACTGAGGGTGGGACAAGGAAATAAATTAGCGATGGAGTCAGAAAGCTTGGATTTCAACTCTCCATCTACTGCAGCCTCAACTTACCCATACAATGGGAATTATCTTAGTATCTTTTTTGGGTCCATAGAGTTTTTTTTTTTTTTAAATGCGTTACTACCCTGGTGATTGACTGTGCCATGAAGCCCATAGCCAGTGAGTAAGGTCAGCGGTTACTCTTTGAGGACTCTAGTACACCGAGGCAACAGTCAGTGCCTAAGCGTGACTCTAGCCTCGATGGGCCAGGGAGTTCTAATAAACTGAAATGATAAAAAACACACTTTTAGCAAGTAGTCTTTCTTACAAAAGTGCCTACAATACTCTTTAATAAAGGGTACAGGGAAAACTGGATTTCCATTTGCAGAGAATGAAATTAGACCTGTATCTTAAACCAAACATAACAATCAACTAAAAAATGCATAGAATACTTACATGTAAGACCAGAAACTATGAATCCATGAGAACAAAAGAGAAATGCTTGTGGACATGGGCCCTGGCAGTAACCTAAGTAGAAGACCTGGAACTACAAAGCCAGCAGAGAACATGGGGGCAGGCAGGTGCAAGGCTCCTAGACACTGGCCTTGGCAGTTACGTTTTGGATTTCACGCCAAGAAACTCGAGCCACAAAAGCACAAGTAAATAAATGAAACAATGTCAGACTAAACAGCTTCTGCACAGCAAAGACAACCAACATAATGCAACAGCAGCTTGTAAGTCAGGAAAAAATATTTACGTATCACGATGCAGGGTTAACATCTAAAATTTATAATGTCATCTAACTCAACAGTAGAAAACCACAACCAATTCAAAAAACGGGCAGAAGACCTGAATGTACTTTTCTCCAAAGACGTAAGAAAGGCTAAAAGGTAAATAAAAAGATGCCCAACATCAATCAATCACTGGGGAAATAAAAAATGAAATCTGCTAATGCATCATGTCATACTCTCAGGGTGACCACTACTGTAAGGTGAACCTTAAAAGTACTGCTGAGGGTGCAGAGAGAAGGAACTCTTCTTGCCCCTGCTGGTGGAAACGCAGACGGGTGTAGCCATCATGGGAAAGTCTGGAGGTTTCTAAACAAATTAAGCACAAGCCAGGGATGGTGGTGCACACCTGCAATCCCAGCACTCTGGGAAGCTGGCATAGGAGGATCCCAGTTTGGGCCTAGCCTGAGCAACTTAGCAAGACACTGTCTCAAAGTAAGAAGAAATAAAAAGGGCTGGGGATGCAGCTCAGTGCAAAGGCCCTGATCTCAATCCCTGGTACTGGCAGGGGTAACGGAGTACTAAACACAGGCCTGCCGTGTGACTGAGCAGTTCTTCTCCTGGATATACATCATAAGGAAGTAAAATTACCTTATAAAAATATCTGCACATGCACCTTCAAAGCAGGATTATTCACAAAAGCCCAGACATGGCACCAACACAAGTTTCCATGGATGGGCAAAGAAACTGCGGCACCTATACACAATAGGGCATTACTCGGCCCTAAAAAAGGAACAAGAGCTTTTAATCTGCCCCAACACAGATGAGCCTGGAGGACATTATGCTAAATGAAATAAACCACACAGGAAAAACAAACTGGGTGATCACACACATGGAGTTAAAAAAAAAAAATCAAGCACACAAAGATAAAGTGGGTACTGGGGAGCTGGAGAAAGAACAGGGAAGAACGAGGTCAAACACTGCGGAGTGATACAGGACGAACAGGTCTAGAAAGCTTGTATGAAACAGGAGGACTTTATGTTACAGAATCATTCTGTAGTTTGGATTCAGGCTAAAACGAGCGGATTTTGGCTACCATTACCACAAAAACGTCCACCACAACAAGATGGTAACTGTGAGATGATGGATGTCAATATTTTCATACAGTATTTTTTTAACTTATCTGTATGTATTGCATAACACCTTGTTAAATGCTTTACATATATACAATAAAATTTATTTTAAAAAATCACATTTATCTTTCCTACATCTGGCATTTAACAAGGTATTTTAATTATCACATTTCACAATTCTAAAACTTAAGTTATTTCAGAATCTATGAACTTTGTGTTCAAAGGCAATTAAATTATAATGTTTTTTTCTTCATTAGTGGACTACAGAGTGATAGTGTCTCACCGTCAGCGGTGTCTTACGGTGTTTTACGCCCCCTCCTAAGTGTACCCTTAATTTAACAGTTAACTACAAGCTATTTAAATAAATGTGACTACCCCAATGTGATGTTCTCCTTCGGGAAGTCCCATCTACCATTTTCTTCTAGTAAGTATTCAGCACTTCATATTCCTGACCCAGATCCTTTCTTTCTGTGGTTGTCCTTTAATCTATTTTCATTTCTTTCCAAAAAATCTAACTTTTAACAGACTTCTAATTTCTGGTGTGACCCTCTCCCATGAGAGGAAAAGTGCCTGTGCCACTTTGGCACTGCAGCTGGGGTCACCTCCAGGACGCTGTTTCCTCCCTCCCCAATGTGAGAGAAGCGTAAAGAAGATACAAAAACACCCCTCTGAGGCACTGAGTGGCCCACACTTCACAGAGCTGCGAGAACCGTGAAATTCCAGTGTTACCTGCAACCTCCTCCCTGACTTGGAGGAAATGTGCAGTGTTCTGGTTCCATTACAAGCTTTTGGGCTCTTGCTGGCATATCTCTGGCCGTCAGCAACCACCTGGCTTGGGGAAACACCATGTACTTGTACCCCAGAGCTCAGACGCAAAAAGAAAGAATGGATTTACTATTATCTCTTGATTTTCATCCCCCAAACTACTGTACTCAATCTAAGTCTCAAACATTTTGAACCAAGTCTTGACACTATTGGGTAATTCTTCTCATTTTTCTGGCTTTTTGAAACAGGGTCTGGCTATGCAGTTCAGGCTAGCCTTGAGCTCACTTTGTAGCCCAGGCTGGTCTTGAACTTGCAACGTTCCTCCTGCCTCAGCCTGCCGACCAAGTGCTTAGATTACAGGTGTGCGCGCCACCACGCCCAGCCTGGGGTAATTCTTTTCAGTAAGAGGATGGAAAGATGATTAATTTCTAATTTGGCAATTCTTTTTTATGTTCCCTTCCCTTTTCCTCCCTCAACCCTCACTTGGCAATTCTTAATATTTATTTGCTCCTACATGTCATAATAAGCAAGTAGGAATTTTCTTCAACATTTCTGTATTTCTTGAGAAGTACGAAGATAGTGGATTAAGCAAACACAACACAACTTCTATTTATATGTGTATATCCAGCCTTAATTTTTAAATTGCACATGCTTTACTGTTAACATACTATGTTAATACAGCCATTCATGTAATTGACCATTAAACATGCAGACTGATAGGCACAAGCTCAAACTCTCTTATCCACAGAATCATACGATTCAAAAGATTCAAATATATTATTCTACTAATGACCTTCATGTCTTTTTTTAAGCCCCTGACACAGGAATGAATTTAAAGATAAAAGTGAGAGCCGAACTTTTTTTTTCAAAGAGTGAAAAAACAATTTAGCAATCTAAAGAAGGCCCTGGCGTAAAGACAACTCTACTTCTCTGGAAATCTAGCCCTTAAGAAGCAGGAAATGCCTCAGGTTTGGCCAGAGGCACAAACTGTCCAGGGCTTGCCTAATTACTGGTTTATCTCTGACCTACTAGTTTGTAGTTTCTCATTAAACTGCATGCTGAAAAGTGACTGCCTATTGAAACTTCCAGAAAGGAGAAATTAATGGAACAGAATAGACCATCTCATTTGTTCAGTACCACTTAAGTCCCACCTTTGAAAAGATGGTTTCATTTTAATTCTGATTGAGTATTTATTTATTTATTTTGGTACTGGGAATTGAACTCAGGACCTTGCACTTTCCAGGCAGGTGCTTAAACCACTAAGCTAAACCCCAGGCCCAATGATTGAGTCTTTAAAAGCGTAAAAGCCATTTTAAAGGGCCACTTTATGAACACAACTCAGGCTCTTAGCACCTGATTTATTTAGATGTCAAGGCTCCACATCTGGAATTTCTTTACTATCAAGAGAGACCTCTTTTATGAAAACTACGTTCTTCTAGCCTATAGTCAAGAACACTGCAGCTGATACATACACAAGACAGGCTAGTAGTTCATCCCAAAACCTGGCTGGCAAAGGGAAGGTTAAGGACTCCTTGGTGCATCCCTATTGTTCCAACTTTTCCATGTCACTGGCAAAAAAAAAAAAAAAAAAGTACACGCATACCCATTCCTCTGCACAGTTGAAACAACCGAAAGGAACGAGCTGTAGTTGTCCAACATACCTGGAATGCTCTCTAATTTCCTTCTGAGCTCTTCATTTTCTTGTTGCAATGAAATGACCTCCTGCTCCAACTCCTGGCATCGAGGACAGTAGCCTTCCTCTTCCTCCTCCTCCTCCTCCTCCGGCAGTGTAGAAGAAGACGGGTGGCCGTGGGATTCAGATGTTGCTGGGGAGGTCCAGCCACCTAGTGTGTGCACAGGGGAGGCTGAGAGAGGATCCACATCGGCCAGGTGGCTGTATTCACTGCCTGACGAGGTGTTTGGAGTGGGAAAGCTCCCCGAGAGCAGGTAATTTTGGAGAGAGTCGGTGAAAACTCTCAAAAAGGCAGAAGTCTGTTGTTTCCTTTGCATATAGTGCATCTCTATGTCTACACTGTCTGAGGTCTGACTGTGGATTCCTTTCCCAGCATGACACTGTTCCTGTCTTTCATTGTAACTAGAGCCTTCCTGCTTTACGCAAGAAATTATAGATTGAGAATGGTTGGAGTCCAGAAGTTTTCCGCCACAATTTAGGAGACTAAGTACTCGACTACACTGCTGGGCAAAGGCATCCAAGATCATACGACTCTCTGAAATGGAAGAAGAAACATCAGTTACTGACAAAAGCAAAGAATAAGCAAGGCTTTCAATTTAGAGTTTAATATTCAAACTTAAAAATATGTCTTTCTACTGTCAAATATCCAAGCGACATGGTGAATTCACTAACAGTCAAACAGCTTCCTGTTGTCCTGCCTGATAAGCCATCCCAGCCCCTCACTGTAGGAAAGAGCCTGACTGCAACTCTGAGAGCACCACACAGAGATTTCCTTTTCTGTGGCATCAACTGGCCTGCACAGGTCTAAACTCAACACCTCTGGCTTCATTAATATCCGTACTCTCATGAATCGCGCCAGCCACTGCAGACTCAACTCCTCATTGATAGGAGGGCTTAAAGCAATCATTACTTCTATTTCTGGAGTGCCCTCACGCCCTTGCTATTAATCAGCTGATACAGTCCCTGACGAGAATATGCAGGGAGAACAGTAGCTCCCAGATGCAAACTGGAGAAGAAAGATAAGTCCTTTTGAAGAGTGTACTAGAAATCTAAGATAAAACAAAGAGCGAGTCTACAGGCAAAGCGTGAATAAAACAAAACTGTACATGTCATCCAGTATCTCTCTGTTCACTGTTCTTTCTTTTAATTTACCTCCTAATTTGGATTTCCTGTCAAAGGCAATCTTTGGGCTGACCTAGATCAGTATCATTTGGAAATCAGTAATGTCTCTTTTCAGAGCCACTCCACGAGACTGTTCAATCTCCTAAAACAGCACAAGGTATGGGTTCCAGGGCAGTTCATATACATGAATTCTAACGCATATTAACTACCAAGCAATGAAAACCAAGAAGCAAATAGAAACCAATCCACGCACCGCAAAAACAAAGGGAAAAAACTCCCCAATTGTGAAAAGGTTATTTAACGTTACAGTCTGAGATTCTTGAAAATTCGCCCTAAATATAAATGTGGCAGGTAGATTCTCTTTCCTGCCACCTCCCAAAAGAATGAGCTATTACACCAAGCTCACCTACACAGTCATATGAGGATGCTTATTTCCTCTTACCTTCACCCAGAATAATGGCAACAAATAAAATACTGGACACTGTAGCTGCCAGTTATTCTTGTATGACTGAGGTGCAACTGGTTACAGAACTCGCTCTGAAAGTGTTGACTGACTACTTCCCCCTGGGGTGGGGGTACCTTTAAGACAAAAATTGGAGACGCCTGAGGGTTTCTATGGGACAGTGAGCCACAACACTTGCAATGAGAAACCCTCCGTAGAAAACCCAGTCTGTCTAACTAATGAAATCACATTTTAAGAACCTCCATGCAGCTGAGCATGGTGATGATGGGAGACTGAGGCAAGATCACAGGTTCAAGCCTGGCCTGCACAACTTAGCAAGAGACCATGACCCAAAATTTAAAAAGGGGTTGGGGTTGGGATGTTGCTCAGTGCAAAGGCCCTGGGTTGAATCCACAGTACCAAAATATGGAGGTGCAAGAGCACAATCTGCATGCACTATTCAAGGTTCCACGTTTCCCCCCTTAATATTCTTTCAGGAAGTAACTAAGGTATTTAGGGGACACAGGTCCAAATGCCCTCTTCCAACTACTTAACAAAAATTAACAGTACAGGCAAGGTGCACAGCACGGTGCCTGGCACACAGTATGTACCCCTTCCCTGGCCCTTTACTTCCGGCCAGTGAGGTACACAAGATTTAGGAATTTTCTACCAGCCTATGCTGGCCTCTTCCTGAGCTCACCGCAGTGAAAACAGACCATGGTCCCAGAGCTTGACGTGTGGCATGGGGCACCCACATGCGTGTATATGAGGTGCCTCCTAGTGGAACCAGAAAGGCTGGCATGGGGAGAGAAGAGCACTAACTGGCTGAAAACCTGAAAGTTAAACCTGGTCATTAGGAAGGCACATTTGCCCAGACAGGCGAACGTAATAAACTTGTACTGGTTAGCTTCACTCATGCTTTTGAATTACTTAGTCCCACAAATATTTGAGTGCTATTTCTTTACAATGACTTAAACCAAACAAAAAAGTAAACAGCTGAACTACACAAGTAGGCAGGTTTAAGATACTGCACTACCCTTTTTTACTTTTACTTTGTTCTTTTATTAGTAAAAACCAAAGGATGGTATTGATTGAAAATGCTAATTCTGGCACACTAGCAGTTTTCATTTATTTTAATCCCATAATCCCATTCTAGACCCGAAGTTGTATGTATTATACGCATTTTAATTGGCACAGACTCCGATGATTTACAGCCTACGTACATTTAACATAACCTTGACGATGGGGCAAATATGCCAGGAGAAGCTACATCAGGACTGCTTAAAAGGAGCTGCCTGAATGTATTTGCTCAACGTCCTACAAAACACTCAGGAGTTTTAATCATATTGATGAATCACGTTTCAGCATAGATTTTAAGGAGAAAGATCTGACTTAGGGACAGGCGTGATTTGTTTTCTTAATTGAAGGATAAGCTCATAACATGCTGAGAAAAAATCATTATGTAATATACTATATTATGAAGATAATCTATTAAAGTGCACTCAGAATATCAGAGGACAGTTACAATCATAAAATTGTTCTTGCCTGCAGTGTTTAAAATGCTTCATTCTGAATGGATCTGTTCTCAAAATTGATACATACAAAAATAGCAATTGTAAACCCTTTTGGTCGAATTTCTCAATAGCTTGAAATATTTGAGTAGTATGTTAACATTGACATATTTAGAAGTATGAGGGAAAATATTACTATTACAATTGATACGGAAAACAGCAACTCTTCACTTAATGGCACAGGTACTGATCCATAATTTTTAACTGAACAAGTATGGACATCTTCATTGCGAACTATCTTTTCTGTCACCGAGTGCTCCACCTTCCAGGGATGGTAGCAAAGTACAAAGCCAACGGCTTACCAAAGAGGTTTTCAGATTGTCCACTTTATTTCTAATTTTGCTAAAATAATTCCTGTAAAATATTAGTAAAGCTCAAAGCACTCTAAAATGACCATTTCTCTCTCACTTATTTTGCTTTATTGTGCAACCTGTTGGGAGATAGTATCAGGCTGCAAATTGTGCCTAGCCTTATTCCAAAATCTAAACCCACAATTATTTTTTCAATTAAAAAATTCATTTCTTGAAATTCTTCAAGACTTGAATGGCTTAATCCATCCTAAACCAGGTAAGTGATGAAGAAGAGGGACAGGGAGTAGGTAACCAGTCTCTCTAAGGTTTTTCTTTGCAGGAAAAGCCTTGAATGGAATGTGCCCATCACAGCAGATCCCCAGGAGAATTCTGTTTCTAGGAAGGATATCACAGTCCTCAAGATTAGTGGTAACCTTTTGATTTTAGTCCAGTGAAGGGTGAAATATATTAATATTGAAAAGGTAGAAGCTGAAATTTTTCAGTAACCCATCATTATGTATCCATCTATTACATGTACCAAAGAATTTCCAACTAGTTCAAAATATATGATTTCCTTAAAACCCTGATGCAACTTCTTTTCAAAAGAGGACTTTATAGCTTGGAAAATAGAAGCCACAAAATGAAAGCATCTTTGGAAGCATCACCCTGTCTTGAGTCAATGAATGATGTCTTTAAAAAAAAAAAAAAGCCATCCAATTTTTTTTCATAATGGCAAACATCAACACAGCAAAAGAGGATGCAATTTTTCTAAATAAATAAATCAATGATGTGTCAAAAATTAACAGATGAGTTAATATACTCGGTGCTATCAAAACCAGATGGTGCTTCCTAATATTCATCCTGCTCAGTCAATCCCTGAATATTTTCTGGACCATCGGTATATAAAATAGGATGCTGCTATTTGTGATGGCAAACAAAAGCAATCATGCCTGCCAAGCACATACTATAACAGGCAGCATTTCAGCTCTGCTAGACAGAAAGTAATTAGAATGCTTTTAATGTCCAAAGGAATGATGCTGATAGGCTGCCACAGATGTGTAGATTTATGAATATTTATACGGTGGTTTATAGCTGACACTTTTATCAGTTGAAGAAGATAAAATATCTGCCTGACTCAAAAGCTTGACAGTCAGGTTAATAAAATCTCATTAAAGAGAATGACCTATGCAATTATATAGGATTTATTGTAATTCATTTTTGATTGTACTCTGCTTAAAGATGCAATTTCCCATTTCCTGATGCCAAATTTAGGCTGCATATCAAGATCTACGTGGGTTTTAACTCTAAGCCTCCCACAGAGGAAAAATATGCTTTTAAAATCATGGTGTACTACCCCTTTTAAGGAAAATTGCACTCTTCATGAGATTTTATAAGACTGTTGAAAAAAATCTATTTTTAATCACACACTTCTCTTCTCAATGGTTTATGGCCCTTAATGGCATATAAGATTCACTTCAACCCTTTCATCTTTTCACCACATTTACCCTTGACAGTCAGTTAGGCCTCTTCTATAGCATGGCCTCACACCATCACATGGACATCCTGACTGTTTTCGGTTTCCTAGGAGGGGTGGGACACTGCAACTGTACTTTTTCCAGGGTGCAACAGGCAACGCACCACCCCACCCCCACCCCCACCCCGTGCTTAAATGGCTGTGCTGTGTGCACGAGCTCATTGGTTCAAAGTGGAACCATTAGTTCCTCAAAGAACCAATCAGCTCTTCATGTGGCTGTCCCAAAGATGGCCACTTACACTGTACCTGTTGAGAGATGGCACTGTCCATCAATGATTACTATTGTGGCCATAATTACTGGTGTCCAGTCCCGGGGCTCCCCCCAACCCAGACTATTTTCCTCATCGCATGGAAGAAACATACCATCCAGTTCCTGCTTTCCCAACAAGAAGCATCCAGCTTTCTGTGCTATCAACTTTATTACCTTGCTAAGAGCAGGATGGAAAGGAGGGAGAAGGGAAGGAGGAAAGCAGGCAGGCAGGGTGCCCTCCACAATTACAGGCAATGCAGGAAAGTTTGAAAGGCACCAAAAACCCCCTTTCACGCCTTTAGATTCAGTGACGTTGATTCCTACCTGAGGACAGGGACAAAGCTCAATAGGACATTATAAGAAACACCGTAAGAAAACGTTTAGAATGAGATGATAAAGGGGAACCAAAACACTAAAATTCCACATGAAGGAAAAAAGACAACAAAGACACTTCCACAGCAAGAGGAACCATAGCAGGGACGGGAAGCAACTCCTGCCGAAAACAAGAAACAATACCGGAAATGTGGTACGAAAAGCAATTCGAATCTAGGGATGGAAGACACGACAGGGGCTAGATGTATAACGTCCAAGACTGAAAAACAGCAAAGCCTTATTAAAGCAGATCAAAAACTGAACCAGGCAGATAAAGGGGGAAACCCCCAGTGCACCTGGTAGAACCGAGGTTATGCACAGGGAGTACGTAAACCGGCAAAGGACCCAAGCTGCTGGGAAACAAGATACAATAAACAAGACGGAAGACGCTAAACCAGGTAATAAACACGGATAGGAACAGGAAGCACAGGGACTAAGACTCCCAGTCCAGGGAGAGCGAGCATGAACCTCATACGGAGAAAAACAAATTTGAGGAAAATGAAGCGAGCTGCCTAACAATGAATATAAACACACAACGGACTACTTAACCAAGAGCAAGTAGAGAGAAAGGGGAAAGACCCACAGACAATGAGGAAGCCTACATAAAAATCCCACTCAGAACCGTCAAATACCTTCAAGTCAGTGAAGAATACGACAGAGTGTCTGTACTATATCCCCTAATTAGGTTTTCTTTCTCAAAACCAATCTCTCACTGTCAAAATATTAACAAACAGCAGAACACTTAGCATAAGCATCTATAACTCATTTAGAGACAATACTGTTCTATTTTTACTACGGGAAAAACCCCCTCCGGTACGCTGATAGGTAGACCTCGGGGCGAGAGAGTGTAATGTGTAACAAAGGGCCTGAACGGGAACTTTTAGTTCTGATGAACCGATAAGCGCGGCTGCCCTCCCGAGGGAGCCGGGGGCGCCATGGGGTGCGGGCTCCAGCTGCGGCCTTGCATCTGGCCCGTGTCCCTCCCACGCAGCCTGGCAGGAAGCCTGCTAGGGGGAGGGCTGTAGTCTTGCATTTGGGGTGGGGGCCCCACGAGGCATCTTTGCAGGACCAGAACCCGGACGCTAGCGAGGGTCAGAATCCCGCGCCCCGCAGCGAGTGTGGGCTGCGACGCGGGCGCGGGGACCCGAATGCCCGGGACCCGGGAGGGGCGAGATACTCCAAACACCCAAGTGCTCAGCTGGAGGTGCGCAGGGGCCCCGGGTCGCGCGGCCACGGCCGCGCCTTGGGGTGCTTGGGGGACGCGCGCACGGCAAACACGGGCGCACGGGAGGAAGAGGAGAAAGAAAAAAAGGAACGGGCGCCAGGGCGCCCAGCGAAGGGGACCGCGCGCGCAGAACGCCCCGGAGAGGCGGGGAGAACAGCGCAGGCGAAGAACAGGAGCAGGAGAAGCAGACGGAAGCAGAGGGGCGGACACAGCGGGAAGTCGAGGGCGGAGGGGAAAGACCGCTCGGCGGGGCCGCTGTCCCCAGCGCTCGCTCCTGAGCGTCCCGCGCCCGTCCCCAGGCCCCGGCCGCCGGCGCCGCAGTGCCGCGCGCGGGATCAGGGCCGCGGAGCCACCTGTTACCGCGCGCCGTCGGCAGCCCGGGCCGCAGGGGGACCTTCGGCAAGTTCCGGGCCGCGCGCGAGGCGCTCGGACGCCCAACCCTCTGCCCCGCGCCCCTCACCGCGAGCCCGGGCGCGGGAAGGTGCCGCGGAGCCCGACGCCCCTCTCCCCACCGCGGCGATAAGCGAAGTTGCGCCCAAGAGTTGGTACCTGCGCTGAGCTCCAGGCTGGCGCCGTCGCTACCCGCGCCGCTGCCATCCGCGGTCGCCGGGCCGGGCCCGTACCTGACGACGGCGGCGAAAGACGACGACGACGACGCGGCGGAGCCGGAGGCCGGCGGCATCGGAGTCCTCAGGTGGCCCTGGGGCGCGGCGGGCGTGCAGGACGGCGACGACGACGAGGTGGCGGCGGCGGCGGCCCGGCCGGGCGCGGGCGGGTAGGACGTCTGCGCCGGGAACGGCGGCGGCGGCGGCTCGCTGCTGGGGGCGGAGGCGGCGGCGAGCGGCGCGAAGGGCGGCGGCGGCGGCGCCCGCACGTGCGGCAGCTCCAGCAGGGTGGGTCTGTCGTAGCGCTTGGCCAGCGCCGGCCGCCTGCTGGGGAACGTCTTGAGGACGCTGTAGGGGCTGCGCTGCTTGTAGATTTTGGGGACGCTGGGCCCCTCCTCCGCCGGCTGCATCTCCTCCTCCATGCCGCGCCTCAGGGCCGGGCCCCCGTCGCGCGTGCCCTCCCCGCCCGGCGCCGGGCTCCGAGGGAGCCTCCGCCGCCTGCGCCCCGGCTGCGCCCCTGCGCGCGCGTGCGGGAGGGCGTGTGTCTGCGCCGCGGCCGCCGCCGCCTGTCGCCGAGGCTGGCATCTCCGAGCCCCCGCGCGGGGGGCTGCCGCCCGAGCGCTGATTGACAGGCCGCCTCGCCAATGCCTGGAGGGAGAAAGGAGGTAAAGAGCAAGTGTTTAGGGTAATATCTGCTAATGATGATGGGGGAGGGGCGGGGCCTGGCGCTGCCGCCCGCCGGCCCAGGCCCCGGACTCCGGGTCCGTGTCTACGACGGGGCGAGGGGGGAGCGGGGGGCACAGACCTGGAGGGCGTCCTGGGTACAGGTCAGGAGCGGGGCGCGGGGGTCCAGGTCGAGGCGAGACGTCGCTGCCTCCGAGGTGGACCCGAGGGGTCTCCTGCGGCCGGCGGCGTCCAGCTTCCGAAGTGCGCTCCTGGCGCCCCCCTGCGTGACCTCGAACTCTGGGAGTTGCACGGAGGGGGTGGTGCGTAGTAGTGAGGGCGGGGCCACCGCAGTGAGAGTGTGTGTTACCGCGAGCTCTTCAGGACGGAAATTACTGCCCGCACTTTCGGAAGAGTGTGTGGAACATCCTGGCTCCGGTCTCCGCCTGGTTGCGCGGCCCCAGGCTCCTGCTCTCACTGGGTTCGTGCGTTCTTAGTATACGCTGATCCTAAAAGTGTACACTGTGCTGTGCTTTCATATTGCTTCATTTGTTCTCCCATAGGGACTCCAAGGCAATACCTGACTCTCATCTCTTCCCATTGTACAGAAGAGAAAACTGAGGCTCTGCGAGATTGAAGGGAATCGGCCAAAGTCAGACTTTCGGGAGTGGATGACAGTTGCACAGATGAACTGAACTCATTTCAGTTCAAGTCCTTACTTATAACGAGTACACTGTATAATTGAAGGGGAAAGAAAGACCTCCTTTTGGGATGTTGAATAATTTTTAAATGTTCAATATATATATATATATATTTTTAAATGTTATATATACTTTCTACATGTCATACATATGAGGTTGGTCTATCTACCTCTATCTATCCCTGTCTGCCTGTCTATCTATGTCACACACTCACAGGACCGAGATGGACCCAAGAGCTGTCAGTTCCTGAACTGACTATTCACTATTCACAGCAACTGGTGCCACCAGGCCAGAGTTTCTGGACAACACACTATTGCAGTAGTTGTCTGAGACCAAAGAAACCCCACGGGGTACAGATGTCTTCAAATGTAGACATCCTGGGCTTCGCACAGCCGCTTTTTGAGCAGAGCCCCTTCTCCCCAGCTCAGATCACCCTTCCTTGAGGCCAGCTTCAATACCAGCACCTCGCTCTCCGGTTCGGTTTCCAGCCTTCGTTCTTTATTGTCCAGGTCAGAATGCTGGGTGCTCCTTGATGTGTAACCCTCATCTCTCCGCTCTGAAGCTAGTTTCCCTTTCAGGCTTTCCTTTTAGCCTAAGGAAAGTGACCCATTTTCTTCTTCTGGGGTCCTGGTCTTTCGCCTCTCATTTCCCAGATCTCTCTTCCTTTGGAAGCATTCTTTCTTCTTTGCTGGTTCTGATTCTGTGTTTCTCCACCCTAGACTGCCTTCCTCTCTGCTGTGGGCTCCTCAGATGGTGCTGTGCCCCCCTCCATTTATTAGAGATGAAATAAATAATGCCATAAATAAAAGTATTTGGGAGTCCAGGAACTGTCAGGGCTGATTAGGGCGTAGAGGACATTTTCTTTCTCATTATGCAAAAGCATTTCATGGGGAAATAAAAGAGGTTTCATTGTAACTCATGCATGTCATATTTCAAGGAATTCAAGATATTAATCATATTTAACATTATTTGCAACATTTCTCCCTGGCTTCTGAAAACTGCTAAATGAGGACACGTGGATCACTGGGAAGAAGAGAGACGAGCATGAGGGGGACAGTTAAGAAATAATGAAATGCTGGTGAAAGACAGAGAGAGAACGAGTTGCCAGGGCGATGTTTCTGAAGCGCCTAAGTGAGAAATGGGGGAGCCACCTCTGCAACTGAGACAGCTGAAATTGAATGATACACTGGAGGAAATAAATGATAACAAGCCTGTCCACACTTTCCTTTCCATAGAGCAGTTCAGAATTTTGCACTGACATGTTCCCTCCCATTTTATTCCTAGTTCATCTGCCAAGGAGGAATGGTTTTTGAAAAGAAATTGAGGTGGTGGTGTGGTGGTTTAGGGGGAGGTGTTCTTCAGTCCTTTGAACTGGGGCCTTTGTCTTCTGCTTAGGTATTTTTAATTTGTGTCATCTGTACCACTTCACACCTTAAAAAATTGGAAACAATACTTCTGTTATTATTTGTAATGTTTTTCTAACTAATTACCAATGGGATCTGCAATCCTTTATCAAAAAATGGCCTTTGCTATGAAACTGAATGTTCTACATAGTAGTTGCTTTGGTTTGAGTATCCCCCAAAAAGATGCGCAGGAAAACTTATGCCCAAGGCAGCAATAGTGGGAGGTAGGTCATAAAAGGAGGAGCCTATGTCAGGAGGGCTGTGCTCTCATGAAGGGATTCATGCCCATTGTAAAAGTTTGAGTCTGAGAGGTTGACCTCTAGTTCTTTTTTACTATACGAGTCCTTGTGCTATGTGACACAGCAAGAAGGCCCTCACCTCTTGCTCTTAGACTTCCCTTCCTGCAGAACCAAAATAAAGAAATCTCTGTTCTTTATAAATTGCTCAGTCTATGGTATTTTGCTATAATAGTACAAAACAGACTACAAAAAAAAATTGGTAATGAGAACTAGGACTGTTCCTATAAAAATTACCTGAAAATATGGAAATGGCATTAAGAACAGGGTAATGGGGAGAAGCTGGAAGAATTTGGAGGAATACGCTAGAAAAAAACAGGATTTCTCTGAATGGCATGCTCATGGTGATTCTAATAAGGGAATCAGAAGAGACCCATTGGGAAAGTGCACCTTAGAGATTACTTACGAAGTTTGGATCAAAATGCTAGTAAAAATATGTATAGTAAAAGCCACAAAATCTCAAATGGAAATGAGGAACAAGGTGTGGAAACAGATCTAGAGGCTGTTCTTGGTGTACAGTTGTGCACACCTTGGTGTAGTTGTGTCCTCGGAGCTTGTGGGAGGCCCTGTTCAAGAGCAGTGAAGTGGGCTTTCTCACAGAACTGTCTAAGCAGCAAGGCATTGAAGGTGCATCACGGCTCCTTTCGGTGGCTGGCAGTAAGAAGAGAGAAGCGAGAAATGAGTTACAGTTGGAATTTATCATTAAAAGGGAGGCAGAGTAGGAATATTTGGGGATTTGCAGCCTGGCCATCTAAAGAGTGAAAAGCATATTTGGGAGAGAATATTAAGGTTGTGGCCAAGCGACCTTTTGCTAAAGGGTCACTTAATATGGGTAGGAGGCAGCTAGGTCCTTTTTACCAGGACACTGGGACAGTGACCCTGAAGGCATTTCAGAGATCTTTGAGGTGAGCTAGGACTTTGAGGGCAAGGCTTCCACACAGGTGCGTGTGGGATCTCGGTGCTAGTGTTCAGCTCCAGCCTGGGAGAGTTGCAGAGGCTTAGGACTGGGACACTTGATGCTAGGGGAACACATCCTCTGTGAGTCCAGGAAGTGGCGTGTGGGGTAAAAGATTATTCTAGGGGTTTAGGATTTAATGTTGTGTGCCTTATTGGGTTTTGGACTTACTTAATGCCCACCCTACTACAGTTTGGAAGTACTGTAGATAACGAGTTTGACTTCCCTGACTCACAGCTGGAGGGGAATTTGCCTCAGGATGAATTGTCCCTTGAGTTTCACCTATATCTCATTCTTTTTTAATTAAGAGCAGAATATATTTATTGAAGGAAAGAAAGCTTCTGTCCGAGAGAGGGACAGAAGGGGGTTCTGGGTGGGTGACCCCCTCACCTATGTCTCATTTAAATGAGACTTTGAACTTTGGGTTTTTCAGTTGGTGGTGGACTAAAGACTTCCGAGGCTCTAGAGATGGAATGAATATATTCAGAGTGGGATGAGTTGTATGTAAGAAGGCTCCCATAGGAAGAATGTTAGAAATTTTACAGTGATCAGCTTTCAGATATTCGTTAGTCACCTAGAGAGAAGTTACCTGTTTGTGTCCATAGAAAAATGGAGTGCATAATAATCACTCTTTAGAAAATAAAATGGAACTAAGAACGGTGGTGCACACCTGGAATCTCAGCACTCCAGGAATTTGAGGCAGAAGGGTTGCAGATCTGAGTCCAGCCTGGACAGTTTAGTGACTTAGTGAGATTTGCCAAAAAAAAAAAAAAAAAAAAAAAGTTACAAAGGGCTGGAGATACAGTTCAGTGTGAAGGTTCTGGATTCAATCTGCAGTACTACCACCACCACCACCAAAGAGAGAGAGAGAGAGAAAAGAAAATGGGCATCTACTCCAAGTGCAGAGTTATACGTAATTTTGAAATTATGACTGACCACTGTCTCCTGCCTGGGACTGTACCTAATCGAGGACTGTACATACTGTGTGGCACTGAAATTCTCTCAAGAAGCCACATCTGTAGTAATGATTTTGTAGACTATTAGCCCTTGACTGAGTAGCACGGTCTGATGTGAAGAGATGGGCTGTTGCAGGTTGAAAGGCAAAATTATCTTGGGAGATCTTAGTCCCTTTAATGGGCATTTGCTTTCACCTCTATATTTGACCTGACACCCTCATGCCGACTAGGTGAAACTTGGAATGTATTGCTAGTTTAGCAGACCTCTAATCTCCATGCACTGTAAGAAAGTTACTAACATCTGAAACCTACCGAAGAGATTTCTCTGCTATAGACTGTCTGTCTAATTCCCCCAAGGTAAATTTACTGATTTGTGACCTTTTCTGCATCATGAAAGTTCCCACCTCTTCTGCAGTGGAACATATTATTCAAGGTACCTTAAATTTGTGTTTCTGGGCATGGTCACTTACATTTGGCTCACAGTAAGCCATCTTCTTATTTTCTTTACAACAGAGTTGTTATTTTGCAACTCTTCAGTACAAGTGAAATGTATTAAAGTGTTTATAAAAAATAAAATCACTGGTAGCACTCAGTAAACATCTCGTACTAAATTAGCCTAAATTATCAGATAGTGGCTTTGCTGATACCTTCTCTTGTGTGTCTCATAGGGGCTGATGGCAGGGTAATTACACTCACGCTTTAATTCTTTTCAGATATTTACTCTTATCTCAAAAAAAAAAGAGTGAACTCTTAAAAGTCAAGGGGCTCTTTATGGACAGGGTGATTTTTTGATTGGCAGTACGTCAATTCTGTGTGTCATCCAGAATATAGCTTTTAAATAATAACTCAGCCATGGGAAATGCTTTTTATTGCACCAATTTCAGTGGTACTTAATGAGCTTCTGATTGACTGTTTGATCTCCCAATGTTTTGTGCTACTTTTAATTCATTTCATATAATAGAAAAAAAAGTAATTGGAATAAAATTTTGTGACAAGATAATGACCTTCCACTTTGAAATTAAATGTCTGATTAGCTTCAACATTTTAATGCTGAGAGGGTACTGCAGCAGGAGCAGGGGTGTGCATGCTATCATTCGGTGTAAGGTGACTAAGGAAACCTCCTTTGCTTTCCCTGTTGCATATGGAAAGGGTGTTGTGTCCATAGAATCATAGAGGCTTGGACACATAGAGGTGAATTTATTGTGGTGGCTAAGCCCATGCTCATAGCTTTTCAACACCCCTGTCAAGTGCTTGTACAAATCATGTGTAAAGACCTCCCAGTGTTGAGGACCTTACTGCTCCACATGTGTCAATATCCCAGGTAGTATTTATTTAACCAGTAGCTCTTCAGTGTCTGCTGTGTGGTAGGTACCTTTTTAAGCACTAAGGGATTTAATGGTGAGCAGATTCCAAGCTTCTACTGTTACGGAACTGGGAAGGTGGAGAGCGGATAATAAACAAGCTACTAACGTAGAAATACCAGATTAGGTAGACATAATGATGAAAGGTAGGGTAGGGTATTACTTTTATTAGAATGGCTGAGAGGAACAGTGGATGAATTGAGCTGAGGTGGCTCAAGTGAGCTGAGAATTCTCTTGGGAGACAAAGTTGTCCTCCTGGCTTGGGCTCATTTTGGTAATCCAGCACTATGGGAGGATGAGGTAGGAGGATTGCGAGTTTGAGGCCAGCACGGGCAACCTAGCAAGATCCTGTTTCAAAAATTTAAAAAATAGTTTAAATCTATTACGCTCAGTGAGTATCCTTTGGAAGAATGAGTGACTTCAGTTGAGATGAGAGCTATGGTTGTTTGGGCCAGTGTAATGAATGGCCAGGAGTCAGGATAGAAGGAAGTGAACATGCGCATAATATATTTTAGAGGCAGCCTATTCCATTTCATACAATTCTAAACAGTAGAAAGGTTTTCTTGTTTTGAGCTCAAATTGCTTTTGGTAATCTCTGTTCCTTGGGGTTATTCAGAGGGGGCTTCATCTCCCCATCCTGTCTTTGAAATGTAATCTCTCCTTCCTGAAAATGTTTCTGGGGCCCTTTTGGAATGGATATGTCATTTTAAAAGAGTTTAAAAGGACAATCTTCATTGATCTGATTACTACTTTTTTCCGCCACAAATAGAATCCTATATTCATTAGGACATTTTAAAAAAGCAACGCTGGGGATTGAACCCAGGAGCACTGAGCTACATTCCAAGCCCATGTTATGTTGCGTTGTGTTGTATAGGACTGGGTTGCGTTGGGCTGGGTTGGGTTATGTTATGTTAGGTTAGGTTAGGTTAGGTTAGGTTACGTTACGTTATCTTATTTTGAGACAGGATCTTACTGAGTTGTCCAGGCTGGCTTCAAACTTGTGATTCTCTTGCTTCAGATTTCCATGGAGCTTAGATTACTGCTGTTATTTACCCATATCCAGCATCATTAGGACATTTAGTAATAAGTGACAGAAGACACCTCAAATGGTCTTGAGCATAAAAGTGCTTATGCCTCATATAACCATGAACTAGAAATATGATCTGGTGCTGTAGAGATCTATCTGGATATTCCAGTGATGTGACTAGCAATATATTTTTCCATTCTTGCTCCCTGTTTCTTCATGTTGATTCATTTGCTTACATTCTGTCTTCTCCTTTGTAGTGTCTCTGTGGCCATCAACTGTTGTTTCTTTTTCTAAGTGTTTCCATCAGAAGTGCTGGAATTGATCATTATTGTTTAGCTGGGTCTTGGGAATGCATCAGTTTAGTTGTCCATTGATATTCCCAGTATCTTGAAGTTGGTGCTATTTGCCTTAAAGGGAAGAGAACTGAAGAACAAAAAAATTGAAGAGATTTCCCCATAGTCACAAGCAAATCCTTGATAAATTTAACTCAAAATATTTCTTTTTGACCAAAGTAGCTTTGTAAGGTTTTGTAAATTTTTAATCTTCTTTTCTCTGTTCATACTTCCCATCAGTTTCCACCCAAAGAGCTGAAGGCACCACACACGAAAGTTCAAAGCTTCAGATATTGAAGAGAATAAAGTTGGATAGTAAAGCCAGGAGGCCAAAGGAAAAAAGTCATTAAGAGAAAGTTGGGAAAATATGATCATGGCAAGTCAAGTAATTGGTAATACAGTTTCTGAGAGCACTTTGTCCCGCCCCCAGCAAGATCAGTTTCCCTTCTGCCTTCTCACAGTTTTCTCTCTGTTAAGTACTGTACTGTAACAGGAGCAGATCAGGAAACTTTTATTCTATAGTATCACAGGAGGACGAACTTACATCAAGAATGTTCTGAAATGAACCAGTGAAATACAGTCTTTCTTTCTTTCTTTTTTTTTTTTTTTTCTTCTAGTACTGTGGAGTGAACCTAGGTCCTTCACACTGAGGTATATATATCCCTAGACAGGATCTTGATAAATTGTCCAGGCTGGGCTCAAATTGGAAATCCTTCTGCCTTAGCCTCCCAAAATGCTGGAATTACAGGCATATGCCAATATACCTGGCCAAATATAATAGTAAATACTGGCAAGTTGATGTTTTGCAACAACATACATCACATACTTTCCTGGAATTTTTACAAATTAATTCACATCATTTGTCCCTAGCCAAGAAAGCAACTAGATTTGTTTTGTGTTCTGGTTGCCTAGAATATTTCGTGGCTTGCTAAAAAACTTTCTGTTAGCACCCATTTAAAAAATAGGCATACGTTTTTGTTCCAAAAATTGTGAAAATTTTATAACTGGATTCTGTAATGTCTAGCCTGCTGGGCTTTTTGCATCTTTTTCTGGGCTAGAGAAAAGAGTTGTTTTGATTTAAACGTCTTCTTATGTGTCTGAGAAAATAGCTGATAATATGCTCATGAATGACCTGCAGATCCACAGTGCTTCTAACTTAACTGTTTCTGGTCATTCAAACTTCTGGGTCTCCTCCCCGCCATTACAGCCTCAAATGTGAATGATAACATCTGTGACTCTTTTTTTCTGTAAGGGGTTACCTTCGTTTTTTAGGGCTGCCATAACAAAGTACCAAAACCTGAGGAGCTTAAACAGAAATCTGTTTTTTCTAGGTTCAGGAGGCAAGCAGTCCAAGATCCATGCCATGAGCACACCTGTAGTCTCAGCTACTTGGTAGGCTGATGCAGGAGAATTGCTCAAACCCAGGAGTTTGAGGCCAACCTGGGAAATACAGTGAGACCCTTCCTCAAAAGAGGAGAAAGTCCAAGATCCAACCAAAAGATTGACTCACTGTGAGGATGTGAGGAAGAATCTGTTCCATGCCACCTTCTACCTCCTGGTTGGCAATCTCTGCTGTCCCTTGATTGACCTTGGTCTCTACCTTCACATGGCATTCTTGTATGCCTGTGTCTGTATCAAAATTTATGGAAAGTCAGTGCTCATTAAATGTTATGGTTGATACACTATGTCAGCTTGGGCAGTCTAGAGGTTTGGCTGAGTGACTCAGCAGTTCTGCATCCTGAGGTGAAAAAGAGATACCCTTACCCTTCTGGGATGTTGTTGTTTGAGAAGTTTAGAAGGTTAACTGTGTGACTCCGCGGAGTCAGGGTGCTTACTTTGTATTCATCCTGAGCCTGTGCAATAAGAGGAAGTGGAGATTATGTGAGTGCTATATGCCCCCTCGGTAGGGGCAGCCTGCTTACAGTATAGGGGAGGAAAAGAGGCTTGCTCTTCGCTGCTACTCCTCCCTTTTGCTCTTGTTGCTTTGCTGTTTTCTGCGGCCATGAACTGTTGTCCCCTGCCATATGCGTCTCTGCCTTGGACCCGGCTGAGTATGGACTGAAACCTCCAAAAACTGTAAGCTGAATAAACCTTTCCTTGCTTCATTTTGGGCGTTGGGTATTTTGTCCCAGCAATGAGAGAAAAGTAACCAAGACACTAGAGAAACATACTGAATATAAGATATATATAAATATATTAAGATTTATCAGGCAGGCTTATAATGGCCGCCTGCAGAATCATGTGTGGCGGAGTGCAAAAGGCTGTGTGCTGGAGCTCCAAAGGATCCAGTCAAAGATTGAAGACCCGGAGCTCACAATAATGTCCAGTGCGAGACACTTGAGGCTGAAGTGTCTGCGATGAAAGGCTAAAGGATCTGTGCTGGAGGCTGAAGGGTCTGGACTGGAAGCCATGGTGAGGTGAGGGTGAGCTCTTCGGAGAAAACAGAAGCAAACCTTCTCCTTTGTTCCCCTTTTTATTCCGTATGGGCTAGAAGCCTATTGGTTGGTGCCACCCACCCTCAGGGTGGGCCTTCCCATCATCCACACCCAGAGCTGCGCTAAACCACCAATCAGTGGACTAAAGTAGTTATCACGTACCCTTAATTCATATTCACAACCCTAAATCCAGCCACCCCAGAAAAGCCCCAGCTATGACGCATGATGCTTTGGGGGGCATCTAGATATATAACCTATAACATCACCTAGTTTGTAGTACTTTCTTACAGCACTAGCTATATTTATCTCTATTAACCGAATGAATTATGTCAAAAGGTAAAGTGGGGGCTGGGGATATAGCTCAGTGGAATAAGCGCCTGCCTAGCAAGTGCAGGGTCCTGAGTTCGATCCCCAGTACCGCCAAAAAAAAAAAAAACATTGTTTAAAAAAAAAAAGGTAAAATGCTTGATTTTTAGCATATCTTCCAGAACTTGCATGATTATACACACACACACACACACACACACATATAGGTAAGAAGACTTAAATGCACACAACAGATATTCATATCGGGACACAAACTGATTTCTCACAAGGCCACAGCCTCTAGGGTCAATGTAAAACTCACTGTTTAGGACAGACATCAAGCTCTAGCTGGCTGTAATCCTAGCACTTGAGAGGCTGAGGGAAGTGGATTGCAAGGTCAAATTTTGTCCAAGCAATGTGGCAAGATCCTGTCTCAAAAAAAAATAAAAACAGCTAGAGATATAGCTCAGTGTGAAGGCTCTGGGAGAACAGACATTTGCTCATTTCCATCACACCTCTAGAAGTATTCAATATGCTTTAATGAATGTACCAGGAAATGCTAGAGGACAGTTACTTATGGCTAACCCCTCCACCAAAAAGCATGGACAGCGAGCAAGTTATTCTCACTGAGTTGTTCATAAAAATTACTAAATACATCTATAAGCATAGTTTTAGTTAGTTATTCTTAATCTTGGCTGGGAGAATTTTGAAAAATGCTGATACTTGGGCCCTTCTCTAAACCAATACAGTGGTTTCTTGGAGGAGACCTTGGCACTGGTAGTTTTAAAATCTCTTCAGGTGATTTTAATATACAGCTGTCTTACAAATCACTGCTTGAAGTAATGGCAGTATTACAAGTACAAACACATCATGCTATCAAGGTGACCACTTGGAAGTGCAGAATACTTTGGGATGCCTGAGCATTTTGCTGTTTATGAGCAAACAGTGTCTCTCCCTGTGTCCCCGAAGACAGAGTTACTATAGTTACAGAGTACACATTTTCCTGAAGTCTGCACTAGTGCAAAACAAAAAGAAATGAATGCAAAGAGGACTAAGGCTCATAAGACAACAGGTGTATTGGGTATAAAAGGAACACAGTCTTTTTTTTTTTTTTTCACCAGGAATCGATCTCATGACCTCACACTTGCCAGGCAAGCACTATGCCACTGAGTTGTATCCCTGGCAACACAGTCCTTTTTTTTTAAATTTTAAAAATAAAAGAAGAAGGAAAAAATATTAACAAACAGACATCCATTTACAAAACAGCATAAGAACAATACACACAATACAAAGTTACAAAGGGGTAGGAAATTAACAATGGTTGTTGTATTATGTATTGATAACTTCAAAGTAGTTTCTCAGGAAAACAAATAGAGACATGCAATATTGATCCAACAAGTAATCATTAACAACACAGTCTTTTCTAACAGAGGAATGTAACTCAGTGTGAAGGCCCTGGGTTCATTTTTTGGGGGTGTGTTTGGGGAATAAAAATGTTCTTTAAATCAAGTAAACACCTGTGGAATTGGGAGGGACAAATAAAAGGACAAAAGCAGACAATTATGACTATAAAGAGTGATAGTCAAGATGATTTTATGCCTTGCTGTCTGCCTGTTCTAGCTGATGAATTTAGGAAGACTCATCTGGATTTGTTTGTTCACAGACCAATATACCTGCATAAACAGAGACTTGATCGCTCTCCGCATACTGCACTCTGTAAAGCAGGCCGTGTATTTTCCGTAATACAGGTGACAATGCTTTTCTTAGTGAAAGAGCCTAGATTTTATTTTTTCCCTCCAAACATGCCCCTAGACTTCCCATGAAGATCTCCCATGAATCCAGAAAAGAACAGATCCATGGGTATGAATGACCCCTGCCTTGGGAAACCCATTCTTTAAGCCTGCAAGGACATGTGTTTTCAGCTTGTTGGGAAGACTGTAGGCAATCTGGGTTTCCAGGGACACAGATCCGGTTTCAAATATGGATTTGTTTTTCCATAGTATAAAGTTGAAAGTGATTATTTTTCTCTCCTAGAAACTTGTAAGCCACGACATGTCTCACTTTTGGCAGTATGAGAGTAACACAAATGTTGTTCTGAGTAAAAGTCTGGGTGGTGCAGGATGAAATTTCAAGGTTGTGAGCTCTGTTACCACTCATACTGGTGCCAGAGAGGTCAGACCATAAAGAGTACTTAGGATCAGGGTTACTGGAACTAGTTGCCTGGGTTTCATTTGGCTCCTTTGACTTATGAGGGATGTGTCCATGTGTCAGTGAGTTGATTCTGTCTCTGTAAAACGGGGATAATGTGTTCTGAGGATCAAAGGAATTAACACACAGTACATGAACAGTGCCTGACACATAGACCACTGTCATGGTTACTTTTCTCTCCTTGCTGAGACAAAATACCCAACACCCAAAATGAAGAAAGGAAAGGTTTATTTAGCATACAGTTTGTGGAGGTTTCAGTCCGTACTTGGCTGGTTCTGAGGCAGAGTGACACATGGCAGAGGGCAACAGTTCATGGCGGCAGAGCACAACAAAATCAACTAGCAACAGAGGAGAATGGCAACAAGCAGCCTCTTTCCCTCCCTTACATTGTAAACAGGCTACTCCCACCCAGAGGAGCAGGCAGCCCTCACATAATCTCCATGCCCTCCTCTTTCACAGGTTCAGGCTGTATACAAAGTAAGCACCCTGGCCTGCTGAGTCACTCAGCCAAACCTCTAGACTCCCCAAGTTGACACAATATATCAACCATAACACTCCACCCCTTGTCAACGTGGCAGACACATTTCTGTAAACCAGTTGCCAGACACAAAGACATTATATTACATTAAAACCGTAACATTTTGCCCCCTAAAGACTCATGTACATCCTTTTATGCAAAAGACATTTAGTCCATCTGCAAGAGTTGCCAAAGTCCTAACAGTTTCAGCATTGCTGCAAAGTCCAAGGTCCAAGTCTCCTCCCAGATCTAAGGCAAACTCTTGAGTTACAAGACCCCCCACCAATGAAAAGTTAAACATTTCCAACATTTAATGGCACAAAATAAACATTACAATTCCAAAAAGCACAAACGGGAATATAGAGCATTGGGACCAAAACAAGTCCAAAATCCAGCAGGGCTAACATTTTGTCCTGTCCACATGCAGCATCCAAAGCAACTTGGACATTGTGAGCTCCAAAGGGCTTGCATGAGTTCACCCCTATGGTACCTCTGGTGGTTACAGCTTTCATGGCTTCTCTCTTAGGCTCACTTTGCTCCCTCCTGGCAACTGTCCTCAGATGATCCACAGTCTTGTCTTTTCTTTTTTTTTTTTTTTTTTTTTTTTTTTTTTTTTTTTTTTTTTGCGGTACTGGGGATCAAACTCAGGACCCTGCACTTGCTAGGCAGGTGCTTATTTCACTGAGCTATATCCCCAGCCCCAGTCCTGTCTTTTCTAAACTTCTGAGGTCTCCAGGGCACCTTTTGCTTCACACTCACAGCTTCACACACTGCCCTCTCAGGGGCACACTGCCTGGCCTCCCAGGCTTTCTGAAGTCTGGGTAGAAGCCTCTTTAACCTCAGAACTCTTGCATTTTCTTTGCACCTAAAGCCAGGGCCACGTGGATGATCCCAAGGTCTGCTGCCACCTGGAGCAGTAGCCAAACTTTCCTCTTTCTTGGCCATAGAAGTCGAGTGCCTGGATCGCTGGGCACACTGAATCCAGTTCTGAGGAACAAATTATCTATGCTGCCACCATTCTGGAACTTGGTATGGCCGTCACCGCGATTCTGGAACATAGCACTCTTTGGCTTCCTTCTCAAGGCAAGGTCTCTCACCTTTACAGTTTTGAGGCAGCAAAGGGTGAGACTTGCTGCTTGTGATGCCCTTAGGCCATCTCTTCCATTCTCTTGTTTCTTCTCAGCAACAGAGATCTCCTCAGCCTTATCCTTACAGTCCACTGCTTTACTGCAGCTTCCTTTCTGGCCAAACTCACATTTTAAATCATCCTGCCAGGCTCTTTGCTCTTGATTCTCAATATAAATCTGGCTAAAAGCCCCCTAATAACAGCCATGCCACTTCCCCAACATTCGATGGCTGTTATGGTTTATACATTGTGTCAACTTGGGAAGTCCAGAGGTTTGGCAGAGTGACTCAGCAGGAAGCCACGGTGCTTACTTTGTACACATCCTGAGGCCGTGGAAGAGGAGGGCATGGAGACTGAAAGCTACACACACCCTGGGTGGGGGTAGCCTGTTTACAATGTAGGGGAGAAAAGGAGGCCGCTTGCAACCATTCTTCTCTTGCTCTGGTTGTTTTTGCTGTGCTCTGCTGCCATGAACGTTTGCCCTCTGCCTTAGAACCAGCCAAGTATGGACTGAAACCTCCACAAACTGTAAGCTAAATAAACCTTTCCTTCCTTCATTTTGAGCATTGGGTATTTTGTCTCAGCAAGGAGGAAAAAGTAACCAAGACAACTGCCTTGAAATTTCTTTTGCCAGATTAATCAGTTTGCTGCGACCCTTAATCTCAGTGTTAGGCAAAGTCTCTGGATATGAGCAAAATGCAGACAAAAGTTCTGCCAAGCCATAACATACATCTGGAGTCCAACAACCAATGCAGTCCTTCCCAGAAGAATCCTTTGGAACCTGGTCCTTACTGGCAGGATTTCTATCAGCCTTCTGGTCTTTTGAGCTCTGACCAGAATCTCCCAGACAGAACAACCGAAGGTGTTCTAGCACATCTCTTTCAGGCGACATCTCCAAACCTTTCCAAAATCTTCCCACAAGCCATTTCCAAAGGCTCTTGAACCACATGGTCAGGTATAGTCACAGCGATGACCCCACTCTGCTGGTACCGAATTCTGTTTTCGTTACGTTTCTCTCATTGCTGAGACAAAATACCCAACACCCAAAATGAAGGAAGGAAAGGTTTATTCAGCTTACAGTTCGTGGAGGTTTCAGTCCATACTTGGCTGGCTCAGAGGCAGAGTGGCACATGGCAGAGGGCTACAGTTCATGGCAGCAGAGCACAGCAAAAACAACTACCAAAAGGGAGGATTGGCGGCAGGCAGCCTCCTTCCTTCCCTTACATTGTAAACAGCCTACCCCCACCCAGGGGGCGTGTAGCTCTCACATAATCTCCATGCCCTCCTCTTCCACAGGCTCAGGCTGTATACAAAGCAAGCACCCTGGCTTCCTGTTAAGTCACTCAGCCAAACCTCTAGGCTCCCCAAGCTGACACAATGTATCAACCCTAACAACTACCCTCAGTAAATGCTGGTTTTTATCTTTCTCTTCCTCCTCCTCCTCATTAGTTAGAATAAAATTAAGTCTTCTGTGTACATATTGTTCCAAACTAAACAACCAAGAGGGTTTTTTTAAAGCTTAGTTTCCTCTGCTGGCCTTTCCACACACCACACAGGGTGTAAGGACCTTGTAAGCAGCAGCTCTGACCCTAATTCTCTTTCTGCTGTGATGTAAGGGTTGGGAATTTTGTGGTTTTGGAGAGTGGGGCATGCTAACCAGCTTGCTCCTCCGTTGGGAGGGCAGATTAAGCAGCCCATGTTTGCCCACTGCCCCTGGCCTCAGCTTGGCACAGTAGGCAACATAAGTAGGCGAATATGATCATCGACCCACTGAGGTGTGCCTCAGTTTCCCCTTCCTTCACTGACAGTCTTTCAATAAAGGCACAGCACCCAACAGTGCACTCTGACTTGTTCTTAAGTCTCCCGTTTTGCTTTTGTCTCACTCTCAAGATTTTTCTATTCTAGATTTCAGAAAATAGTTCAGTTGCCAAAATTGGCCAAAGGAGCTACTTTTAAAATTAGTCAAGTGACAAAAAAAGTTAGTTGAGTGATATAAAATATTGCTTTGCAGAGTGGTTTTAACAATTTCCCCTTTACAGAACTATCCTTTAAAGACAGTGTTTTGACAAAGGGAAGGATTTATAAAAGTCACATTAGAACTTCTTTTGCCATCCACACTCAGGAAGATCCATATGTGGTATAAGTTTCTTCCCTTCCTGAGTCATAGGAGCAAGATAAATCAAGATTCACATCATCATCAACTAATCTTACATATAGGATTCTTATATCAAAATCTTACATCTTGGCGATATCCGAAAGATCCATAATTAACATGTAGTGTTATTTCTCCTGTCAACACTGAAGTCTTCCCTGGGCTACAGGGATAGTCCTATCTGAAGGGCCTCAGGTTTTAACCTTAGCTATTTAATTTAAAGTTGGTTCAGTAGCTCATGTTTATGGATAAATGAGCAAAACAGCAAAGATGAAAAGCAAAACATAAAATTACCATGGAATTCAGTATTTCAGAAGCCAGAGCCGGGTGAATGTTAGTGCAGCGTGGCATTCAGAATGAAAGGCCCCACTTATGACAAGGTGCCTAACGAGGAAATGAGCCTGACACAGCAATTCTCTGTTTCTGTTGCCCCCTGAGGTCAGAGATTACGCAGTGCATGTTTCTGTTTTTAGCTGCTTTGGTAATTCCTGTGGTGAGAGACTACACTCTGCATATTTGTCATGGTCGCACTTCTGTCAGGTGCTTGGGTCTTTGAGGTAGCACAATATGCTGCTTTTCTCAAGCCCCGAGCTCATGCCCTACCCACCCCAGTGGATACCCACAGCTCCCTACCCAGGGCTGATTTTTAATTTATGCTTAGTTGCCAGGGAGTTCCACAGGGGAAACATGAGTCTATCTCAACAATGGTTGTTGCTGGGTGAAATGTCATTTAAGTGGGTCCCAGTGACAGAGGTTTACATTCCTTATTTGATCCCTCATTGTAACCCTGAGGCCTTTCAACACCAATCAAAGGTAAATGGAGACCAGGAAGATCAGCATGGAGTTGGATAAAAAATAAACTAGTTAAGCTACCTTTATGACAAAGGGGCGTGGGTTTGGATCCATCGCCTTTTGGTAATGGCTATTATAGCTGAGTCCTTGAGTAGAAAAGTCCTTAAACTCAACTGTATTAGGGTTCTCCAGAGAAAAAGAACATCAATAGGTAGGTAAATAGGTAGGCAGGAGGTAGATGTACATTCATAATATGAAATCAGTTTACATAGCACAAAAGCTGAGAACTCTTACGATCTTCTATCTGCGAGCTGAGCACTGAGACTAAAGAGAGCTGGTGGTGGAGTTACAATCTGAATCTAAAGGCCGGAGCACCAGGAGTACCAGTGCTGAAAGTTCCAGTTCAAGTACGGGAGATCTGAGAACCGGGAGAGCTGCTCGTATAGGTTCCAGTGCGCGAGTGGGAGAAGTGGATGTCCCTACTTAGCGGTAGGCAGAGAGCATAAACTTTTCTCTTTGCCCCTTTTATTCTCTTCCCACTCCAGTGGATTGGACAAAGCTCATCCACATCAGAAAGAACAACCTGCTTTACTTAGTCCATGGATTGAAATGCTAATCTCACCCTCATGGAAACACCCTCACAGACACAACCAGAACAAAGCTTAACCAAATATCTGGCCGCCTGTGGTCCAGTCGGGGTGACGTGTAAAATGAACCATCATACAAACTCAGATCAGTTTAAAGAGAGAAAGAACATACTGACTGATATAGCTGGAAAGATTCAGTGGCAACAGAATCATTGCAATGTTCAAGACTATAGCAGTTGGAACCGAGGACTTGGTGCTGGCAAAATTCCTTTCTTCCCTTTCATCTCCTTATTCCTGGTTGGTTGTTTCCCTTTGAGAATGAGTCTTATTCTCTCCTTCTACAGATTGACCCTGTGCACATATCAGGACACGTGATCACTCTCAGCCTCAGTTTAACATAATAGCAAGAAAAGTGCTTATATATAAATCTCACGGAAGGACACCGATTCACTCTACTTTGGGACACATGCTCAGTTTTTGGACCACTTTGCCAAAAGATGTATATTATTGGTTAACCTAGCTCTAATGCTTACTACTGTAGTCAGTGCTGAGTGCTTCCAGAACAAAAAGGTGCAATAGTTATCATTAGAGTTAGCACAGTTCACCCCTTGCCTGCCACTCAATACAAGCCCCAAAAGGTACTCACTTACCACAGCTGTTGTCTGATTAAGAAAATACATCCACACATTCCCTATAAGAGAAGCAGCCTAATTGTCACATCCAGTTACTTGTTCCAGGGATAACATTTCTGGGCAATATCTTTTCCTCTTGGTCACAGTCAAATGTGACTTTTCATGATGTGCCAACCTGTGATTAATCATCTCCAGAACATCAAGTGTATGATTTTGGAGGTAAAAAGGTTATATGCAGTGAAAATCCCTAGATATCGAAAAGGAAAAATGGAAAGCAAAGCGTAGCAACCTCTAGACCTTAGCCTATTTTGCGTTCTCCTAGACAGGGATAGCAATGAGTCTCTGCCCTAGCAAGTCCAGTTCAAAAATCTGGTCACTTAATCTGAAGTGATGTTATTGGCAAGCTTATGATGAAATGCCAGGGAGAGTATAGTATGTTTTCTTGGGGAGATGTAGAAGACTAGTTCTAATCCCTAAAGCCTATACTATGCTTAAGTCAGTTTGTTTAGGGGTTGGGTGATGTGCTGGCTATATATATTCCAGAACCCAAGCCAGGCTTTACATCTGACGGGTGATTTAGGAACTATTTCCACACATATGTAATTTCAATGATAAAACATTAGATTTCAGGGACTATTTCTTGTGAACTATTTGCATTAGAAACCTTTCTTTAACATAACGCATATTTCCTTGCCTTTTAAAGTAACTTGAGTAATCCATGTTCATTCTGTACAAGGAAAAAATACAGATGAATTATAAAAATATTACCCATAATATGGCTTTTTTCTCTGTGCCTGTTTAAAAGATGGTAATGACTGGCTTAGGGGAGAGGGCATGGAACTGGCCATTTAGTATGGAGCATTATATACACATTGTCTTTCTTTCTTTTTTTTTTTTTTTCTGTGGTACTGGGGATCGAACTCAGGACCCTGCACTTGCTAGGCAAGCGCTTACTCCACTGAGCTATATCCCCAGCCCCTCGTCTTGCTTAACCAGTATTACTAACCGAGGAGCTCAGGGACACGGTCTCAGCTTGAGGACTCAGCCCTTTGCCTCGCCCAGACCCTCCTTTTGTCCTTTTCTTTATCACTCCTAAGGGCCCATTCCTGAAAATAGACGCTCTCTTCCTCCGGCTTTCTCCTGTCTCCCTGTGACAGAAACTCCTGATGCTTCTGTTCGCAATTTTGTGAATTTTCTTGGACACTTTGACAGGTCATGGAGCCAATGGGGTATAATATAAGAAATGATGACTTCTGAAGTGTCTAGGACCAAGGGCCACCCTCAAGCAAAAGTGAGCACCTACATCCTGGTAGACAGCATGACTATGCTTGGAAAAGTGATCCCTGGTTTTTTTATGAGGCCTGAAGTTTAGGATTTGGATCAGGCAGAGTCCTGGTGTTTCTCTGATACTTCTTCCTTCAGCTTTCCCTAGGCCACTGAACCCTCAGAGCCCTGGCTGGATGAAAACTGAGTTTTGAATATGGTCCCAAAGCTATAGACTCAGGCACATGTCATTACTTATTGTGCAGAGACAGCTGTATTCCCTTTTCATTGTCTCGTGTATCTCTGTAGGTAGTATATTTTAAATGACAGAAACCTGTTTTACGCATTTTTGTAAAATGATCTCTTAGCCCAGTTTTGAAAATCTCAGTGGGAATGTTGAGGGTAAGTTGGTGGATGAGCAGGAACACTTTGGAACTTTAAGTCTTAATCTTATTATTATTTTTTTGTGTGTGGCTTCAGATCAAATAAATCCAGCACCTATAACATACCCACCAGAGCTTATTAAAAATCCTATCACTTCTCTGCTTAGAGTTGACACTAACCTGCCTCCACCCCCTGCCAAAGCCCACAAAATGCCTGCAGAGAACTTTATTACTGACTCACATTCCCACCTCTCCGTTCCCATCCTCCTGAACTCACCCTCCTCCACCCACGCCAGTCTTGCTCTTTTTGGGCGCTTGAGAAGCAGCCCCATTTCAGGGTCTTTGCATTTGCCATTTCCTCCCCCTGGAACTCTTCCTTCAGATCCCTACGTGAGAGATCTGAATGTCACCCTCTCAGTGACACCCGTTTTGCCTTCCCCCTACCCTCACACATTTCCCTGCTTTTTTTTCTTTCCTTGTTTTCCCGTTTTCATCACTTTCTAACAACCTTTCTGCTTGTTTCCGATGTGTGTGACTGGCCTCTCCTTGTTGGAGTGTAAACTGTGGAAGCAGAGTTTTGCCCATTACAGTATCCCAAGCACCTGGAGCGGTGCCTGGCCCCGTATTTGTCCAGTAGAGTCAGTTTCCCCACAGGTGAAGTGATGATCACCAGAACCTATTCCCTTTATAAATAGAGACCCACTCGTTAATGGAACAGATACTTTCTTGTAAGTTGGCTATGAAATAAAATCTGTTTGCCTCTTGATTTTCACCATGGAATTAAACACGGATTTTTTTATGGGAAAAAATTTCCCAGGAGATTAAACAAGGATTAGGAAAACTTCCAGGCCTGTGACATTCAGGGCATCATTCTCAGGCTATGGTTGCTTGCTGCTTTGGCATTCATGTAGCGGTTCTTTTTTCTTTGTGACACTTGCAGTCAATAATGGCAATTCTAATGCTAGCTCTCCAAGAATTTTTTTTTTATTGTTAAAGTTCTCTTACTCTATATTCAAAATGTTCTGAAATTTCCTGTTTTTTCCTTATCCTAAGGCCTCATGTATGAAGGTATTACCCAAAGGTTACCATCACCTTATAGGTATAAATGAAGTCACAACTTTAGAAATTCAGATTTTATGACCCTGTCTTCACTTGCCCCACAGCCTTTCTTGCACTGAAAACACCTCAAGTAACAAATGTTTCCTGGAGTCCTCAAAGGTAAACCCCATAACCTGAATAACAGCTATGGACACCATTTAGTGACCCCCATGTTCTTTGTCTCCTGCTTTGATTCTTCTTAATTGACATATTCTACCAAAACCCACTTGGAAGTTCATGCCATCAGCAGCAGTGATGGCCATGGAAAGCACACAGCAGTGCCAAGGACGATGCCTCCTGATGCCTGAAAGCTGTCAGTTCTTCAGGTACCAAGAAAAACGTAAGCTATAAGTGGAGAAATGACTCAGTGGCAAGGGTACTGCTATATTTGGTCCACTTGACATTAAAAATAACTGCTTGGCTTTCTTCTTTTTTTCTTTTTTAATTGTATATTTGAAGCTTTGGAATGACCATCGACCTGATTTCCATTGTTCCTATTAGTGTTTCAGAAATATTAAGGTCAGTCTTCCTTAGAGCCTCACTAAGATTCCATTGGCTTTGTAATCCTTCAGGCATTCCTGCAAGGATCAATTATCCCATGATGGAGAGGGGAAGTAGCAGCCTTAAAAAATGCTCTATATCTTGTTCCAAATGATCACTTATTTTCCTTGTGAAGGAGAACCTTTCACCCTAACAAAGCTGAGCTTTCACAACTACCCATATAGGTATCATTGCATAGTTCAGGTTCTGTTTTATTCATTTCTTTAGTCACATACTGAACACTTACTTCATGCTAGATGATGAGACTACAGCGATGATCCAAAGACCATGGCTTCTGGGCACCTGAAACTCGCCTGTAGTGTGGTAGGAGAGACAGACATGGAAAGGTAAATTCACAGTGATTACAGAGGAGGTAACAGCACTAAAGGCAAAGCCCCAGCTTTCTGGGGTTATATGGCAGGGGACAGGGAAGCCTCCTCGGTGTGGGAGAGGAGGCAGAGACAGCCTCTCTGAGGCGCTAAAAGGGAAGGCATCTGAGATGAGTAGGGGTCATCCAGGAGCAGAGGAGAAAAGTGGCTCAGTGGTAGGGTTCTTGGCTTGCATGCATAAACCCTGGGTTCGATCCCCAGCACCACACACACACACACACACACACACACACACACACAGTATCTCTTAAGATCAAGGAATTATAAACACATCAAACCTTAATTTATCAAAAACAGAACAGAAGCTTCCGGTATGTTAAACTTCCGATTAAGCAATAGTTAAAGCAATGTCCAGAATAACCCATCTTATTTGGGTGACTTGGGCTACATTTCTTTGGACTTGTTTCCTCCTGTAGTGAAACCCTTACTGAATGCATGTGAATGAAAATTCCAAGACACTTGGTTGAGTGATTTTGGAGGGGATGTAGTTTTGTTTTATTTCTTTAAGTAATTTTCTTTTGCTTAAATCTCTAAGTGTATTTTCCAAGCGGGCCTCAGCTTTGTGCTTTGACCTGCTGGGGCAACGTGTGGAAAGCCCCTAAGTGTACAAATGAGGGAAATCCCAAAGTCTTGAGGTACAGGTAAAAGAAGAAAAGAAGTTGCATAAGAATGGCATGGCAAGAATTTCAGGGTGGAGATACTGTGTGTCAGGCTGAGGGGACACAGCTTGATGGCAGGCATAATTAGTGCCCTGTATATAGGTATAGACTGTTTGGGGATGACTCTAAACAAATGCCATAAACTAGGTAGCTTATGAACAGCATATGTTTATTTCTCACAGTTCTACAGGTTAGGAAGTTCACTAGCAAAGCAGTAGATTTCGTATCCAGTGAGGGTCCATCTCTGGTTCATAGGTGACACCTACTTCCTATGTCCTTACGTGATGGAAGGGGCTAACTAGTTCAAGTGAGCGATACAGTCATCTTCCTAGGTCCCACTTCATTATTCTCATTTGGGGGGATGAGGTTTTAAGGTATGAATTTTGCGAAGAAGCGACCAGACATGCTGTAGCATGATATGACCTAGCAGGGTACATGCAGAAGCAGCCAGTGACTTCATTTGTACAAAGATCTTTAGACTTGGTGGGTGTTTTATTCTTTGTGCCATGAAGACATGTCCAATAGTAGCCTATGGCTGTCAGTCACACTTCCTTTTTTTGGTGCCCCATGAAATCTGTGACTGAAAGTAATCTATATTCATGAGATTCATCTGCACTATCCATAAACCTATTTAGATATGAAATATTCTCCAAAAGTCTTATGTGTTTGAAAGGTGGCTGGATCTTGGGGGCCAGCTACCAACCAGTGTATTCGCCTGTCGATGAGTTCAGTAGCTAAATGTGCTGGGAGGAGGTAAGGCCTAGCTGGGTGTGAATCCCCAGGGGCAAGACCCAGAAGGGTATTTTCTTGTCCTAGACTCCTTTCTTTCTCTCCATTTCCTGGCTACCGTGGGTTGAGCAACTTTCCTCTACTATGTCCATCCATTATACCATTTCCGCGTTGAAGTCAGCTGAGTGTTGACTGAACCACGAGCCAAAATAAACCTCTCATCCTTTAAATTGTCAGTGTTGGGTGTTTTATCCCAGTAATGGAATGTGACGAATGCAGATTTTGGTACCATGATGTGAACTCTTTAAAGTAATATGCAGTATAAATACATTTGATTGTCCTAACTGGCTACTTGTTAGATGTGAGAAATTTAGTGACTCTGTGTACAATACTTCTGAACATTTTTTAAAGAATAAGAAATATAATAATGCTACCCTGTTGTTCTTAATATCTATGTACAAGGTAATGCAGGAAAATAATGGGCTCAAAGAGTCAAAATCAAAGCTCCAGACACACATAAACAATCTAAAGTCTTCTAAATATGTACTGAAGGAGAATCTTCTTTCCCTAGCCATAGGTCTGAAGTTGACAAAACCTAAACTCAAGGCCTCATAATGAAAATGAATGACTTATAGTGAAATTTTAACACTCAGCCTTGAAGGATATCTATAGTTAATGAAAGAGTGATGATCAGAAATGAATGGGATCCCATAAATTGGGATGGAGATGTTTGGGAGGAACTTGGCTAAGTTCCTCAAGATGCTGGGCTCTTAAATTCTGAAGAGATTATTTTGCTAGAGGAAGACATTTCCCTACCACAGTGGAAGAGCCAACTTCCACCCCACCCCCTCTGGGGTTGGTCTCTCCACTCTGTCTGAAGAAGAGACAGAGGTGTCTCTGGAAAGAGTAGTGACCGTCACTGATTAAGTTACTAAGCAAAACAATGCTGATGAGTCTCAGGACTCACCTTTACCACCTAATTTGATTTTTTAACTTTTTTTTTGAGACAGGGTCTCACTATTCTAGGCTGGCCTTGAACTCACTGTGCAGCCTAGGCTGGCCTCAAACTCATACCAATCTACCTGCCTCAGCCTCCCAGTGTAGGGGGTGGTGACTTTTAGCACAACATTTTAAGATAGACAAGCCTCAAAATGTGTCTTGAGAAACATCCTGGAGGAGTTGTAAAGAGTTAACTTTGCAGTTCTGATTTTGCCCTGGAATTCTTCTTGCCTGAGTTGATAAAGTATATGTTTCATTATGGCCAGAGCCTGACCTGGTCACATGGTACAAGGTAAACAGCTGTGGCCAGGCCTAGACATTCCAATCTATTACCATAAAAACCAAAAATGTAGATAACGTGAGAACAAAGGCAGTTCAGGGCCACATTCTCTGATCAGGAATGGGGGGCAATGACCGGTCCAATTGGTTCTAAATTAAAATTAATTAAAACTCCATTTGTTCTAAATGAGTTATTTGATCTCCTGTGGAGTTCGACCTGATTTTTGATTTTTGCCATAACACCAGGTGCTAAGATTACAGGTGTGTACCACCACACTGAGCTTCTCATTGTTTACTTTTGCTTCTGTACCTATAACCAGGCTCAAATCTCAGAAGTTTCCTAAAGATGAGGTACACAGCATGACCCATGAGGAGGTATGCTACATCCCCAACGAACTTCTTGAGTTTTCTAATCTTATAAGGAGAAGAGTGGAAACAGGTATAGAAACAGATCTGAAGGGCGTGGGATAATGGTAGAAGAAGCATAAAACTGGATCAAGCTGAATTTCTTGATATGGGTCCATCAAATAGAGATCTGGATTTAATGTCACAGCTCATAGAGTTAAGGGTTGTGCTAATATCTTATTTGGTTGGTTGGTTGAAATATGGATCAAAAAATGGCCCACTGTGAATGAACCAGAAATGCCTGATACTCTTTGCTTTACTATTGATGAAGATAGTCAAGGGGTCAGGCAAATGGGAATGGTGAAATGGAGTTGCCAGGTAAAACCTACTCCTCCACACAAGGGGAGTTTGTCCATAAGACAAACCCCTCACTGATACCTTAAAGAAAGATTTATGAGGAGAATGACCGGATCCTTGAAGGGGTCCATCATTGCTCGTCTCTGCCTGCCTGGCCTTAAGGTGGGTGCCAGATTCACTCAATTTGCAGACTTAAATGTGATGGTTATAATTGGATCCCCGAGTAACAAGGACTAAGTGCAGTGCTCACCTGCCAAAGTCAAGGTGAGCATACTTACCAGAATGGAGAGCAAGAGTAAATCCATGATCAGACTGGTTTGGTATGGCATTGGCTAACTGATCGCAGTGTTCCCAGAACTGAAATAGATAGGAAGCCTACAGATTTGTTAGTGATTTATATAAACAAAAATTTAGGGTAAATAAACAAAAATCTACCTCGGTAGCAACAGAGAATCAAGGCTCCTCAACCCATGTCCAGACCTGAGTTAGTCGATAAGCCCCATACCCCTTGAAAGAAAAGAAGACCAGGTCCCCTTCAGAAAGAACATTGGCGCATTACCAAACATTTATACAGTTAATCTTTTTTCTATCTTTCCCCAAAAGAACCTATGATTTTCACCAAGGTAACCATACACTGGGGAAAAGGAAAATGATCTGGTATTTTGGGTATGCCAAGACACTGGTTTTGAACTAATGCTCGTTTTAGGAAACCCAAAGCATTATTGTGTCCCTTCAAAAAGAGTAGGAGCCTATGAAGATCAGGTTATCCATGGAGTTTTAGCAAAGGTCCATTGTACAATAGGTCCATCCTGTGGTTGTTTTCTTCATTCCAGGATGCATAGTTCGGATAGACATACTTAGCACTTGGCAGATAGACACGTATTAGTTCCCTGACATGTGCTGTGAGGGCTGTTATGGTGGGAAAGGCTAACGGAAGCCATTAGGGTTGCTTCTACCTGGGAAATTAGTAAGTCAAAAACAATACTGAATCTATGGAGAGATTGGAGAGATTAGTGCCACCATCAAGGAATTCAAAGATGGGGGGTGAGTGGTTCCCACCACATCCCAATTTAACTTTCTGATTTGGCATGTGCAGAATACTTACGGATCTTAGAGAATGACTGAGCTTTACTGTAACCTTGATCAAGTGGTAACTTCAGTTGCAGCTCCTGTATTCTATGTGGTTTTCTTGCTTGAGCAAATGAACACATCTTCTGGTACTTGGTATGCAGGTATTGATTTGTCCATTGCCTTTTTCTTTATGCTTATTCATAAAACACACCAGAAACAATTTGTGTTCAGCTGGCAAGGCCAGCAGTATACTTTTACTGTCTGAGTTCAGGGGTATATTGACTTTCCACCCCTGTGGCATGACCAAGTTCACAGGGATCCTTTCTCTTCCACTAGGTACCACACTGGCCCATTGCACTGCTGAAATCATGGTGATTAGACCACATGAGCAAGAAGTAGCATTCACTCAGGACTTGTTGATAAAGCAGTTACATGTGAGAGGTTGGGAAATAAATCCACCTGACATTTACGGACCCTCTATCCCAGTGCAATTCCTAGGCATCCAGTAGTGTAGAGCATACAGAGATATGGTGAAGGATATTTGCTGTATCTGGTCCCTCCTACAACCAAGACAGACATGATGCCTAGTGGGCCTAGTAGGCCTATTTGAATTTCACAGGCAACATCCACCTCACTTGGGTGTGTTACTCTGGCCTATTTACCAAGGGACTCAAAAAGCTGCTAGTTTTGTGTGGGGCCCAGAACAAAAGAAGCAAGTGCTGCATCTCTGCACTATACCTCCCATACTGTATACCAGCTCTGACAGTATTCCCATATTTGTCAAATATTTGAAATTTATTATAAAGATGTTATTTATTTTTAATTATTTGGGTTTTTTTGTTTTGTGTACTGGAAGTGAAATTCAGCACCTTATGCATGCTAAGCGGGCACTCTACCACTGAGCTATACCCCTCTCTATTACAGAGGTTTAAAATTGGCTCATAAATCATGCATAGGTGTTTCATTCATTGAAATAGTTCACAAACTTAAGTGGGTTCACAGTTTTGGGGAAAATGGCCATGTTTGTGTTCATGCAAAAAGGATGGCCTGGTTGCAATCATTACCTGATACAGAGGTCACAAGCATAAACAAAATTTTGCCAAGCCCTTCTGCTTATGGACCAAATTGTTTGCAAAGAGCATTTGTGAGCCAAGGTACTATAGTATTTATTGAGCACCTGCTATATGTTAGGTACCATATTATGAGTTTGTGGTAAGAACCAGTTTTTTATACTAATAAGCCCACATTTATATATATAATATATATATTACACACACACACACACACACACACACACACACACACACAATAGTAACTGCCAAGAAGAAAAATTTGTAAAGAATACAGGGTGATGAGGACTGAGGATGGGTGTGTACTGCTTTTAATGGGGCAGCTGAGAAGAACCTTGGAAGAAATAATGTTTTAGTAAAGATCTTAAGTAGATAAGTGGAGAAAATGAGTTTCTCGGGGGAAAAGCATTTTAAATAGAAAAGCAGACATAAAGGAATTGAAAGGCAAAAACGTTTATCTCTCTTGTGGATAGTAAGCACAGTGGTAGTAGTGCGGGTTGTCAGGATGGTGGAATTGAATGGCAAAGGCTGGGAAGAAAAACCTGCTACAATATAAACTGAGAATAGTCAGAGGCTACAATAAGTTGGGGAAGGCGTGGTCTTTGGGTTTGATCTCATTGTGTGGCAGGAAGCCATTGGCAGGTCTTCAGCAAAATATGGATGTGATTTGTATTTTACTCAAGAAGTTTCAGGAGGGGGAAGACCTTGGTTGTTGGGTAGGGGAAAATGTTACTAGCAGAGGTCCAGGTTTTTTACCTCCCTTCAACCTGGGCACCTTTACTTTGATGTATTTTTACATACCAGGCTTCTGAATAAATTTTTGCTTAGAAATTTCTGAAAATTACTGTTCTATATTGCCTGGGCATTTTGAAATGATAGGAAATTAATCCTCTCGTAAATTTTACTCCATTGAGACCAAGATGGAAACCACTTATAGGGCCAGGGTAGTGGTCTCAACTTAAGTTGGCCCATCTGCATTTAAGCTCCTTTATATTAACTACAAAGGCAAATGACAAAATTAAAAGCATGGAATTGTTATGGTTGATACATTGTGTCAACTTGGGGAATCTAGAGGTTTAGCTGAGTGACTCAGGAAGAAGCTGGGGTGCTTACTTTATAAACATCCTGAGCCTATGGAAGAGGAGGGCATGGAGATTGTGTGAGAGGTTCACGACCCCTGGGTGGGGGTAGGCTGTTTACAATGTAGGGGAGAAAAGGAGGCTGTTTACAGCCATTCGTCCCTTTTGCTGGTTGTTTTTGCTGTGCTCTGCTGCCATGAACGCTTGCCCTCTGCCATGTGCCACTCTGCCTCAGAACCAGCCATGTATGGACTGAAACCTCCACAAACTGTAAGATGAATAAACCTTTCCTTTCTTCATTTTGGGTGTTGGGTATTTTGTCTCAGCAACAAAAGAAAAGTAACCAAGAAAGAATTTGGTACCAGGAGTGCGGCCATTGCTGTGACTATACCTGACCATGCAGTTCAAGAACCTTTGGAAATTGTTTGTGGGAAGAGTTTGGAAAGGTTTGGAGATGTCTGGTCAGAGCTCGGAAGACCAGAAGGCTAATGGAAATCCTGCCGATAAAGACCAGGTTCAAGAGGTTTCTTTTGGAAAGGATTTCATTGCTTGTTGGACTCTGGTGTATGTTATGGCTTGGCAAAAAGTTTGTCTGGATTTTGCTCGTGTCCAGAGACTTTGCCTAAGACTGAGATTAAGGGCGACAGCGAACTGATTAATCTGGCAAAAGAAATTTCAAGGCAGTCAAATGTTGGAGCAAAGGCATGGCTATTGTTGGGGGCTTTTAGCCAGATTTATACTGACAGTCGAGCAAAGAGCCCAGCAGGATGATTTAAAATGTGAGTTTGGCCAGAAAGGAAGCTCCAATAAAGCTGCGGATTGCAAAAATAAGGCTGAGGAGCTCTCTATTGCTGAGAAGGAACAAGAAAATGGAAAAGATGGCCTGAGGACATCACAAGCAGCAAGTCTCCACCCTTTACAGCCTCAAAACTGCAAAGGTGAAAGACCTTGCCTTGAGAAGGAAGCCTAAGAGCGCCATGTTCCAGAATGGCGGCAGCAGCCACACCAGGTTCCAGAATGGTGGCAGCATAGATAATTTGTTCCTCAGAATTGGATTCAGTGTGCCCAGCAATCCAGGCACTCGATCCCTAAAGCCAAGAGAGAGGAAAATTTGGCTACTGCTCCGGGTGGCAGCAGACCTTGGCATCATCCACATGGCCCTGGCTTTAGGTACAAAGAAAATGCAAGGGTTCTGAGGTTAAAGAGGCTTCCACCCAGATTTCAGAAGGCCTGGGAGGCCAGGCAGTGTGCCTCTGAGGGGGCAGTATGTGAGGCTGTGAGTGTAAAGCAAAAGGTGCCCTGGAGAACTCAGAAGTTTAGAAAAGACAGGACCGTGGATCATCTGAGAAAAGCTACAGCTGGGGAGCAAAGCAGGCCTAAGAGAGAAGCTGGAGGCTGTAACCACCAGAAGTGCCATAGGGGTAGATTCACGCAAGCCCTTTGGAGCTTACAATGTGCCACAAGTTGCTTCAGATGCTGGATGTGAAATTACAGGACAGAATGTTAGCCCTGCTGGATTTTGGAACTGCTTTGGTCCCAGTGCTCTATATTCTCCTGTTGGTGCCTTTTGGAATGGTAATGTTTATTTTGTGCCTTTAAATGTTGGAAGTGTTTAATTTTCATTTGTATGGGGGCAAAATGTTATGGTTCTAATATATAATAGCTTTGTATATGGAAACTGATTTAAGGAAATGTGTATAATTGCCAAATTGACAAGGGGTGGAATGTTATGGTTGATACATTGTGTCAAGTTGGGGAATCTAGAGGTTTAGCTGAATGACTCAGGAGGAAGCTGGGGTGGTTACTTTATAAACATCCTGAGCCTGTGAAAGAGGAGGGCATGGAGATTGTGTGAGAGGTTCACGGCCCCTGGGTGGGGGTAGGCTGTTTACAATGTAGGGGAGAAAAGGAGGCTGTTTACAGCCATTCATCCCTTTTGCTGGTTGTATTTGCTGTGCTCTGCTGCCATGAACGCTTGCCCTCTGCCATGTGCCACTCTGCCTCAGAACCAGCCATGTATGGACTGAAACCTCCACAAACTGTAAACTAAATAAACCTTTCCTTTCTTCATTTTGGGTGTTGGGTATTTTGTCTCAGCAACAAAAGAAAAGTAACCAAGACAGGAATTATATAGGAATTTACAACACTTTTCAGTTTTATGGGTGTAGAAATCTGGTTACAAGAGATGTATTTCCAGAGCAACCCATTTGGGCCCCCTTCTGTCCCTCTCTTGGACAGGAGCTTTCTTTCATAAAGCTTTCTTTATTAAAATATATTCTGCTCTTAAAAATCAAAGGGATGTATTGTTCACACCCTTCTTTAGGAACATGCTTGTAATCAAGGCTAGGACAGAGTACAAATGCAAACTGAAGGTTTAAAAAATGAAGTACAGTAAAATACTTTTGAGACAGTGAAATAGGAAATTTAGGTATTTGCAGTAATACCTCTATTCACATGCTTCTGTTCGCGAACAATTTGATTTACAAACAGAAGCATTTGGCAACATTTTGGTTCTTTTCATGAACTTTGCACTGGGTGACAAACTTGACTGTGGCATCTTCCCCAGAATAGAGGAATGAATTAAGTGAACCTAAGCACCACTGTGTTTGAGCCTCTTCATATGTCTATTTATCTTTCTTTGCTCTTTATTTGTATGTATGTATGTATGTATGTATGTATATATATATATATATGATTTCATAAGGGAATACAAATTTGTCTCATTTATATTACTGTACTTGTTCCTTTTAATTCATTTAAAAGAAAGTTTTGTGTTATCTTTTATTTTTTGTTAAAAAATCTTTTATGTCTATATCTTGTACTCTGAATAACTACTTTGAAGAAAATAATACAGTGTATCAATTATCCTTATTCTTATTATTTCATTATGAAATTTTATTTTCACATAAATTTGAAAAACCCATATAGTACATTGTACATAATACTTGTCATTTAAAATTTTTTCCTTTGTATTACTTTGATGAATGGGAGAAAATCTAATGCTTCAACTTTTAAAAAATTGTTATTGTAAGAAATTGTCATGAAATTTAAAATTCCTTACCCTGGAGAAACACCACCTTATTTTGCTTGATATTTATTGAGTAATAATTTCTTCTTTTAAATACGATTTCTTTAAAAAGACATAACTCCTGTAATCCCAGCACCTGAGAGGCTGAGCCTAAAGAACTGCCATGAGTGAAAGCCCAACCTGGGTACTTCTAGTGAGTTCAAGGCCAGCCTGGGACAGTGAGACCCTGTTTCAAAAAACAAAGAAATTGACCAACCACCCCCATACAGACTTAAATCCTTTGAACTCAAAACCTCTAACATATATATTTATTTACAGTCATCTTACTCTGTGTGGAACACTATTGCATTCACTGTTTCCTCTATGCTGAGGGTTAAGTCCAGGCCTCGCACATGCTAAGCAAGCACACTCTACCACGAGTTGCACCCACACCGCCATTCACCCTTTCAATTCCAACAATAATTCAAAAGTTGGCATGGTTTTATCCACCGCATGGATAAGGCAACTGAATCACAGAAAGTAAAGCAGTTTACTGAGTACCACAAAGCAAAAAAGTGTTAGAACTGAGCCTGGCAAGTGGATCAGCTGATTTCAAGGGCTGCTCTGTGGCTGTGTGGAAGTCACAGTATTTCCCAGGATGGGAAAGGCGGTTTATTTGGAATGACCTAAGTGGAAGTCAAGACTGAGGTGGCAAAGAAAAATCAACTGATGCTTTTCATTTAGTGACTGCACTGTTTCAGTGTTCTAGATTATGGGGCCTATCACAATTTTTGTGTTCTTTGGGGATGGATTTATTGCTTGGAATATATTTTTTAAATATCTGTAGTAAACTTCAGAGCTTTGATACACCTAAAGTAGGTACATTTGTTAGTCATTTTCTGTCTCAAGAAATGGATAAATCTAGAAATACTGGTCCTTAGAATGATCAGTGCTCTAGTAAGTTTATATCATAGTTCTGAAAACACAAAAGTTTTGTCTTATTTTTTTGGATCGAAAAGTGTAAAACATTTGTAAGTGAAAGTTAGATATTAACATTAAAAGGAAAGGAACAGACATGATGGATATGAATGTGTGTATGCCTCGGTCCATTCAGGAAGTGCTAATGGAACCTGAAGTTACTCAGCTGCAGAAAACTCAGGCTGAGGAAGGACGAGAGTCAGTGTGTGTTCAATGTTCTCACTCTGCCTTGGGTTTCTGTCTCTGTCTCTGTGTCTCTTCTGCCCTCCTTTCATCTGAGAATAAAGATAGTAAAGTGCCCAAGAAAATTTCAAAAAAGTTAGGATAAAAAGTGGCATCCTAGTCAGCTTTCCAGACCGTAGGACAAAATATGTGACATCCATAACTTCAAGGAGGAGAGATTTATTTTTGGTTTGTAGAGCCAGACGGTGTGGTTTGTGGTTGGCTGGTTCCATCGCTGTGGCTCTGAGGTGAGGCGGAACCTCATGGCAGATGGGCATGGGGCAGTGACGCTGCTTACTTCCTGACAGCCCGGAAGCAGAGCAGGATATCAGTGCCAGACAGAAAGGGGCCAGGGACCAGGTGCAGGCACCAGCACCACAGCTCCACACCCTAAGTGGCTCTCAAGCCAATAGAGTGACAGTCAGTTGTCAAGATCAATATCGCAAATAGAGTCTGAGCCCAGCAGATTTAAAAACATATTGTAAAGTTATAAAGATTAAAACTATGTTTGGCCAGGGATTAGGCACCAGATGATGGATCAAATTAGAATGTCAAAGGGCAGACTCACTTCCAATTTAGTAAAGGAAAACAGAAAGAACTAGGGAGTGGGTTAGTCAGTGATAATTTATGTAATTTTCTAATTCCTTAGGGAACAAGCATGTAAAATTATTTCCTCACTGCTTACATCAAAATAAATTCTAGTGGATTAAGTTTTGAATGCAAGACCAAAAGTCCATAAAATATTAGAACAGGTAGTTTAGGATGATAGAGACTTTTAAGGTATAACTCTGAAGCAGAAACAAAAATGGTTGTTTGATTTTATTACATTTTAGCAGGAACTTCTGTAATGATCAAGAATATAATACTTAACTGAAAGGTTTATAAACTTAGACCAAAATGAGCAATTATATACAGTTACTATCTCTACTATGTAAAGAGGCTTTGTAAATAGAAAACACCATCCTCCCAACAGCAACATTTAAGTTTCTGAGCAGAATGTTGACTGGAGAAATATATCTGTTTAGTAATTATTTTAAAATCACCCTTTAATGCAGTGACCAGAGAATGAAGTTCCTCACAGTATGCCATAGTCATTCAGTAGTACTATTTTTTCTTGAGGAAATATAATATTTAAAAAACCACCTTTAATGTCACAAGTAAATATATGAATAGTAAAATGAAGAAATGCCTTATTTTTGGATATCTGACTCTCAAAGATTCCAAAGCAAAATATCTAGCCCTGTCAGTGTACAGAAAAATCGAAAGCATGGATGAGAGAGTTATACAACATTTCTGATGAAAATTTTGACAACATGTATTAGAAACTAAAAATGTTTATAGCTTTTGACCCAGTAGTTTTGTTAGCCACCAAGTACGTATTTTCAGCAATCACTGATGCTTTCAGGGAAAAGTTGTGGTGCCTTTAAATAACTGTAAATGGGCCTCTGCAGTTGCTTTGAGTTTCAGAAAAGGCCCTCCAGAGAGACTTGCAAGACCCACAGGACACTTCATTCATTAAAATACTAAATTCTCTTCCCCTCTTCTGGTCCACCATTTGGAGCAGGCAATGCATGAAGCCTGACACTAAACTGAGGATGATCAAGAACGCGCCTGCCTCTGCATGTAATGACGGATCTTCCCTGCAATAATATGTGAGTTTCCCCAGCAAAAGCTTGTACTTTGTTTGCTTGCAGAGCTACTGCTTTGAGAATTAGCCCCAGTGCTCTCCTATGTGTTATAATAAACCTCTCTAATCTTTGTGATTCTGGGCTTTGCACTCATCAAGAAGCAGGTCTATAACATTTGGTTACACGTTCATTTAGAATATTAATCTTGAGGAAATGATTGGAAATATGGGCAAAAATCTTTGTTTAGATATATTAGTTATGATCTTAGCAATCACCAATATTTAGTGCTGAGAATTTACTGTGTGTGTGTGTGTCTCAGTACTAGGGATTGAAAAGTTTTTGCACTAAGCTATATCCACAGCCCTTCTTTATTTCTTTCGAGATGGAGCCTCACTAAACTGCTACTTACCTGACCTGTGCAAACTGGTAATCCTCCTGCCTCAGCCTCTCAGAGTGCTAGGATTACATGTGTGTACCACCACACCTAGCTCTTATAATAAAATTTTAAGTAAAGATAATCTCAATTTGCATTAGGAAAAATATGTATCCATTACATAGTAATATAATGGTTTAAAAAGAACACATACACATAAGTGTATATGCACATGGATACTTTGAGAAAATACATCAAGTTATTAATAGTGGTTATCTCTGGCATTATAGGTGTTTTTATATATATCTTTAATCTTTTGTTTTTTCTCTGAAGTTTCTGTAATGCTCATGTATGGTTTTTATACTTAAAAGAAATCCAGGTATGGTGACAAGCACCTATAATCCTAGCTATTTGGGGTACTCAGGAAGCTGGGGCAGGAGGAGCCCTGGAGCCCAGGAGCTTGAAGGCAGACTGGGCATAGTGAGACTTCATCTTAGAGAGGGGGAGGAGGAGAGAGAGGGAGGAGGAGGGTGTTAGGGCCCCCAAGGATGAAGGGTGTGCTGCAGTGAATGGGTAGAATTCTAAAATTTCAAGATAGAACAATGATACCTACTCCCCCAGTGCCTTGACCAGCTATAATTTATTGTTTGTCCTCGTGAGAACAATCCAAATTTCCGTTATTTGGGAGTCCTCTCCAAGCCCTGCTTGGAAACCTGCACCATGCTCTGAAGGCTTCTTATGAGAAGCCCTGTTAGAATTTTATGTGACTGTCTGTTTGGGGTAAGGGTTTTACAGGAGGCAGGGTGACAGCCAGGTTTCTGACGCAGGGCCCAAGTGGCGGGCCATTCCCTAGTGTAGAAATCGGGAGAGGAGGATTACTGTTCAGAGAACTTGAACTTTAGGTGACTGGGACCTACAGAAGGAGGTGATAATTACAGCCCTTGGTCCTGTTCTAGGTCCCTGGGGAGATGTGAGCCAGATCTGTGGATTGGGGACGTCAGCAGGTAGAGGTGGCTGATGACGTGAGCATGAATGAGTAAAGAGAAATGGCATGAGACAGAATTCCTGGAATACTGCAGGCGATGTTTCAGAGAGCCCTTGCAACAGGGATAAAGAAAGTCTCAAAATAGTCATGTTGGCTGAAAGAGGATGCATTTTCTGAAGGACATGACTCACAGTTTTAGTAACCATGGAGTACTGTAGCAAAGTCAAGGTTAAAAGTAAGGTAACACAGTAGTGAACTGTTGGTGTCAGCTTGACTAAGAAACATCCAACTGATTTGATCATAGTTCTGGGTGTGGCTGAGGAATTTACTGAAAAAAGAAGACCCACTCTGGATGTGAGTGGCACCAACCAATCGGCTTGTAGCCTGAGTGAAATAAAAAGGGGAACAAAGAAAAGGCTCGCTTCTGTTTCTTTGGAGGAGCATCAGTCTTCACCTTCACCTTGGACATCATCTCCTCTTTGTCTGAGGAGTAACTGGTGAAACCTTTTTTCTCGTTCTGTGGGTTGTCCCTGTCCTCTGGTGGTTTCTTTTGCTGTGCAAAAGCTTTTTATTTTGATGTGATCCCAATTGTTGGTGCTCCGTAATGTTTTCTGTGCAGTCAAGGTTTTGTTCATAAAGTCTTTGCCTGTACTTATGTCTTCAAGAGTTTTACCTGTTCTATCTTCCAGCAGATTTAGTGTTTCTGTTTTAATAGTTAGACATTTTATCCATCTTGATTTTAGTTTAGTGCATTGTGAGAGATATGGGTCTAGGTTCAGTTTTTGGCGTGTGGAAAGGCAGTTTTCCTAGCACCCTTTTTTAAAGAGGCTGTCTTTCTTCCAGTAAAGTTGTTTGGCTACTTTGTCAAGGATAGGGTAGTTGAGTGTTCATAGAATTGTTTCTTCGTGTTCTGTTCTGTTCCATTGATCCTTGGATCTGTTAATTTCTTTTTTTGTTTTGCCAATACCATGTTGTTTTATATGATAGCTTTCATATCATGATAACTTCAAATCAGGGATTGTGAGGCCCTCTGCCTTACCCTTGTTGTCCAGAATTGCTATTCTAGGTCTCTTCTGGGTCCATATGAATTTTAGGATTATTTTCTCTATTTCTGTGAGATATGCTATTGGTATTTTGATTGGGATTATATTAAATCTATGTAACAGTTTTGAAAGAATGACCATTTTCACTATATGGTTTCTGCCTATCCACAAACAGGGAATATCTTTCCATTTTCTAATATCCTCTTCAAACCACCAAAAATTTATATGGCCAGCCTTTCTCCCATCACATTTCTATTTAATTTTCTCATCTGTGCAGAAGACAGATGAGTCTTGGAGTATGATGGTGGGTTACTGTAAACTGAATCAAGTGGTGACTGGTTGTAGATGTAGTTTCCTTGCTTGAGTGATTAACTCATCTCCCAGCACTTGGGATGCAGCTATTGATTTGGCAAACACCTTCTTCCCCAAACCTATCCCTGAAGCTCGTCAGAAACAATTTGCTTTCAGCTGCCAAGGCCAGTGCTCTCCCACCTCAGAGTTGTGTTAACTCTCTTGTCCTGTTTCACAACTTAGTTTTCAGTGATCTCGATTGCCTTTCTATCTCACAAGATATCACACTGGTTCACTGCAGTGATGGTGTTGTGCAGATTGGATCAAGTTATCAGGAAGCAGCAACCACTCTGGATTTGTTAATAAAGCATTTGTGAGACAGAGGATGGGAAATAAATCCAACTAAAATTCAAGGTTCTTCTACCTCAGTGAAAAATGTTGGAGTCCAGTGGTGTAGGACATGTAGAGATATCCTTTCTTAAGGTGAAAGAGAAGTTGTTGCATCTGGTTCCTCTTATAACTGAAAAAGAAGGTACAACACCTAATGGGCCTTAGGATTTAGGAGGAAACACATTTCTGCTTAGGTGTTTTACTTCAGTCCATTTACTGAGAGACTTGGAAAGTTGCTCGTTTTGAGTGGGGCCCGGAACAAGAGAAGGCTCTGCAGCAAGGCCTGGCTGCTGTGCTACTGGGGTCATGTGATACTTAAAGTGTCAGCGGCAGGTAAGGATGCTGTTTGGCGTATCTTGTGGGCCCTCGTAGATGGATTGTAGTGGAGGCCTGTAGGGTTTTGGAGCAAGGGTCTGCCATCATCTATAAACTACTCTACCTTTGAAAAACAGCTCCTTACCTGCTGCTGGGCCTTACTGAAAATCAAACATTTGACATGGTGTACCAGGTCACCACGCAACCTGAACTGCCCATATGAGGTGGGTATTATCTCATCTACCAAGTCATAAAGTCAGATGTGCATAGCAACAGTCTGTCATTAAACGGAAGTGACTGAGACAGAGCTGGTCCAGGGGGCACAAGAAGGTTACATGGGCCTGGTTTACATATAATTCTGCATGTTATACAGGCACCACCCACAAGTGGACAGTTGCAGCATTATAGCCCCTTTGTAGGACATCCGTGAGGGACAGTGGTGAAGGGAACTTTTCACAATGGGCACCTGGTGGTACATTTTCTCTGGAAGGAAAAAGGACCAGATGTGCAACTATATGTTAATTTGTGGGCTGTAGCCAATGTTCTGGCCAGATGGTCAAGAACTTGTAAGGAACATGACTGGAAAATTTGTGACAAAGATATTTGGGGAAGAGTTTTGTGGTAGACTTCTCCATATGGGCAAGAGATGTAAAGATCCTGTGTTCCAGGTAAATGCTCACCAGGGAGTGACTTCAGGAGAGGAGGACTTTAGCAATCGAGTGGGTAGGACGGCCTCTTCTGTAGACAGCAGGCACGCTCTTTCTTCAGTCATCCCTGGCACTGTCCAGTGAGCTCGTGAAGAGAGTGGCATGGTGACACGGATGGAGGTTCTGCATGGACACAGCAACATGAACTCCAGCTCACCAGGCTGATCTGGCTATAGCAGGTTGATTATATTGGATCACTTTCATCTCGGAAAGGACAGCACTTTGTCCTTACTGGTGTAGACTCTCATTCTAGATACAGATTTTCCTTTCTTGGACATGATGCTTCTGCCAAAACTACCCCCTGTGAACTTACAGGAAGCCTTATCCACTGTTATGGGATTCTGTACAGCATTGCCGCTGATCAAGAAACATGCTTCATGGCCAAAGAAGTGGGATAATGTAATTTAGATTTTTTTTTTTCTTTTTTGCGGTACTGGGGATCGAACTCAGGACCCTGCACTTGCTAGGCAAGCGCTTTATTCCACTGAGCTATCTCCCCAGCCCTAGAAGTGGGATAATGGACTTATGCTCATGGAATTCACTGGTCTTACATGTTCTTCACTGTCCAGAAGCAGCTGGATGGATAGAAAGGTGGAACGGCCTTTTGAAGACACAGTTATAGCCCCAACTATGTGGCAATAACTTGGGACAAGTTTCTGCAAAAGGCTCTATGTTCTTTGAATCAACAGACACTATATAGTATGATGTCTCCCATAGCCAGTCTTCATGGGTCCAGGAATCGAGGGGTGGGAGTGGGAAGGGTGCCACTCACCATTATAGCTGGTTATCCACTAACAACATTTTTGCTTCCTGTTCCTGGAAAGTTATGTTCTGCTGGCTTAGAGTCTTAATTCCAGAGCAAGGAAGGCTTGTACCAGGAAGCACAATGATGATTCCATTGCACTGGAAGCAAAGTCTTCTCCCTGGCCATTCTGGTCTCCTCATGCCTCTGAGTAAACAAGCTGGAAAGGGAATTAGAGCGTTGGTGGGGGTGACAAACCCAGATTACCAAGCGGAAATTGAATGTTACTCTGCAATGGAGGAAAGGAAGAATATAGTTGGGGTGCAGGAGACCCCTTCGGGTGCCTCCTAGTATTACCGTGCCTTGTCGTTAAGGTCTGTGGGAAACAATTGCTCAATTCAGGCAGGATGACAAATGGCCCAGAACCTGCAGGGATGAAGGTATGGATCACTCCACCAGGGAATGAATCAAGACCTGCTGAGGTGCTTGTGGAAGGCCAGGGGGATACAGAATGGGTAGATGAAGTAGATTGTTCTAAATACCAGCTATGACCCTGTGATGAGTTACAGAAATGAGGATTATAATTGTAATAGTTCTCTCCCAGTGTGCTTCCTATGTAATATAATGTTGACACTTAATATTGGTTTGTAAGTATTGTTAAACTTTATGTTATATTGTTCAAGTTATGAAATGTTAGAAGTAAGCATCACCCAAAGAAAACTTTCCTTCTATTCTGGGGAGGGAATTAGTGTGTTTCCATTGTAGGCAGGATAGTTGTACTGTACTTACCCAACTTATGAACAAGTTCTATTCCAGGGAAACGTTTGTAAGTTGAACAAAGTGAGTCTTATATTCTTTTGACACAAATATACGTTGTAAGGCATAACCTCCCACAAATATTGTAAATAAACTATTTTTACTTTTATAGTTACTTTAAAATGGTAGTACACACAGCAATATATGTGCATCCATGTTTATGGTAGCACAATTTATAATAGCTAGATCTTGGAAACAACCCAAATGCCCATTAACTAAGGAATGAATAAAAAAGATATGGTCTTTTTATATAATGGAGTACTACTCAGCTACGAAGAAGGATAAGCTGGAGACTTTTATAGGTAAATGGATGTAACTTGAGATTATGCTCATAAGTGAAATAGACCAGACACACATATAAATATCATATTATCTCCCTAGTGTGAGAATCTGAAAGAGTAAATAAGATCCAAAATGTACAATAGATACTGTAAAATGGAAGAAACTTCAAAAGAAAAGAGAAGCTGGGATGGGGAAATGTAGAAAAGAAGGAAGGGAGAACAAAAACAAATATATATATATATATATATATATATATATATATATAAGAGATAGCTATACTAGTAATTTCTCTTAGTTCATTCAAAAGAAAGATTTGTGCTAATATTGTTTGGACAGTTAACTGCCGATATCTTGTACTCTGAGTAGCTAATTTAAAGATAGCCATACTCAGTGTATTAACCATTGTTACCCTCCTCTTACCTTGTTTTGAAATTTTGATTGTTTTCTCTTTAAAATAAAAAAAAATAAAAATGGTGGTACAGTACAGCACGACTGTAAATAAGCTATTTTTACTTTTATTTCCATGGTTATGGCTTGCTGCTTCTTAGTAGTCCCGTCCACATCACCCCTGCTTTTCTGCTTGCTTCCAAACGTTCTGGGCTCTGATTGAGCACCGTGCTAGGGTCCATAGCGCACTGTACCACAAGCGCACAGCAGCACCTTGGCGACAGTGTCCAGCAGACATGTAAACTGCTTCTGTGATTTGTGCTCATCGTGAATGTTCATAATGTGAAGTTGTTCTTATCTGTAAAGGTCTATAATGTGAATGCGTGTAAGTTGGGGACTCACTGTACCATGTCAGGTGTAATTAAGAACTTATCTTTGTATCTGGAAACTAAGTATGGTTTAAAGAAGTTGTCAAGTTGACAAGGGATGTCAGGTTGACAAGGATGGGTCATGATAGCTAGTTGATGTGTCAGTTTGAGTAAGAAAACTTAACTAACTGGATTAGCATAGTTCTGGGTGTGGCTGAGGGGATTTACTGAAGACAGAAGATCCACCCTGAGTAAGTGGCACCAAGCAATAGGCTTCTAGCCTGAAAGGAAGAAAAAGGGGAATGAAGAAGGAAAGCTCGCCTCTGTGTCTTTGGAGCAGAGACCCCGCAGCTGCTATCAGTCACTAGGTGATGCACCCAGAGCACTCACCGGAGCTGAGCTGCTGCCGCTGCTAGGATTTTGAGCCACCGCAACTGTGAGCTAAACAAACCCCTTTTCTTTATAAAAGTCTATCTTTGGTATTTTGTTACAGTAACGGAGAGGACTAATGCAGCTGGTGATCTTGTGCAAATTATTAAAAATAGAAATTTGGACATTAATGTGCAATGGAACAATCCATGTGAGCACGAAGGCGGAGCTTGGGATAATGTGTCTCTAAGCCAAGGACACAAAGATCTCCAGAAAAGCACCAGAAGCTGGGAGAGGTCTGGAGCAGATACTTCTTGGCGTTTTCAGAGAGAGCATGGGCTGTTGACATCCTGATTTTTAACTGCAACCTGTAATCTCCAGAACTGTGAAATGATACCTTTCTGTTTTTTAGGTTACTCTATTTATGGTAATCATTTGTGGTATTTTGTTACAGAAGTCCTGGGAGGGGGAGGGAGAAACGAGGAGGGGAGGGGAGGGGAGAGGGAGAGAAGAACACACACTTTAAATAAATCCTAATTCTCAGGATCCTAAGAAAATGGAATAAGAACACATGGATGTGCCCAGAAACCAGACTGCATAACATTAAGCGAGTCATAACCAGGTTTTTGCTGTATAGTTTCCATCTAGAGGTCCTTTCTACCTGCTAGAAACTGAAATGCATCGTGAGGTTTTTTTTTTAATTGATCACTTCTGTATTACCTAAGTTCAATAAAATCTAACATCACAAAGCATAATTTATAGCTCTCATGGAGATAATGGTTACAGTAACTTGGCAATAAATCCTAATAGTATTGACAGAAAGTGTTTATACAGATATTTCAAAATTCTTCATCTTGAGCAGAAAAGTCGGAGCGAATCAGTGAAAAATTGCACTCAACAATAGTTTAACAAATGGATTTCCACTAAAACGAAAATGAAAAGAATCCTATCTTGGCTGAATATTAATTCTTATGCTCTTTTAGAGGGTCAAATTAATCTTTAGGGTGAAATTCATAATTCAACCAAATAAAAGCTGCATGCATAAGGAGAGCTTGAAATTTATTCAATGACACAAAGCTGTTGCTTAACTCTAACTTGGTTTTCATTTATTTATGTTTAGGGGAGTCAATGTGTGATCAGAGAATTGCTACTTTATTTATTTTGTAAATGGTTTCTGGTTGTGATGCTTGTACTTAAGAGGTGTACATAATATGGTAAAGAGGAATGGGGTTATTTTGTGTTCAGGAGCTGCTGGGAGGGTGGGCATGAGAAATGAAAATGTTCAGGGCGAAGTGGAGAAATGTAGGCTGCGGAAGGGGAGAAAGGACAACATACATGAACAACTTGCTCAGCTGTGCGACCTTGAGTATGTGACGTGACCTCTCTGGGAGAGCCGTGGCCTACCTTCTTAGCAGGTGTGATCGCATCCAGAAGATTGTGTGAGGAAGTAGGGTATTAGCTCAGTGGCAGGCAATCTGCCTGGCATGCGCCCTCTGTTCCATCTCCAGAAGTAAAAGGCTGTGTGAAGCAGAGTAAAAACACAATTGACATTAGTGGCATCCTTTATATTAGAATTCATAGTGTGAGACAGTGTGGTAGTGTGAGAAACGTGGATTGCATTTTGGAATTGGCTGTTCTGATAGAGATTCAGCGCAGCCTCATACCAGTGTGGAGTGGACTTTCACCAAGTTACTGAACTTCTCTGAGTCTCTCTTCCTTACCTTAAAACTTCTCTTTGGCAAGATTGTGTATTTCTTTTTTTTTTTTTTAATTTTAGAAACATAAAAGTACAAAAACATATTGACAAACAGACACCAATTATCATAAAAATAGTACAATCACAACTAATCTATAGACAAGGTGATATGGTCTCAACAGTGGTTATTGCTTTATCCATTGATATCTTCGAATTGTAAGTGTATGAACCCATATACAGACATGCAAATTTAGTCAGACAGTTAATCCTCTCAACAACAGAAAAAACACAAAAACCAAAAATCCAAAGACAAGAAACAAAACAGGCA
>PVLD010001333.1:0-58724 GCA_004027595.1 Dinomys branickii | reverse complement strand
ATGTTCAGGATAACACATACAGACATACAAGATTAATCTAATATCCTGTCATCGATTATTGCTTAGCATTAAGTGATATAATACAATAGATTGTGTATTTCTTAAATGACATAACATGAAAGAAGGCATCTGGCACCGCGACACTGGAGCACTGGTGGCCTAAATGACTTATTCAATGAGTTACAAAAATCCACTTGTCGCCGAGAGTGGTGGCACATGCCTGTAAGCCCAGAACTCGGGAGGCTGAGGCAGGAGGATCGTTGTGAGTTTGAGACTAGCCTGAGCTACAAAGTAAGCTCAAGTCTAGCCAGACCTGCATTGTGAGACCCTGTCTCAAAAAGACACACACAAAAAAAAAATCCACCTGTCTTAGTTACATCCTCATTACTAGGACAAAATACCTGACACCCATAATTTAAAGGAGGAAAGATACATTTTAGTTCAGTGTGTAGAGGCTTCAGTCCACAGTTGGCTGGCTCCAAGGCAGGGTGGCATGGCGGAGAGACATGGCAGAGGAGAAACAGTCTGTGGCAGGGCAGGCAGAAAGCAGCCAGCCTCTTTTCATCTTTCCCTTTATATTCCATCCAGGATGCAAGCCTGTTGGTTGGTGCCGCTCACACCCAAGGTAGGGCTTCTCATTATTCACACCTATTCTGCAGTAAATCAATGGACCAGCCCAACTGTCAGTACCTTTAGTATGTACTCATGCATGCTAGATCCAGTCATCTCTGCAAAGCCCTGTTATGAGTGCCCGAGACTTTGGGGGCATATCTAGGTGCAAGCCATGACACCACCCTTTGCTCAGTGATTTTACTTCTGCCTGCTAGATAATTATTGTAATATACTGATAATCAGAACAAAACATTTAATTGTCTTCTAACAGTATCTACGCTTCAAATGTGGTTCATTTGTGCAGTCTACAACTTGCAGAGAAACACCTAGTGAGCAACTTGAAGTATGCACACAGTAGGTGACAATTTAATGCGTGTTTCATCATTTGTTTCTTGTTCTATTTCCATCTCCCTTTTTTCCAGGCACTGGTAAATCTTACAGCTTCACCTGAGCTGCCTACACTGTGTAGAGTTGCCTCAACTCCCAGTGAGGAGCTTATGTGGGAAACAAAAGTTAACAAGACTGTTCTCCTTTAATAGGGGGATCCCCTCTTACTTAGGGTCAGGGTTTTCACATCCATTCTCTGTTTCTCTTTGTCCCACTATATCCCTATCTCCTTAAGCCAACTCTGAATGTGAAACCTATGAGCACTCAGCTACTCTTTCTACATCTTTATGTTTTTCCAGTGACCCAAACATTTTTAGTAATTCACCATATCTGCTTCTCATCATTGTCAAACATGAAAATCCAGTCTTACTTTTCTCCACAGCTCTACCTCAAAATTGTTTTTAGAACATCAGAAAATGGAAAGATATTACCTGTTCTTGAATAGGCAGAACCAGTACAGTCAAAATGACCATACTTATAAAATTGATATACAAATTTAATGCAGTCCCAATCAAAATACCAACGGCATTCTTCACAGAACTAGAGAAAACAGTCCTAGCACTCATAAGGAACCAGAAGACACTCAGAATAACAAAAGAAATCCTGTAACAAGAGGAAGCAGAGGCATCTGAATCCCAGACTTGAAGTTATGCTACAAAGCTACAGTGATTTAAAAAAAAAAGTACATGGCATTGGCACAAAAACAGGATCAATGGAACAGAACGAAGGATGCAGAAATAATCCAAAGCACATTCTAGTATTTCATCTTTGATAAAGAGGCCAGAAAAATACATCGTAGGAAAGATAACCTTTTTACTAAATGGTTCTTCATATGCAGAAGACTGAATCTAGACCCATATCTCTCATCATGTGTTAAACTAAAATCAAAGTGGATCAAAGAATTAAATGTTGAAACAGAAACACTTAACCTGCTGGAAGATATTATAGGCAAAACTCTTGAAGTCATAAGCATGGACAAGGATTTTCTGAACAGAATCTCAGTTGCACAGGAAATAGTACTGAGAAGCAACAAATGGGGTCATATCAAATTAAAAAGCTTCTGCACAGCAAAAGAAATAACCACCAGGATGAAATGACAGCCTACAGAATGGTAAAAAAAATTGCCAGCTATTCTTCAGACGGAGGACTAATATCTGGAATGTATTTTAAAAACTCAAAAAAAATTAGACTCCTCCCAAATAAAAGACCGAATCACAACATGGACAAGTGAAATGACATTTCACAACAGAAGTACATATGGCCAATATATACACAAAGAAGCACTGGCTCAACATCACGGGCCATTAGAGAAATGTAAATTAAAACAAAACTGAGATTCCATCTCACCCCAGAAAGAATGGCCAGCATCAAGGAATCAAATGGTAACAAATGTTGGCAAAGTTGCAGGAAGAAAGGAATCCTTATACATCACTGGTGGGAATATGAACTAGCACAACCTCTGTGGAAATCAATATGGAGATTGCTTAAAAAATTAAACTAGATATTCCATTTGACTGAGCTATTACTCTTTTAGGTATGTTCCCCAAAGAGTTAAAGATGTTGTATTACAGTGATACATGCATATTCATGTTTATTGAGCATAATTCATAATAACTAAGTCTTGAAAGCAGCCTATATGTCCATCAACAGATGAATGGATAAAGAAAATGTATTTGTACATAGTGGAGTGCTTCTCTGCCATAAAGAAAGATAAACTTGAATTGTTTCTAGGCAAATGGATGCACCTTGAGACCATAATGTTAAGTGAACTAAAACAGACACATAAGATTAAATATCTCAAGGGTCTTCTTATAGGAGGAACCCAGAGTAAAAGTACAGTGCAGAATAAATGACGGATAATAGGAAGCAGGGAGACAGATTCTTCTCAACTAGGAAGGAGACCAAGAGGTGGAGGGCGGTGGGGGGGGGGAGGAGAGAAGGGATTACCATGTGTCAGGTGCACGGACAAGCTCCACACAAGGGGTGTCAGCACCAGGTACTGCAAACATGTACTAAGAAAAATAAAACATAAAAAAGGAAGACACAAAATACTGTGGTCATTTTCACTGCCCAGCATGACTGATGACCCTCTTCCAGCTCAGTAGCAGCAGTTAACACAAGTAACTCCCTCCTCTTCAAATCACTTTAGCTTCTGGGGTTCCACCCTGTCCTAGTTGTGTACCCACCTCCCCAGGCCTTTCTCTGCTCCACCTCTGAGTTTGGATTTTTCTCATGGGTTGGTCACAGGCTCTCTTTTCTCCAAGCTGACTTTCTACAACATCCTTTTATTTCTGTGTTTTGAAATATCATCTATGTGATGATGATTCCAGCCCAACTTCTCTTCTGAGTCTTAGATCTAACAGCTTGCTTGACATCGCCACTTGGATGTTTTAAAGATACCTTAGTTGTGAAATTCTTAATCATCACTTCACAAACCATCTCTCTCAAAGACTTCACCGTGTCACTAAATGGTGTCATTCTGTAGCCCAAGCCAGGAAACAGAGCGTTGCAGCTTGTACCTCAATGCCCTCTAAATCCTCATAGCTCATAGGTGGAGAGTTCCAAAGCTGGATTAGGATGAGTATGGGTTAAGGGTGTGGGTAATGGAAGTCCCACCTCGGTGTGCATGACACTAACCAATAGGCTCATAGCTATATAAGGGGGCAAAAGGAAGGCAGGTGTTGTGGTTTTATGGGTTTTGTAAGGAGAACAATATACTATAGGACACATATTTTATAAGGTTATTTGTAAGAGTCATCCAAGGAGTCATATACAAAGAGAGTGCAGGAAATCTATCCACACACTAATGACCAAAGAATCCAGCTGAGGGCCTGGATCCCATGGTAATGTCCTGCATGAGTCCAGCTGAAGACCTAGAGCCCCTAACAATGCCTCCCACGAATCCAACTGGAGGCCTAGAGTCCATGACAATGTCTCATGCAGGCCTGTTTCACAGATCTGCACTGGAAAGGCCCAAAGGTCAGTGGTGGAAGCTAGAAAGTCTGTGCCAGCAGAATGAAGGATCTCTGCTAGCAGGCTGAGGGATCTGCACTGCAGACAGGAAGTGACGCACAAAGTAAGAACCAGAGCTCCCCTGAAAAGTACCACAGCCATCCTCAGCAACAGTGAGGTCCTGAGCTCCTCCAAAGATGAGGAAAGCCGAGGTCCCAACAGGAAAGCTAATGTGATAAGCTTCTCCAGAAGACTGAGCAGTGCACCATCTTGCCCTCCGGAGTCAGGAAGCAATGCTCAAAACAAGGACCAGAGCTCCCCCGAAGTGAACCATAGCTATTCTTAGTGACAACAAGGTCCTGAGCTCCTCCTCGGATGAGAACGGCCATGTCCATCAGGAAAGCCAGCATGACAAACTCCTCCAAGAGAACCAACAGCTCCTTATAGCTTCTGACAGCGCCTAACAGCTTCTCAGCCCCCCACAGCATCTCTTCTTTTTCTCCAGTTCCGCCCCTTATGCTGCTGGCAGCAGTCCTCAGGTGGGCCTCCCACATCCAGCTCCATGCTGATCCAGTTCAGCTGGGTGTTATAAGTTGACCACCAGTGGTCAATCCACCGTAGCAGTCTTTTTTTTGGTACTGGGAATCAAACTTAGGACCTTGCACTTGCCAGGTAGATGCTTATGCCACTGAGCTATATCCCCAGCCCCACCATAGCAGTCTTGCTGCTGCTGGTTGCTGCCTTCTACCTGCGACACCATGAACTATTTCTGTTCTTCGGTACCTTCAGTCATGCTCTCCTCCTCTGAAACAGGCTGACCATGGACTGAAGCCTCTACAAATTGTGAGCTTAAATAAACTTTTCCCCATTTAACTTTGGGTGTCAGATTGTTTGTCTCGGCAATGAGGAAAGTGACAAAGACACTTTCATTTTTCTCTCCCTCAACATTTTGGTTTGTTATTTTTGTTTTTGCAATGCTGAGGATGGAACCCAGCAGCATCTTGCACTGGCTAGGCAAGGACTCTACCACTGAATTACCTTCCCAACCCTTTTTATTTTTATTTTGATAGGGTTTTGCCAAGTTGCTCAGGCTCTGCACCACCTTGCCATCCTTCCACCTCAGCCTCCCTGGTAGCTGGGATTATAGGTGTGTTCCCCTGTACTGGCACCTCTCAATAATATTTTGGATTTTAATTCCAAAATATCTTTCCAGTCATCCACTTGTCTCATTCTGTACTATCATCAGCCAGTTTTAAGCCCTCTCCTAGACCACTGTCCCCAATCTGACTCCCAGTTCTATTCTTGCAACCCAACAAACCATTTTCTACCCTGAAGCCATGTGGTTATTACAAATGTGGTCATGTTGATTTGATTATGTCCTTCACCAGTGAAAACTATTTAGAGACTTTCCATTGCTACTGGAGTAAAATGAAGTGTTCCATGTGCACACAAGCCTTCCCTACAGGGTTTAGCTCCTTCTACCTGTTCCTCTCTTACTTCATGCTCCTGGGGCCTTACTCTCTCTACTCATGTCTTCTTCCTATTTTCTACCACGTCAGGTCTTTTTCTTCTTTAGAGTTTTTTTTCCCATGATGCTTCCCCTGTCTAGCATTATTTTCCATTTGATGTTTGTAAGGCTGGTTCTTTCCCAACTCGAAAGTGTCCTTTGAAATGTCGCCTTTCCTAAGTACTCTACGTGACGTGAGCTCCATTTCTGTTACCCTCTTCCACAGTGCCCTGTTCTTTCTTTTATAGCATTTAACACTATTATAATTCCACACTTAGCGTGTCTTTGTTTACTTTATGCCTGCTTCTCCCTCTAGACTGTCAGCCACATGAAGACAGGGGCCACAGTAGGCTGTACCCCAATACCCCAGCACTTAGCATACTGCTTAGTACCTAGGAGGCACATTTGATGAAATTTTGATGAAATGGACCAGCCACGAGATTTTAGTTAATTCAGTTATTTTTGAACTTAAGTTCCTCACCTGTATTCCCTAAAGTATCACTCTCAGATTTATAAAATGATTATGAAAGACAGTATGAGTCATTATGTTTTTAAAACTGCATGTTTCCAATTGAATTGGTGTCTATTAATTCCCTGCTAAGAAAGATGATGAAATTAGCACTCCTGCTTCCTTCTTTTCTCCCCCAGCTCCTGCTTTTGCTATTTTATTATATATTGGGAAAGTTCATAACATTTACACCTGTTTCATAGTACTGATTCCTTCAGTTATTTGGTTTTATAGTTAAATCAATCAATTTCTTACTTTTTTTTTTTTAATTTCTTACTGTTGGTGTCAGTGTAGGTTCTCACTTTCAAATAATGAAAAAAAGTTTTGGTTACTTTAAATAGAAAAAGGAATTGACCAGAAGGATATTAGGAGGCCCATGGGTGGGAACGCTGGGGAATCCTGTTCAGAAGATGGGCAGAATCCAGGGAAAGCAAACTAACCACACTAAGGGAAACCAGACTCAGGGAAGACAGCCTCCGTCCTGCCTCAAGAGCAGCTGTTTGAGCTCCTCCAGGCCTTGCCCACTGCACTCTCCCTCCTCTCCTCTCATCCGCTCTTCCCTCCTTCCTTCTCCTTTCCTCCCTGCCTCCCCTTCCCCGACATTTCTTCCAGCTCTTCTTTTGCTGTAGTGTGTTTGAACGGTTTCTTGTTATCTTATTTCACTTTTTAAAAATGCTTTTTGTGAATAATTGTTACAAAGCGTCCATCCGGGAAGCTGGTGGTGATTACTCACGCCTGTAATTCCTGCACTTTGGGGGCTAAGGCAGAACGTTTGTAAATTTAAGCCCTATCCGGGCAACTTGGTGACTTAGTTGGCCCATCTCAAAATACAAAAAGGGCTGGGGATATAACTCAGGGTGAAGGCTCTGGGTGCAATCACCATAACTTAGAACAACAATAAAACCAAGTACTAACACACACACACACACACACACACACACACACACACACACAGAGTTCTATTTGTTCTTACATAATGTAGAGGAATTCCCCTTAATCCTTCCAATGTACTTTGGATATTGTCTTTTTCCACTGAGTGAAAGGCTATAGGTATATTTGCTATTTGTGTGCTCTTGGGAATGGATGAAAAAGAGGAAAGAAGACAGGGAAGACTTGGAGGTAGCTGTGGAAGCCATGGGAAGACCCAGGCTCTGTTCTGTCTTCTGAGTCATCCTAGCTACTTTGGGTGGACCACATTACCATGTGCCAAGGGCCCTGGAATATTTCCTGTACCCTCTAAACCCCTACCTGTACCACTCATCCCTCTGCAATTCACAGAAGAGGCCTGAAACCTTCATTTCTGGCAGAGAAATGGGTCTTCTCCCATTTCATCCATCTCTACTTTGAAGTAATTTCTAGTCTCTCCAATCAAAAGAGGGAAAATGTAAACATACTCTCCTCTCAACTTGTTTCTTTTCTGATTTGAAATAAAGTGGTTGCCGTTTAAGATTTTTGGACTCCTTACTAATGCAATTGATGGACCAAGACTGGTGGTGGTAGCGTGGGGGAGGAAGAACGTCATGCTTAGAACTGTGGCCAGAAACTTCTGCTTTGTTCCTTAGCTGCTCCTTGTTTGGTTGTCACTGATGAAATTTCTGCTAGCTGCCTGACTTTACACATTGAAGTAGGGAGATTCCTTGGTCCAGGCATCCTGATTACCACCTTATAATCAGACACAGCCATATTTCTGTTTGAAATACGCTAAATAAATGTCATTAACAACCTCATATAGGTACAGGTCAATTTTTTCCAGCAAATGAAATAGGTATAAACTTTGTTTTCAGAGCTTTTGGGATTTGGGAATTTTGGATAAAGGGTCCAGATCTGTACAGAATGATGATGCTTTCAAGATACCTGAAAACAAGTTATCTTCAGGGTGAGCTAAGTGAATATTTAGCACTTGAATATTAGAGAATGTCCACTATAAAACATTTTTAAGGTATAATTTAATAATGAGCTATTTTTAAGCTCAATTAGGCAATGATATCAGTTACTCCTGGAGACATTCCATGGTTTTCAAGAAGAAAGCCATGATGTCACAATAGACACAATTCTTACTGTGCTGTTTGTCACAACAGAGGGTTTGCCCTCACATCACAGTAAATCTTACTTGTTTTTTACACAAGCTGCTAGACTGAGAGGCCCAGACTTGCAGACTGCTGGAAGGAAGCCAGAGGCCATAGACTCTTGCTGAAATGGGAAGAAATTATAATCATGTTCATATAGCCCTTCAGCATATGTAGTTTTGAGCATGTACTCTGCCAAATGTTACCAACTCTGTGTAACATTTTATTGTTTATGCCATGGTTCATATGCATTTTTCTTTTTATAGACCTATGAGGAGAGTATAGTAAATATCCTTATCCATGTTATATTGCTGAAGACACAAAATTCTGCCGAGGTGAAGTGTTACTTTTACACAGAAATACTGACCTGGGGGGAAAAAAACAAACAAAAAGTTCCCTTCTTTTGCCTATGCCACAAGTAATAGAGGTTTGCACAGTATTAACATAGGGGTGAATATATATTTTAAAACCCATAAATAGTAAACTGTTAAGCAGAGTGGAGCCAGCCATCAAATAGGATTTAAGGAGCTGTGGTGAAAGATCTTCTTGTGGAGCTCGTTTGAGTACAAGGTAGCTGATTAGATATTTCATAAGATAAACGGTTGCTGTGTGCGTGAATGCTGGACTGCACCCTTCACATCCCTCCTGAAGGACTAAAGGGCGCTCTTAATGGCTGGAAGGTTGTTGGCTAACGTCTCTCTCTGGAAATTATTCTCACTGGAGGGAAAACATTCTTGGCCAGGGTTAACCCTCCTTGACTGATTGATCTCTGTTGAAGTAAAAATGCCTGATCTCTTTCCTTGGACTGAGAGCAACTCTGAACAGCTATGCCTGCTGCAGATCTCTCTGTGGAGCGAGCTTGACACTGCTGAGACTGTACCACAGCCCAGTTTCTCTATCTGCCCATTCCTGTTTCCTTCCATTTTCTCCATAGCGGTTGAATCTAGAATACTCTCCAACAGAGCTCTGCACACAGGTCATCTTCTCAGAGTCCAATTCCTAGGGAATACAAAATGCAAAAAGCAAGGTCTCAGTGGGAGGGAAAGAAGTAGTTCTCAGGACTTTATCATGTGAGAAAAGAGTCTCTTTTGAAATTTGCCTTTTGATTATTAAAAGCAGCCTTAAAAAACCCTCTTGACTCACACCTTTTTGTTGAGTGAGGCCCTCTGCTATTTGTTACTTCCCTTTATTTACTAACATTTGTCCTAGTTTTAATTTATCTCAAAATGTGAACAGACAAGCTTACATGAACCAATTTTGCAATTGAAATTTGTTGCAGAACAGAAAATTACATGAGGAACTTGAAGGACAATGCATTTGTTGGAATAGGAAATGCAGAACATTATAGCAGACTAAAATACTTTTGGTAATGATGCATGGGGTTGAAATGATGTGAAAGGAAAATCATTTAACCATGTAAATTAAACACGGGAGAATTCCATAATAAGGACCCCAGGACCTAGCATTCTGGAGAAGAAAATGGTAGGCATTGGAAATGAGGTCACCTTGGCACATGTGGCATTCGGTCTACTGGATCATTTGGGTTTGTCAACCTGGCTTGACTTTCTGCTAGAGCATAAGGTGGACCTTTTGCTCCTTGAAGGGTGAAAAATAATCCATTTTGTAATATACCACAAAATAGTCATGAGTAAGAGTTATTTTAGGGACAGTGGTTTTTAGCAAACAAGTTGACACCTCAATTTGAACTGGAGTTTCCTGGTGGAAATAGTTGCATTTGGTTGAAAAATGAAGAGGAGGAAGAGCTGTTATTGTTAAGTTTTTCCTAATATCCCCTACCAGGCAACCGCTTTGGGATAATAACAAAATGATTTCACTTTGAAAAAATGCACAGAAAAGAATCTGGGGCTCTTGATTGGCTAATAATGAACATAAAGGGCTTCATGCTTGTTGAATGGCAGATTGAAATCCAGTGTGTATTCATGCAAATCTTATGGGGGTGGTATTGGATAGGACCACAAATTAGTGTTGGCATTAATGAGATGGAAGCTATAAAATACAGCGAGTTCCAATAACCATGATCTCTGATAAGGCCCAATTGAAAGCACCCAGACCATGCAGACAAGTTCTGTGTGAAAGCAGAGCAATAAACAAAAAAGAGACATTCAAATGGGGGGAGTAAGCGGAGGATTATATAACTGACTGAATTGGTATTATAAGGCTTGGTTAAAACATTAATGCACAGCTGAGTGGCAAACACAGACTTGCAGAGAATAATGATTTTTAGAAACAGACATTATTTAGATGCTACTCAAATGATCACAGAGGAAGATTATACCACTTCATTATAGGGAAGTTCATCCAAATCGGGAATTGCTCTGTGACAGTACCACCTCTGCTACTACAAATACTATTATGCTTTATATGTGATGTGTGCTTGATAGTTTATAACACTCTTTTAGCTAAGTTACCCACGTGATCATCATGGTATTTTCACATGACTAGGTACATGCACATCTAGGTACCTAGTTAGCTTTTGAATACCTTGACTGCAGGAAATGAGGGCTTACTCCTTTTATGAAGCACCTCCTCTTACTATTCATCTTTCAAGAATTCTCCTAAGTCATTTGTTTTGAGAAACATTGCCAGCTGGAAAATGCCCTTTTCACAGCATTTCGGAGTTTGCCTGGCATATTGAATAAACATTATTATGGAGACATTATATAATTATATTAAGTTAATAAACGAACAGAAGATACCATGTGATACATTGAGATGGGTGGTGGCCCTGGAATTCTGGGATGACCTTAGTCAGCAACACTTACCTTCAGTCACTGTTGCTGTATTCTCCTATCCAAGTAGGTTAATATGGTATTTTTGAGGGTGTGTATATGCTTTTATTGAACCCCCTGGTTTCCTGGAATCCCCTCTCAGTTTGTTTCAGGTGAGCCAAGTGGTAACACCTCTCTTGTTAGTGTCACCCATAATTATCATTCGTTCTTCAAACTCCAGCCTCTCATTTTCTGTCTCTTTGGGGAAACCCTAGGTCATGAAACAGCTACCTCCTGACCATTCTATTTTTTAAAATATGGGCACACAAAATAGTCTAAACATTGTACAGCTGTGTTGCCATAGGACATGTGGTCCACTGCGAGAAATTATTACATTTCCTTGATGCTCACCATTCATTTTCTTTTCTACATCTTTATTTTTCATATAAACTAAGAGTTACTTCAGTACCTTGTGGGTCCTTCAAGGGCCTCTCTGGGTGGGCCATACTTTAACCTTGTCATTTTTCATTCTGTTCTACTAAATTTTGATTTATTTGTGTCCAAATATACAATCTGACACACAGAATATGCTTAGTAAATGTCAAATAAACAGAACCACCCTGCAAAGAGGAGGCCACTCTGTGTTTATATAAGGGGAGCAATAAAACAAAAGTTTTGTTTGCAATATAATATTGATTAAAATTTATACCTTAGAGATCAACCTCTTCTCCCTTCCTACCATTTGTACTAAGACAAAATTTAAATTAGAAGTGAATTAATTTTCTTTAATGGGTACAACCAGGTAGGACTAGAACCCTGATCTGTAGCTATTATCTATCTCCTGAGGTGTTTTCTAAGTGATAAAGATAGTGATATTGATATCAAGCATGGTATGTGGATGACTTTATGCATCGTTTGATGACTTTTGTCTTTCCCTAATGAGAATTTAAGCAATATTAAGAGAGGCCAAAAGGCTTCCTGAAGGGGCTAGGATAGAATCATAGTCTAAATAAAGGACAAGAGAGGGTTTACAGGTCCCTGAGAACTATCATAGCCTGACGTTTAAATCTCCATATATGACATTTGGAGAAGGATCAGACTCTGTTAGAATGTCACGGCCACTGTCTCTATGTAGAGCTGACTCTTTTGAGTTTCAGGTGAGGGGCCACATTCACCACTATGGGCATATTTAAAAAAATGGATTCCATAACCATTTTTCCTAGTGTTTTTCCTTCTCCATCACCAGTTCTTCACCCAATGTCTCCCAGCCTTTTGAACACCAAGGCAGACATTAAAAATGATCATATTTGGGTAGAACTTCAACCTCCCAAGTGCTGGGATTACAGGTGTGCATCATCACACCAGCTTTCTTCAAATTCTTCACAGTCGCAGTGGCCAAGAAGTTGTGATTGTAAATTTAATATTAATATTAGAAATATAAAAGCTCATTCCTTTTTCAGAAAAATAGAAATTCATTGTCAAAAGAATTAATACCAAGCTGAGAGTAGCGGCACGTGTCTGTAATCTTAGCAGTCTGAGTGACTAGGGCAGGAAGATGGCAAGTTCGAGCCCAGCCTGGGCAACTTAGCAACATAGTGAGATCCTATCTCAGAAAAAAAAGTGGGATGGGGTGGGAGATCAGGGGTGTAGCTCAGTGCAGAGTCCCTAGATTCAACCCCCAGGACTGGAAAAATATTAATGCTGTTTTTACAATCTTTCAAAAATTTGTAATGGTTGAAATAGGCAATAAAGTCTAATAGCTCTTTTTTATATTCCTTGACAAATGTAACATATGCATACAATTTTACTATGGGGCAAATTAGAAGTTCAGCTTCTAATTCAGCTGATCTTTTTTCATATTAAGTATTTTTAAATATGTTGAAGCTTTATTTTGCAGGATGTGTTCACTTTGTGAGAGTGGTCATCCGACTGTGGATGCTTTTGGAAAGGGTGTATCAGTCCCATACATGTGAAGCAGATTTATTGTGCTCTGGTTGTTACTTTAGCCCATTGCATCCTGTGTTGCAGTTTCTGCTCCTCACTCAGTCTGTTGAGACAATCACACAAATTCACCATAGCACTCTTTTATACTTACAAGTAGACAACAAGGGACAGTAGGAGCGTAGTATCCATGTTAGCTAGGCCCACAAAGCTCAGGAAAACTGCACAAGGGAGACAGCATCTCATCTGTCTTGTATTACAATACAGCTGAAAGACCTCAAATAGTTTTTTGTATGTTTGTTTGTTTTAGTACTGGAATTGAACCCAGGGACTTTACACTGAGCAACACCCCCAGAAACTGCCCCTCCCCTCCCCTGCTTTTTGTTGTTTTGAGACAGAGTCCTGCTAAGGTGCTGAATTGCCTAGATTAGCCTTGCTGCAATTGTTTTGCCTGAGCCCCGAGATTGCTGGGATCAGAGCAGCAAAAGGCTCAGCTCATGCTGGGTTTTATACCTGAGGACAGCGTGACTTGCTGAGCTAAAACATTACAGGACATCCCGTTCTAGGAGGGACAGAAATAGATGCTGAGCAGTTGCAGACATTCCCTCCTTATCTCAAAGTGTTACATAAGTTTCCATTCTACAGTTACATTGAGAACTACAGCTGACAAATGGTGAAAAGAGCTCAGTTGCCAAGGCCATCGGGATACCTACCTTGTGACAGCATACTGTTCAGACCTGAACCCCAGATGTAGCGCAGGGGACCCTCATCTCTCCAGGTAGAGACACAATACTTCTAAAGCAAAATTTGGACATCTATATACTGTAATGCTAATGACTTGTGTTGTAGTTCTTGAATTTTATAGACTGGAAGTGGATAAACTCTGCAAAAAATGGCACAAATGACTACGCCAGTGATTGATATGTGAAGCAAGGCAGCAACCATAGTTTAATACAAGGAGACCAGCTGCCACTGAAGTGACAAAGCTCTGCTACATAGGTGGTGGCATCTGCCTTCTTGCCTTGGCCTGGTAGGGCATTAATGCTAGGTAAATGAAGAGAAGATGTATTACTCTTGGCAGACATAACCTTCTGCTAAGTAATTTAGACTTGTTTCTCTAGTCAATAGGGACCCTTATAAAGATCTGAGCAAACAAAAAGTCTGATCTAATTGTACACTGTTCTTTTGCTTTGGGTTGTCTGTCTTTCTGTCTTTCTTTCTTCTGTTTTATTTCTTTACAATTTTTTCTTTTCTTAAATAAACCATTTATATTGAACTATATATAATGAAAAGTACACCAGTCATAAATGTACATCTCAATGAATTATTACAAAGTAAACTCATCTATGAACATACAAAGCAAGAAATAATATAAAGAACTAGAACCCTTCTAACTTCCCTTTCTCCTCCCTCACAGAGGTGCTATAACTTGGATGTTGAATGTCTCCCAAAGGCTGATACAATAAAGGTTTTGTCCCCAGCCCCCAGCATAATTGAGAGATGGTGGAACCTTTACCAGGGGATAATCCTAGTTGACGGAAGTTAGGTCACAGGGGGTGTGTTCTTGCAGGTGATAAGGGAGTCCTGGCACCTTCCTGTCTTTCTCTTTGTATTCCTGTGACCATGATACGCACAGGCCTCCTCCTACATCATGCACCCCACCATGGATGTACTGCCTTGCCACAGGCCCAAAGGGAGCAGAATCAAGTGGCCATGGACTAAAACATGATCTAAAAAAAAAAAACCCTTTCCTTATAAGTTTGTTATCTTGGCTATTTTGTGACAGGGATGCAAAGCTAACGCAAGAGGGAGCCTCTTTGTTGGTGTCCAGTGCATTAGTTTGCCTGTTTGGAATTTCACATAGGTGATCATGAGATATGTCTAGTTTCTTTCACATCTACTTTTTGTTCATCTGTGTTAAATGTGGGTGTAGTTATCTTCATTCAGTAGAATTTCATTGTATGGTTATATTGCCCTTCACTTATCATTCTCTTGCTGCATGGCTTCTTGGGTTGCTCCCAGTGTTTAGCTCTCACGAGTAATACTGTTGAGGGCAGCCACGTGTATGTTGCTGGCCCATAGTTACCATCGTAAGGGATTGGCCTGGTTTGCTGCCGTTTGGTGCTGATCTTCCCTGGAACAGTGCCTGAGTATCTGCTCCTTGAACACAAAGGCAAATGGTAGATATTTTTGTGAAACCACTGACAATGACATTGCTTGTATACTCATTTTTACTACATACAATTTTAGAATATTACAAATGGAAGGTTTGTATGGGAGGCGGAAGCAGAATCCTAACCCACTGGAGTGTGGTGGAGCACACAGAAATGTTTCCGTGGTACTGAGCAGTGAAGCTACGGCCTTTGCACTGAGGTACATCTCCAGCCCCTTTTTACTGTATTTTAAAATTTTGAAACAGAGTCTCCTTAAGTCTCTAAATTACCAATCCCAGGTTTGAACTTGGGATCCTCTTGCCTCAGCCTCTCAGAATGCTTGGATTGCAAATATGTGCCACCATACTTGCTTGAGAACATAGACTTTGGAGTCAGACACCATAGATGACATACTAAAAATTTGGATCTTGGGTTTGCGTCTTATTTCTTGTTATTCTGGTAATGTACCTAACTTCTGTGAGCCCTGGTTTCCTTATCTATACATTATAATAAATAATTTTTACTTTCACAAAAATTTTAAAAATAGAAAAGCGTACAAAATACTTAGTATGTACAGAAAATAGTAAACACTGCATAAATAGTAGTAACAGTAGTAGCTGTGGTGCCACAAAGGACCTTCTCTTTTTGGTAGTTTCCCTTCTAGAAAATACTCATCTCTAGTTTTTTTATAATTGGAACTCCCTCTCTTGGGTGATCTTGAGAGAAACCAGGTCCCTTTTTTTATCCAATTGCACACATTTTTCACTGTGTTACAGCACACATAAAGTAAGTTACCAGTTGTATAATGTTAAGGTTACCATCCGATAGCACTAATCATACCCCTGTTATTTGCAGCCATCTCCTGGACTCTTTCTGTCTTCCAAACAAAACCTCTGCACCATTAAACAGCAACTCCCATTCCCTGTTCTACTGCCTGTGAAGCCACCATTCTACTTTCTGTTTCTTGGAGTTTGGTCGTAGTTATATAAGTAGGAACATAAATTTGTCCTTTTGTGTCTGGTTGATTTCACTTAGCATAATATCTTCAAAGTTCAGTCCTCCTGCAGCATCTCGCTTTCCTTTCCAAGCTGCATAATATTCCACCACTTCTATGTGTTTCATTTCTTTTTTCATATGTTGATGGATGCTTGGGTTGTTTCCACATTTTGACTACTGTGAATCATGCTGCTATGAACATATTTTTAGGTATATAAATGCCTGTACAAGTCTTTGCCTTCAGTTTTTTGTACTCAGAAGTGAAATTGATGTCCTATCTGTCAGCTGTAGGTTTTGTTTTTTTAGGAATTGCTGTATTGTTTCTCACCATGGCTGTACTGCTTTGCTTCCACAGACTGCTCACGGGTTCTAATTTCTCCATGTCCTTGACAACACTTGTTACTTCCTGTTCTTTTGATAACAACCATCTTAAAGGATATGAAGTGGTATCTCACTGTCATTTTGATTTGGATTTCCATAACAATGAGTGACACTGAGCATTTTTGTGTTTCTTGGTCATTTGTTCTCCATACACATTTTTATGATTTATGAAGTACAGTGCTTCCACTTAGCTCTCACATTCCATGAATTCATGCTAAATGAGTCACCTATGGTAACTTTCTTTGTACTTTCAGGATACATTAATATCCTCTTCTGCTGGATCGTCTTGGGGTGAGTTACTTGTGAAAGATGGCTTATCTGAAGAACTAGGAGTTGGCCCTTACCTTCAGATCAAGAGGTGGGTTTTTATCCAGATTGTTGCCACTTTTTATGGCAACAACACTTTCAGTAAGAATTACTGAATAAACGACACCTTTTGCCCTAAAATAAATTGACTACAATTTGAGCAGTACTTGATGACGCTGACCTTTCCATTCTTTTAAAACATTTCTTCTCCTGTCTTCACACCATCTTCCCCTCCTTCTCTAATCTTCCTTCTAAGCTTTTCCTCCATCTGTGGAATACTGGGGTTCTGACTTCTGTGTTGGTTGCTGTTTCCATCTGCATACCCTTCTGAGCCTACCATTTCTTCGCTTTCTTCCCTTCCCTTCCCTTCCCTTCCCTTCCCTTCCCTTCCCTTCCCTTCCCTTCCCTTCTCTTTTCTATTTTCTTCTCCCTCTCCCCTCTTCTTCCCTCCTTCTCCCTCCATCCTTCCCTTTCTCCTTTCTTGTCTCTTTCAGAAGAAAAAAAAGAAGATGGAGGAGAAGGAGGAGATGATTTAAAAGTGACTTGTGGGGCAAAGCCTGGGTCAGGGTCTTCATCTCTGTAGTGCCTGTCAGGATGCCTGATATCATATGTTTAATAAACACTATGTGCCCAGCACTGCTCTAGGGCTACGGAAGCCGTAGGGAGCAAAATTCTTGTATTCACCTTCATAAGCCTGTGCAGCACCTGGCATCTTCCAGTCTCCTTCCTTCCCAAAGCTGATGTTATGCACTGAGCTTTCTGTGATTAATGATATAAGGGGGAAAATTATTCAGAGAGAAAATATGAACTGTCAGATGAGAATGAAATTATAAGTGGTAAGAGGAGAATTAAATTAAGAGCAGTAAGCATCATGGATTTATAAAAACAAGTCATGTCAGGCAAACTTAATTGCTTTTCCTGATAGAATTACCAAATTAGAGGATGGCAGGGTACAATATCCTGAGAGAAGTTTCCTTCAACGACCAGGTAATGAATATTATTTTTGAAGTTAGCAGAGCCTTTTGAAATAGAATCTGTTGAAATTGTACAAGATGAATTCAAATTGACTTTGATGTGAAGCCAGTTGGCTGACTTGACAACAGATTGAAGAGGAGAAAAGCTATGGTAACAACAAAAATCACGGTGCCACTGAGCTTGAAGATACTGTCTACAGAGGCGTGGGGGGTCCATATTCAGATGGATTTATCATGGTCATTATTGGAGTTAAAAACGATTGCAGGCATTTAAAAGACATTGAGAGAAAATCACAGCAGTTTGGGAAAATAATTGGATGGACTGGAGAAATGAGATGCTTTTACATTATCATTAAAACAGTGTGGCCGTTGGAGTGATAATGCTCAATACTACACGTGCTGCATTAAACCTTTGCTACTCAGAAGTGTGATCTGCAGCCTACAGGAGCACAGGAAAGTGGCCCTTAGACAAGCGGTCTCGGGCCCTACTCAGTGAGTCTGCATCTGAACCACTGCTAATCCCTATCTTTTGGTCTGAAACCTTACATCAGTTTTAATGTCCTTGCTTTGTCTGGTTTGTATTTTGCTTTTTTTTTTTTTTTTCTTTTTACTGTTTTCTGTAAAAAAAGAAAAATAGGTGATTTTTATGCAAACTACAGCTTGAGAAACACTCCTGGTTTAGTTCATATTGTCCTGCACGGTTTGATGTGTACACCCTCTCAGAAGCGGAAACTTCATGCTCACCTAAGAAACCAGAGTTTAGCTCCAATCTTGGTTACTCAAATCTTTCACCCTCTGCACTTTCCTTAAGGTCAAGCGTGTGAAGCTGGTGAAGTTATATCCTTGGGAAGTTCCCTGACCTTACTGGGCCATGTCGTCAGCATATGTGAAATGAACTAACCCCTTGTGCACCAGCACAGTGTCTTCATGTGCCATTCACATATATCATGTATCTGCCTCTTTAGCAACAGTGGGAATTATATTATTATTCCCATTTCACAGATATGAACACTGATACTGGGAGTTTTCATGTAATTGGCTTAAATTTATATTTTAGTAAATGGTAAAGCCAGGATTAAAGCCTGAATCTGTCAGATTCCCAGAGCCACAATATTCCATATTTATATGTGAAAGGGGCTATATCTTAGTATGTGATAGGGATTTTAGAAGTTGGGACTGAGGGGGGATGCAGTTAAGAAATATTTATCAAGCATCTATGATGTCATGGGAACTACTGAGGGAGTATACATTAAAGAATAAGATAAAAGTAGACCTTACCTTTTGAAGTTTATAGTTTAGTCGAGACGGGTGAGGGAGAGGAGAGGGAGATGGTGAAGGAGTGAGAGCTGGGGGACATACTGCTTCCAAACAGGCCATTTTGGGGATAATGCAAACATTAAGAGTGAAGGAAAATTGCTGTAGGTCTGTGATGAGCTGGATGACTGGAAGAAATGCAGGCATAGACACACAGATAAAAATATGTAATGTACTATTATATTGCTAATGACGAACTTTTTTCCAACACTTTCGCCCTTTAAGAATTTCTTCTAATTTTATAAAAGGACCTTACTGGGCCTTAGAAAATTCTGTTATGCAGTGTATGTCAATAAGAGGTTGGGAAAGGGAAGAGACAGCAGAAGATTAAAATGCCATCGCAGTCAAGTGCTGTGGCACATACCTGTAATAGCAGCTACTCAGAAGGCAGAGGCAGGAGTGTCACAAGGTTGAGGCCAGTCTGGGCAAGTTAGTGTGATCCTGTCTGTTAGTGAAAAATAAAAAGGGATGGGGATATAGCTCAGGAGCAGAGCACTTGCTTGGCATCTGCAAGACCCTAGGTTCAATCCCCATTACTACAAATAAAATAAAGTAATATAAAATACAGCACCATCTCTTCTACCAACAAGCTTGACCTACAATCTAGGTCCCATTCTCTTTGGTATTTGGAAGTGAACCAAGAAAAAGATATTTGTCTTCTGTGTGAGTCTTCAGAAAACTGCTCAGTGACAGGCACTTCAGGGAACCAAAGTCCTTAGTGAGGAGATGATACACTGAGAACTCCGGCACGAAGCTCTCTCGGAAGCTTCTCTCCTGCTAAACTTTTCTTCATCCTCAAGTTTTAGCTTCAACACCTCTTCTATTTCCAATTTTTGAACAAAAACTGGGTCCTTTTGTTTTCTCAGGATTGTGGAGTCAATAACAAGACTGAGCCCCTGTTGGGTGCTGACGGAGGCTCATTCTACTAAGAACAGAAGTGACAGACAAAGAGGCAGAGTAACCCCTGTTAGGGGCGGGGAGGTCACAGATACAGGGTCAAAGGAACGATGGGGAGAGATAAGGTAGTAAAAGAGACGAGTCCTGGATTTTTTGAGAATTGATTGAGATTTTAAGAGAATTTGGGTGCCACTTTTCGCTCATTTTATGACCTTCAGTGGTGGTCATGGCAACTGTCAACTGCCATAGGGGGTGTCCCAACATGTAGATGGCTGTAGTGAAGGTAGAGGTTGTCTGGTGGTCACTGTAACAGCCATCTTGATCCAACCAGTTTTGGCTGGTTTACCTAAAGACGGACTTAGGGCCTGCAGACATCTTGTCCTCAAAGATGGACAAAATTAGTCAGGGTAAAAATTCACACAGGTTGAGCATGAGGTACAAGATTATGGTGAGATAACACTACAGGAAACCTTCTCTGATCCATCGGGTGAGAGAACAGGCAGCTCTAAATGGTCTTGGACAGCTGTCACTTTTCTTTCCAAGGCCTCAAAAATGGTAATGGATTTTTATATCCACCCGCTCCCAGCACTCAACTCTATGAGAGCAGGGCACATGTCTCTTTGTAATAAATGCTGAATCTTTAGAACATATCAGAACATGGCTGTAGTAGATGCTAATAGTGTTAAATCTGTTACTGGACACACCGTGTTCCCTCCCCTCTTCGTGAGTACAAAGCAAGTAAGCACAATCAGGGGATAAAAGATTGCTACAAGGAGCACGGTAAGGATGATTCTCAAAGCAGTGTCTTCCTAAGCAAGCAAAGCAAGGGCTTTTCTTAAAGAAACTCACACATACTAATGCAAGAAAGACCCATCATATGAAGAAGGGACCATTCTTGAGCATGTTCAACATCATGCTTTTTTTTTTTTGCAGTGGAGATTAAACCTAGCTCTTCACACTGAGCTACATCCTCCAGAGAACTTAGTATTATAATGAGCAAAGTTTATTCTAGGTCACGCAAAAGGGGTGACATAAGATGACTCAATAGTTTTCGGCTGGTTTCTTATAAATTTCTTCAGAGTGCTTGATCTATAAAACAAAAAACAGTACTAGAGACGCATTTGCCATCATTTAAGGGGACAGGGGCTTTTTTGGTGAACCAAAGGTCTTAAAAATGACTTGCCTAGCTGCTACCAAATCCATGACACAATAATTGTTTTATCAAAATCTGAAAATCTGCCTGGCATAGCAGCACAGGCCTTAATCCTTGCATTCAGGAGGCTGGCCCAGGATGATCCCTCCGAGTTTATGGTCAGCCTGGGTTACATAGTGAGGTCAAGACCAGCTCAATTACATGGCAAGCCCTTATCTAAAAAAAAAAAAACTAAACTAAAAACAAGAAAAATATTGAAAATTTGATATTTGCAAAAGGTACTTTAAAAAAATATAGCCCCCAGATATAGCCCAGTAAATCTCCTTTCTGCTTTTTTGTATGTGATAAAATGCACAAAACATAAAATTTAGCTGGGCATGTTAACACATACCTATAATCCAAGCACTCAATGGGGCTGAAGCAGGAGAATCACAAGTTTGAGCTTGGCCTGGGCAATTGAACAAGATTCTTCTGAAAATGAAAAATAAAAACAGGGCTTGGGATGTAGTTCAATCCTTAATACTACCACCAAAAAACCAAAAGCAGCCCCCATATGAAACAGAACAAAACCAATTTTGAGCATATATTTCTGTGGCATTAAGCACATTCCATTCTTGGGCAGCCATCACCACCACCCACCTGTGGCACTTGTATAAGTGGCATCATATGGAGTTTGTACTTTCAGGGCCTTTTTATTTTGCTTCTCTGAATTAACAAGGCATGTAAACTGTGGTGATAGCTTTTCATCTAGAGAACGATGCTTATTCTTGGCCTATTGTACTTACTGAATCAGATTACTAGAAGAGGAAGTGATATAGACAGATCTTCAGCTTCAGTCTCCTGATTTTTATGTCCCAAAGCCCAGATTTGCAGGAGATTAAAACCCAAATGACACAGGAAAGCTACATGCTGCATGCCCCCCTTCACTGATATACTAAATGTGGAAATCCAGGACAATGTATTAAGACAGTGTTTAACCCAACATTATATATTTTTATCTGTCATGAACACTGCTGTACTAACACTGGAGGAGAGCATAGAATCAACACAAGACCTTCAAGTAGGTTAAAAACAAACAAACAACCCCAACCAAAACCAACCAGCCAAACAAAACCCTAACAGGCGGGATGTGGCAGTGTCCCTTGATTGTACAGTGAATGCCCGAATCTGGGGCCCAGTGCAGGGACCAGGGCTCAGATCTAAGTGAGGCTGACTCACTTACCTGATATTTGCCTCCACTTTTACAACACATCTTAAGGGCTTGGAGAAGACTTTGCCTGGAATTAAGATCAAGTGTCCCACTTTAAGAACCTTGCAGGTGTCTGAGAACCTCTGAGTCCTGTCGGAAGTCATGTTCATGTCCTCAGCACACTTTCAGCTGTTACATGCACAGAGGTGACAATGGGGCTGCATTTGGTCTTTTAACCTCCTTTGATTAGTCAAAGAAATAGCGTATTGCGAACCTATGTAGTCCAAGTTCAAGGAAAAACACTATGTCATGCAATATATATATTTAAATTTTTAAAAAATCAGCAGACAACTTTGTTTTAGCTTTAGTAACCTCAGATCTGACTGCCAGGCTAGGCAGTGCCTTTCTTCTTGGAGCTCATTGTATGTGCTTCCATCTGAATAACTAAAAATATTTCTCCTAGCAGTATGTGGTAGGGTTGTTTTCTTTTTTAATTTCAAATAACACCACTCCTTGAACTGGGAACAAACAATTCACTTGCAGCAGGCTCTGCATTTATTTGTAATTTTCACATAAATCAACTTATATGAAAATGTATTCATAATTTGAGCTTTCTCTATAGCGATAAAATGTTTCTGCTTCTGTGGTAGAAAATAGCTTATTATGCAAACAACATTGCCACTCTTACATTATGCATGGGATTTACCTGGAGAACATGACAAAAGCTTATAAAAAAAAAACAAGGAGGTGGTAGAGGTGCTTCATTTACTGCACCATTTACCTGTAATAATTAGCTACAAATGAACTAATATCTGTATTTAGCAACTTATTTAATATTGCTTTGGTTAATTCAATGAAACAATGAAGGAAAAAGAAAAAAATACAAGGGAGGTCTCCTGACAAATGGTGCCTTTCAGGATGTCAGCCCAGTGAAAAATGAGATCTGGTGGTTTCAAACCTAGGCCAATGATGGTAAGTAATTAATGGCCAACTCATTTGAACTTGTGTGCTTGATCTAATTTGGGATATTGGGAGTTCACACTGATTTGCCTCTAAAAAGAATGTCACTGTCAAATAGGGTGATTGTGTAAGATTGATATGGAGACTCTGAGTAGGGTGTACTGCACATTTTCTCTTTAGAGAGGCAGACCAAACAATGTGACTAACCACGTGTTCCTTGCAGCCTCCATACCAGAGGGAAAATGGTGTCCTTTCTACATAGGCTTCAAGTGGAGATCACTCTAGATGTAAATGTATTTTTTTAAAATTATAGGCCAAATACATTTCTTTTGTCTTTTTTCTTTAGAACAAATATTTTGAGGGGTGTTCACTGTGTCCAGGCTTGTGAATGGCCCTTGTTTTTATGCTGCCTGAGTTTTGATCATGGAGCAGGGTGGGCAGGCAAAGAAGAAATACCACAAATAAGTAAAATAATTGCAATAAGGAAGACAAATGCTGTAAAAAACACATGAAGAGTATGAGTCAAAGGGTTCTGGATGGTCCATTATCCCTGAGATAATAGAGTATAATCTTTGGCATATGATTTACCCTCTCTAAACTTACTCTTTATAAGTTATAAAGGAATATGTATGAATCGACTATTATTACTTTAGTTATTTTTCCCACGACACAGTTGCCCTTTGTGAATCTGCCTTCTTGACTTGCTGACGGGGGTCTGTTTGCTCCATCTGGGCCTTCTCATTTCAAAGGACCAAACAAGGGCTGGGGATGTAGCTCAGTGGCATAAGTGCTTGCCTGGCAAGCCTGAGTCATGAGTTCGATTCCTGATACTGAAAAAAAAAAAAAGGAAACTCAAAGGACCAAACACTGAGGAAATCTATTATCATTTCCCAGTAGCCCATAATTAGTCTTTGAAAGACTTGTGGCTGCCCTGTTGTGTGTTCTCCAAAGGGTGGCTTTCTTTAGTTAGCCTTGCTGTGGTGCGTCTGCCCACCTTTGTTTAGGTCAGGATTCTGGACTGTCCCTGGAGAGATGAGTTGGGCAACAGTAGACCGAACACCAAGTCTGGCACCAGAAGCTATGTTCCACTCCTAGCTTCATTCCTGATTGGGCTGCTAGACTTCAGTTACATACTTTCTGAATATTGGCTCCTTGTTACATCTAAAAGGTGTATAACAATAATATTTTGTCTAATACCTCTCTAAATTATGGCAAAGTAAACTGAAAATTCTTATATTGTGTAAATACGTTTAGGCCATGGGAGGGCTCCTCCAATTATTTTATAAAAGTGGAACAATCTGATAATTATATATTGATTTTATTTATAAATATGGATGCAAAAAGTCTAATTTTAGTTTGCCAATTATATATATGTATATATGTATGCATGCTATGTCTAGTAATGCAGTGCTTATTATTGTAAGTAAGGGCTTTTTCAAAAATTTAATTAAATAAACCATGCATGGTAGTGCATGCTTGTAATCCTATCACTCTGGAGGCAGGAAGATCACTGTGAGTTCGAGGTCAGTCTGGACTACATAGTGAGCTCAAAGCCAATCTGGACTACATAATAAGATCCTGTCTAAAAAATAATTGATTAAACAATCTCTTTTTTTGCAGTACTGGAGATCGAGCCTCAGAGCCTCATGCATGCTACCAGTGTTCTACCTCTGAGCTTCACTCCCAGTAATTTTAAAAATTTTATTCTGAGACAAAGTCTCACTAAGTTATCCAGGCTGGCTTTGGACTTGTGATCCTCCTGCCTCAGCCTCTCAAAGAGCTGGGATAGCAGGCATATGCCACCATACACAGCTGAGAAATGTTTTAATATCAGAAAATACTAAATTAACAAACTAAGATAAAAGAATCAAGATTAAATCATCAGGGTCATAATAATATAATTTTATACAATTAAATAACTTCTTGACAAAACTGTAAGCAAAATGGAAATATATGGAATTTTACTTAAACATAATAAAACTATTAGCCTAATATGGTAGTATGAGCCTGTAACCCCAACTACTTGCTAGATTGAAACAAGAAGATCCTGGGCCTGAGACTACCAGGGACAATTCAGCGAGACCCTTCCTTAAAAACAATAACAGCAAACTATCAAAATCTCAAAGTCAAATATAATAAGCAATGAAATGATGAGGCTATTTTGTTTAAACCCAGGGTTCCCTTCTATGACCATAATTATTTACACTGACTTAAAAAATTATGCAATAAAATGAGAAAAAAATGTATATATATTGTATTAAAGAGATTAGGCTGGGTGTGGTGGCTCAGGCCTATAATCTCAGCATGAAGGAAGATTCTCTGCATGCTTGAATCTCAGGCAGGAGGATCTCCAGGATTTCAAGGCCAGCCTGGGGTGTATAGCGAGTTCAAAGCCAGCCTAGACTAAATAATGAGACCTTGTTTTTTTTTTTTTAATGACAATTTAAATTGCTGTGTTTTCAGGTGACATGACTGGATATTTAGCAAACACAAGCAACTAAAAAATTGCCATATTTGATAAAAGCTTTTGAAAATGTGTTCAGATATATGATGAATACAAAAAGCCATAATCTTACCTGAGTTCAGGCAGCTAAAAATGAACTCCCCCCAAGAAACATCACATTTGTAATAGCAGCAAAAATTTAAAATACTCAGAAATAATTTCACAAGATTTATACCCTCTTAAAAATCACATTTGATAAATGGGAGAGGTAATCACTGACATTGGAGATTTAAAAAGAAAGTTTTTTGTTCATTCAGAGTCAATAAATACATATTTGCAACACCACTCAAAGTTGAAATGGGGAGTTTTTCGAATACACTTTAAGGGGAGCAGTAAGTATCACAATAGTCAAGAAAATCATGTAAAAGAATAAATAACTTCCTAGACATTAACTTTAGAGCCACTGTAATAAAAATTGTCATTGATATAAAATAAAGTAAATAATCAAAAGAACAGGATAGAAACCCCCGAGGAAGATTCTGGTGTTTATGCAACCTTATTGTATATAACACGTGGCATTATAACCTTTTAAAATGGTGGTTTATTTAATGTGTGGTGCTAGCAAAACTGGCCACACAAGGGGAAGAAGACAAAACTTGTACCCTTGACTTCGTCTTATATAAAGTCCAGATGGATTACAGAAAGTAATAACTGTGTCAATATCTATTGAAATAAATAATGTACTTTAGTTCTGACCTGAAAAGTGAGTGGGATTCTGACCAATAAAAATAAAGCACCATTTGGTAGGAATACATGCACTAGGGTATTTATTATAGCATTGCTTTTATTGATAAACAAACAAAAAATAAACTGGGAACAACCTTATTGTCCATCAGCAGAGCTATTGAATAGGAATATCATACAGTGGAATTTCATTTAAAAGAATGAATTCCACCTGCAGCTGTTGGCTTGGAGGCATATCCATGAAGTAATTAAAAAAGAAAGAAGCAAGCTACAGATGAGAATGATTCAATTTTTGTACCTATGTTTTATTTTATTTATTTATTTATTTATTTTTATTTTTTATTTTTTTGCGGTACTGGGGATCGAACTCAGGACCCTGCGCTTGCTAGGCAAGTGCTTATTCCACTGAGCTATATCCCCAGCCCTGTACTTATGTTTTATATGCACAGAAAAAGTTGGAAAGTCTAGATCCAGGCTTTTAATGTCGATTTTCTCTGGGAAGGTGAGAATCGAAGGAGATAGAGTGGGAGACACGTGCCTTTATGCTAGTGTTTGTTATGACACCTTTACAGTTAGAAATCATTAAAAATGGTAAAACGACCAAATGAAACAATGGATGTGAGATGCCCTGTCTGATTGGCATTATTTTTTCTCTGTCGATTTTTATTTATTTGGTCAAGACTTAGAAATGTAGCTGCTTGATATTGGGCAAATTCTCGTCTAAGTGGGCAGTATTTTTCAGGTACACTCTAGGAACTAAGATTTCTCAGGTGTTCTAAAGCCCAGATACTCCACTCCCCCATATTTCCCTTCAAACTCAAATTACCAATGTTCAAAAAACCTCACATATTAGACAATGCAAGCAATTTATAAAACTTACATTTAAATGCCCTTTGGTTACGAAATGATGTGGTCTCAGCCTCCAAAAGGAAGAGGTGTAGGGCCTATGCAGTTCTTTTTTTTGGTACAGGGAATTGAACTCAGGACTGTGCTCTTGCCAGGCTGGCGCTTGTGTCACTGAGCTATATCCCCAGCCCATACACAGTTCTTCAAGGGCACTGGTCTCCCTGCTCGCGTGGCCAGGCTCCAGCCTCTCATCTTCTGCCTTAGAACGCAGAGTTCTTCTCTTTGCCCCACGCTGCCTCTCAGTGTGGTCACAGGCCCGAAGTCTATTGGAAGTGGAAATGATTTTCCCCCACCAATCTCGAAAACCTTTGAGGATGTTACAGGCTGTGGTAGTGAGCCATACGTATCACCTAGCCCTGGAAGTAGTCTACTGTTTTAAACTCTTTGGTTTCCAAGCTACTGAGCAAACAGAAATTTTGCTAAACTGACCATGACCACCTTGCCAGACCTGGAGTGATGCCCAAAGACAAACTGAAGCCAACTTCCTCCGGTCTTACTTTACATATTATTGCCGTGAAGGCAAAACTGAGGGATAATGTGCAGTCTGGTGAGAACTGGGAGTCTTTTAGTTCCCTGGGTGTTTGACCTGGGCCGAGTTACACAGGAGAGTCAAGCTGGCAGAGTGGACAAAGCACACACTCAGGAATGAGAGCGCAGCTGTAGCCCATGCCTTTGTGTGTATGTGTTTGCGAGGCTTAAAACTGTCTAGATAATGATCACAAGCGCTTTCTGATGTTTGCAACCTGTGAACAAATGCCAACAGCTGAGTGACTGGCTGAGCTGGAGGAGGTCCCCAGAAGATGGGCTGCGGGCGGCTGTTGTTGATGTATCTTCAAGCGTGGTTTCTTGTAATAGAAGATATAAAACTGGAGCCGGAGAACAGCTTGGCTTTATTCCTTTGATAGAGGGAAAGGGTTGTGACTCGAACTTATCTGTCTGTATCCTGATGTTAAGAGTAGCTCAAATGTAAATTTCAAATTAAATAAGAGAGTCTAAGAGAATGTATTATGAGCTCAGTGCTCAATGAACAAAATAAAAATGGTTTCAGCCAAGGGAGTTAATTTTACTCTTGGGATGACTTTATATTTTTCTCTTTAAGCACGCTTGGAATTCAGTCCTGAGGGTCAGTGTTGACATTTACAAGATGACTTCTTATACTATAAAGCAGTGAGAATGAATAACTGTCATTGCATGCAACAGGATGAGCAAGGCTTACAAACAATGTTAAGCAAAAGAAGCCAGATTCGAAAGAATGCACTTTGTGACTCCCATTTACATAAAGTTCAAAGACAGGCAAAACTCATTAGTGATACTAGAAGTTGGAAAACGGTTGCCTCAGGTGCAGAGCTGAGCAGAGAGCCCGAGAAGCTTCTCGCCACGCTCAGTGTCTTCTAGGTGCTGAGCCTGTCCGGTCTTTAACGATCTCACTGACTTGTATACTTCGAATAAGCGTACTTTCCTCATATGTGTCAATGAAAAGTTTTAGAAAATTAATTTCTTATCCCCTTCTTACCCTTCTTTTAGTTGGTCTATTTTGTGTCTTGGGTAACTGGCAACTGCTCTTTTCCACCCCATTCCATCCTCTGAGTAAACCTTTAATAAGGGTTATGATTGATTAATATTAAACTGCTCTGAATGCTGGACTAATTAGAGTGAATTTATTCACTGTAGTCTTTTCTCTGTAGGATTCCTCATGGAGAAAACAGGTGCAGACAGCTTGAAATAAACGTGAGGCATCAGGAAAATAAGGCCCATTAACCTCACACCGTGAAAAGTGCCATAGCCGTAGGTAAAGTCAACTTTCACCCTCTTCATCAACTTGAGCAGGGCCTGGTCATCTAACTAAGTTTTCTGTCCCTGTCCCGAGCAGTTTGTTTATTCATTTTCTTCACACTGGCCAGGAAACCTCTGTACCTCTCTCCTGTCCCTTTGATCTCAGAGAATTCAGGGGTAATAAACATGAAGAGTGAAGAACTTTTCAAGCATGATTAGGAAATGAGGACAAACTTCTTTAAGTAAAACTCTAGCTTCCTGGGCCTGTGGGTGAGACCACCTCTGCTTGTTCTTCAGGAGCAGAGGCCAAGCAGGGGTCACACTGGGACAAAGGCAGGTAGGGCTTGCCTCTAGGACAGCCTCAGCCCAGGGGGACTGTCCAGCTCCTAATGCTTGCACACATTTCCCCTCCCCATGCCTCTTCTCCCTGAGTCCACCCACGCTGCCCATGGACACGGATGTGCTTCCCTGTGGTTTGTTTGCACCTTGCCCATTTCATTCCTGCTTCTGTTGTGATCACTTGGCAACCATCCCCTGTGCTGACCCCTCTCGCCCCTGACTTGCTCCCAGTTGTCATTCTGAACCACTGCTCTGTACGAGGTGTGGCACCTAATCTTTGCTACGTGCCTAACATTACCCTCACGTCCCTTCTTTAAGAAGACTGTCCTGATTGCCTTGCTATGTTTCCTCACCCGGGCTTGTACCTGTCTTTATTTTGTGCTGATATAACAGAATACCTGAGACTAAATGATTTATAAAGAATAGAGACAGGGCCAGGGATATAGCTCAGTGGCCTAGCGCCTGCCTGGCAAGCACAAGGTCACAAGTTCGATGCCTGGCACACACACAAAAAGAAAGACAAGAAAACAGAGATAGCCTGGTGTTGTGTCACATAGCTGTAATCCTAGTGTTCTGAAAGCATGAGACAGGTGGGTCACAGATTCAAACGCAGTCCTGCAACTCAGTGATTTACCAAGAGCCTGTTTCAAAAAAAGAGAAAGAGCTGGGAATGGAGCTCAGTGCAAAGGTCCTGGGTTCAATCCCTAGTACTGCGAAGAACAAAAACAAAACTAACCGTCTACACAAACAGACACAACAAGTGCAAAAAGAGAAGAAAAACTAGATTTTTAAAGTGAGGTTAAGGAGGCCGCTAAGTCCGAGAGTACAGCGCCAGCAAGGACCTTCGAGTTCTACCATCCTGTGGCAGAAGACAGGTGGGCAAGAGAGCGAGAGAGCAAGAGAAAGCAAGAAACCGCTCCGGAGACAGCCACCCCACTCCTACAAGGACACGAATCATTCCTGAGGGCAGGAGGGCTTTCGTGACATCAAGTTTTATTAATCTCCACCTCCCAGCAGCATTGGGGATTAAGTTTGCAACCCACAAAATTTGAGGAATACATTCAACCATACCGCCCTGTATCAGTGAATTTGCTTAAGCAGGCAAAAAAGAAGTAAGGAAGGAAGGGAGGGAGGGAGGGAGGGAGGAAGGAAACAAGGAAAGAAAGGAAGAAAGAAAGAAGAAAAAGAAAAAGGAAGAAAGGAAGAAAGGAAAAGCCTCATTAAAAAGTACTCCTCTATCTCTAGGACACTTTAATTTAAATGTTCCTTCTAGAAACACTCTCTAACCTCCCCGTCTGAAGTGACCACTCAGTTTTTATCATATCATTTTGTTTCACTGTCTTCATTACTAGTAAAATCATTTTGTTTGTTTACTTTTTTTGCTGTTTAATTCCCTCCTCCTTTGCGAACGTTTTCTTTGTGAGGAAACCCTTTCCTGTGTCATTCACTGATACCCTAATGTGATTAGGAGATGGCCTCCTGGTAGGCCTCAATATCTGTTTATTGGAATGAAATAATAAATCATAAAATAAGTCTCTAGAACTTACTGAAAGTTTGAGTAATTCTCACTTGGAATGCAATAGAGGAAAATTAAAATAGCATTGATCCGTGCAATAAATTCCTAGCCCAATGATTTTTTCTTCCAAAATCCATCTGGTCAAAGACACTTACTTGTACACTTACAGTATGATCTGATGTGGACTTTTGGGGGGATAACTGCAGATCATTAATGTATGATGGAGACATTGCTTCCATTGTCCTCTGCTTCTTGTTCCTGATGCAGGACAGGAAGATGGCTTTTAGTTACAGAGTTGGAAGGCCTGTAAGGTTAATTCTGAGTGGAATTTTAGGATTTGATTTCCCAGGAAGACCTAGAAATGGCTAAGATCTTACATTAATATGTAACAAAAATTTAAACTCGTATTTCAGCAACAAGAAATAGTAAATAATGTATTGCTTCATGAAGATTTGCTGGGTTTATTTACTTACATTATTTATAGGCTGTGTTGGGAATAGACTTGGCCTGCTCTGCTTTGTTCACAGTAAGATTCCATAAATATAACAGCAAGCAATAAAGTAGCATTGATTCAGAAGTGAGCTCATAGCTTTGTGTAACATCAAACATAAAAGCTGTGTTACAATGATAAATACTAAATCTTTAAAATATCTTTAAAATATTGGGTTTTTACTGCCATTCCTCATGTAGTATATATTTCAGAGTTTCTTATTCAGTGTTGGTACTTTTAATGTGTGAGTTATGCTCTAAAGTTTTTGGTGCAGCCTGTACTAAGCAAGTGTTTTGAACTTGTGGATGAATGGCAGAAGAACATGATTCTGTTCAAAAGACCATTTTAAATTGTCCATGAAAATCCCAGGAAGAGAAGAAAGTGGCAGTAAAATAAATTGAACTTTTTCTTTTTTTCCTTAGTGTGAACTTCAAACCATATAGGGAAAAAAAAAATGAGGGGTTACAGAAAAGACTTTCATTCTTTCGATTGTAGGCAATGTCCTTGTTTTCTTGTTTGGCATATCCTAGAGTTTTCTTAAGGTTCTGATGTCTCTGCATGGCCTCCTACTGGTCTGACAAAATCCAAGATGGTGCTTTAGTTGGTGTCTCAGTCCATTTTCTGTTGTTATAACAAATTACTTGAGGCTTGGTACTTTATAAAGAAATTTGTTTCACTCACATACCTGGAGATTCAAGAGTTTGGCGCTAAGCATGCATTGTCGTGCACGCCTGTAATCTCAGTATGTACTCTGAGAAGTTGAGGCACAGGAATCACAAGTTTGAGCCAGCCTGGGCATCTCAGCAACTTAGTTAGGATCTTTCTAAAAACAAAAGTAAAAAAGGGCTGGGGATAGAGCTCTCAGTGTGACGGCCCTGGGTTCAATCCCCAGTAGTGGAAAGAAGGTGTCAGTTGAGCCCTAGTGAGTATCTAATGGCAATCTCATCCCAATGGTGGGAAAACTTGTGAAAATGTTGAGTAGCATGTGTGCAGGCTCCCTTATAAAACCTTTTCTCAGGGGAACTAATCCAGTCCCACAAGACCTGCACGGGTGCCTTCCGATGGTAAAACCCCTAATTACCTTCTATCATTCCCTAAAGTTCCACTACTTCAACATTGCCACACCAAGGTTTAAGATTCTAGCACATGAACCACTTGGGGACAAATGACCAAAGCTGTAGCAGTAGGTGTGGAATAATGTGAAGGTTTAGAGATTGTGGAGTAAGGTAGATCTAGGATCAAGTTCTAGGTCTGCTCTCAACAAATTGTCCATGGGCATGGAACTTAGCTATTTGAACTCATTTTTCTTGTCTTTAAAATAGTAATATAGTATAGCTAATAGTGTAGTGAGTATCCAATAAGATAACGTTTATAGCGCACAGTACCTGACACAGAGGGTCCCTAAATGTTGCATTGGTTTATAAACGGGCTGGTAGAGATACTGTGGCCATGTAACTAAAAATTTACAAGTTACCTGGCATTGGTGATAGAAATGAATTATATGAAATAGTCATAATTATCCACTGAAATTTTACCCTAACATCATTTGGTATGTCTATCTTGAACCGCTTTCAAGGAAATATTTTTAAACTAGCATAACAAATAGGACTGTCATAAAGTGGATTTATGCACATGTTTCCAGGACAAAGCCCTGGGGGCAGCGTTAAAATATTTTAAAAACATAGTCTGTGATACTGTTGATTATGAGTATTGAATAATTCTTAAAATTTGATATGCCATTATGAAGGCACAGCTGTGCTTACAATATAGTGGCAGACAGAATTACGATAGAGAAGATGGCAAGATGCAAGTTCAGGGAGGGATCGTGACAGAGCAGGGCTGTACGTGGCTCCCCAACAGACTAGACAAAGGAAGCTCACTTTATGACCCTGCACGCTGGGAATGTCTGTTTTTGATATGTAGATTGGGAAGCACATGAAATTTACTAGAAAATTATTTTCTATGACTTACGATATCCTCAAGGCTTATTCAGTTCTCACTTGGAGTTTTAAGAATACATAACAATTACGATATCTTGTTGAGGAGTATCCTTTTAAAAAAATTAACCTGTTTATTTGAAAATGTTTCACTCTAACTGAAAAGCTGCAGGATGGTAAAATGACACTCTGTATCTCATCACCCAGGTCAGTCTGCTGTTGAGAGTTTGTCACACTGGCTCTCTGTCTGCAGCATATACCTTAATCATTTACATATGATGCATTGCATTTATTTTCCTTTGGCTGAATTCTTTGAAAATAAATTGTGAGGATCATAACAGTATCAGCCAGTATTTCCTAAGAACATTAGTGCATTGATAGTATGAACTTATCAAATCTAGAAAACTTCACATGGCTACAGGGCTGTTACCTAATAATCTATATTAAAACTGTGCTAATTTTTCTGAAGTGTTCTTCCTTGGAACTGTCTTTTGCTCCCTAGGAACACACAAGATGCATTTTGACCTCATGTTCCTTTCTTTCTTGACCTCATGTTTCTTGAGTTAAACTGTAACCACTTCTTGGTCTTTCTTTGCATTTTATTACACTGACATGTTTGAAGAGTATAGGGCCCTATTTCATAAAACTTCCCCCAATTTGGGCCTGACTGACTGTTTCCTTATAATTTGCTTCTTGTTACGCATTTTTGTCAGGAATACCACTAACGTGACATTGTATGCTCAGTGACACATCATAGTGGATGTTTCAGTGTCAATTTGAAAGTTTTCATGAACACTAGACTATGTCATCAATAGTTGTACTTCTATTTGTTAAAATGAAGGCTGCGGACTATTTCTTAGCTGGAATCTCCTTGAGAATCTTACTAGTTGAAACAATTATCACAAATCTGCATGTTTCTTGGAGAAACGGTTGAAGAGTCCTCTTTCTAGTTTTTATCATGAGATAGATGCTGATACGTCTGAATGTTTAAACATCTTAGGTACTTTTCCAACGTGCTGTGTTATCAGGAGAATTCAATTGTGTTGGAAGTCTGCAGGTGCTAATTAATCACCCGCCTGCTTCTACAGGTTCGAACCGATTGAGAATAGGAAAAGCACAATGCTGATCACAGTGGGGTAGGTGTGGCAAGGCCTTTTGCCTCCCTTTCCAGACTAAAGCTGTCCTTACCGTCCCAGGGCTGATCTAGCCATTCTCACTCTGGAAATGTCAAGATTGAGCCCGGTCTGGCAAAAGGCCTTCTGTGTCTGCTTACTGGTTGGGAGAGGACGCACAGCTGCCCATCATGAACAAACAGATCTGAGGGGCCAAGGACAATTAAAAGGGAGCAGGCCGAAGCCGATCCTCTTCCTGGAGTGGCCCTGGCCCTGAGCCATGCGCCCCATAGCTCTTCTGCTCCGTCTAGCCTCTTCCTGGCACATGGGGAGGAGCCACAGCCAGAGACGGGAAAGAATATACAGGTGTCCTCAGCACTCTCGCTTAGCAGACCGAAGCTGGTGTTCCATTTGTGGACTGGCACAAACAAGCATGGAAGGAAAACTGCTTTTCCTGTAACTGCCTGTATTTGTTTTTCATTTGTTTGTTTTGTGGTACTGAGGGTCTTCACACTGAACTATATCCCTAACCCTTTGTCTTGGTTAGTTTTCTTTCGTTGCTGAGACAAAATACCCAACACCCAAAATGAAGGAAGGAAAGGTTTATTTAGCTTACAGTTTGTGGAGGTTTCAGGCCATACCTGGCTGCTTCAGAAGCAGAGTGGCACAAGGCAGAGGGCAAACTGTTCAGGGCAGCAGAGCACAGCAAAACCAACCAGCCAAAAGGGAGGAATGGCTGCAAGCAGCCTCCTTTTCTCTCCTACATTGTAAACAGCCTACCCCCACGCAGGGGGCGTGTACCTCTCACATAACCTTCATGCCCTCCTCTTCCACAGGCTCAGGATGTTTACAAAGTAAGCACCCTGGCTTCCTCCTGAATCACACAGTTAACCTTTAAAGCTTCCCAAATTAACATAAACAACATCCCACAAGGATAAGGGCATATCCTGTTTACCCCAATATTTACAACTGCTGAGTTACTTAGTTAAACCTCTAGACTCCCCAAGTTGACACAATGTATCAACCATAATACCTTTTTAAAAAATTTTTAATTTTGAGATAGGGCCTCTCTAAATTGCCCAGGCTTGAACTTGTGCACCTCCTGTCTCAGCTTCCCAAAGTGTTTGGATTATAGGCATGTGCCACTGCACTCTGTTCCAACTTTTTGTTTTTTTGTTTCACCAAGCGGTGAGGAAAACAAGAAGTCTTACTTGCCAAGTGGAGACACACTTTTTGTGAAGGCACACCTATTTTTGGAAGGCACACCTTTGTAATGAACATGGCAGACCAGGGATGTTAATTTCTGTTTTCAACTTTGGAAAACCCAACAAAAATAAACTCATTTGTCGCCTTTGTCAATATTTAAACAGGCCCCGAGAGAGTTTCTCTCATACTATTTTTCCTCTTTTTTTTTAAAAAAATATTTGTTAAGACACATAAACCCATAAAAATTATACATGTAATGTTTTTGATACATGCATACATTGTGTTATGTTCAAGTCAGGTGGAACAAATCTGTCTCCTCAAACATTTACCATTTCTTTATGTTGATAGCACTAAAAATTCTTCCTCTAGCTTTTTGAAATGTACACCACACTGTCATGATCTGTAGTCAGCCTCTTGGGCAGTAGCATGCAAGCACTCTGGCTCCTACGTAACCGTATCTCAGGACCTACCAATCAACCTTCCCACATCCAGCGCTTTTGTATTTCATATATGGGTGGGTGCGGTGTTTGTCTCTCTGTGCCTGGCTTATTGTACTAAATATGATGCTCTCCAGCTCCACTCCTGCAGCCACAAAGGGCAAAGGGTGCATAGCTTTTAAATGGCCAAATAGCCCCCATTGTGCATATGAACCACGTTTTCTTTATCCGCTTATCTGCTGGTGGACACTTGGGCTGCTTCCACTTCTCAGTCACTGTGAATAGGACTGTACTAAACACAGAAGCGCAGTCTGTTTAATACACTGATTTCATTCCATTCAGATATATATGCAGGAGTGGAATTGTCCAATCACATGGTAGTTCTATCTTTACATTTTTGAGGAAATTTCACACTATTTTCTATGATATCTTGACTAACATACACTCCCACAAATAATGTGAAAGTACCCTCTTTATAGTTCTCTTCAGCACTTGTTATTTTTGGACAGTAGTTATTCTTACTTACGGGAGTGAGGTGAAATCTCATTTTAGTTTTTATTTCAATTTCCCTGATAGTGTGTTGAGCATTTTTTCAGATACCTGTTGGCCATTTGTCATGTCTCCTTTTGAGAAAAGTATATTTATGTCGATTGCCCACTTGTAAATTGGGTTATTTGTTTTCTTTTGGCTGTTGAGTTTTTAAGCTCCTTATAGACTTAGTTTTCTTTTTTAAAATTAGATTTTGTGTATGGGAATCTCTCCAAAAACTAAAAATAGAAATTCCATGTGACCTAGCTCTGTCTCTTCTGGATATCTTCCTGAAAAAGTTCGACATCACATTACAGTGATACGTACCATGTTTATTGGAACTCATAATAGCTAAATCTTAAAAGTGGCCTGTGGACCCTCCCACAAATGAAAGGATAAAGAAGATGCAATCTATCTATCTATCTATCTATCTATCTCAGCTATTAAGAAGAATGCATCTAAGTCATTTATAGGAAAATAGATGCACCCTGAGACCATAATGCTAAGTGAAATAAATCAGACGTGGAAAGTTAAATATCACAAAACTTCTCTTTTATAAGAAATCCAAAATATAACCAACTTAAAGAGTAAAATAAAAGACAGAGGGTAGGAAACAGGGAAGTAGAATGTTTGGAAATAGGAAGTGGATCTGGGAGTGGGGGAGATGGGAGGGTTGGAAAGCTAAAATGGTTTAGATGGGACACATAAATGTGTCATGTGTATAAACCCAAGATATACATGTATATAACCCAAGATGACTGTAATTATTATGCATCACAAATATATACTTAAAATAGCTACAAAATTGGCAAAACTCTTCATTTTTATCATGTTTTTGTGCTTCCCATTTTTCTTCCTTGTGACACTAGGGTTATCTGTTTCTTATCCTTTAGTGTTTTTAAAATTCTATCCTCAATTGTCTTTGTCACAAGCATTTATCATTTAGAAAATCATGATGACCTGAGGCCTGTTCCAACCCTCCTATTCATGTTTGTCCAATGTTTTGATTTTACAACCAGATCCTAAAAAGGAGCATATGTGTATGTGTATTTATTTTCTTGTATGTCAAAGTCAAATATGAATGATTTAAGAATTCTTTAGTGTCATTCATTTTTCACTTTTGGGCCCTAGATGCCACAAAGAAGTACAGAGAATAGCCCTCTGGGTTTGGAAAGATTCAGAGTTTAGTTGGGGAGGCAAAATTAATAAAACCATTACAGAACAACCTCTTGGCTGTGGATACTGAGGTAGCCTAGAAAGAAGAAAGGCAAATATGAATAGTGGTATTTGGAAACAGCTTTGTGGAGGAGAGGCTAAGTCCATTTTCTCTTGCTATAACAAAATACCACAGACTGGGTACTTTATAAAGAATAAAGATTTACTCAGCTTATGGTTCTGAAGGTCTGAGATCAAGGGACTGCACCTGATGAGGGCCTTCTTGTTGGTAGGGACTCTCTGCAGAGCCCTGAGAAAACACAGGGAATCACATAGCAAGGAAGAACCAGCTTGCTAGCTTCGTTCTCTCTTCCTCTTATTCTAAAGCCACTAACTGCATCACAGGGATCCCAACCTCAAGACCTTATCTAACCATAATCAACCTCCAAAGGGTCCACCTCACAATACCACTAATATATGACTTAGGGGATTAAATTTCCAATGCAAAATTCTGCGAGCTATACTCAACCATACCAGGATTTAAACTGGGCTTTGATGGCAAGCAGTGCCCAGTGAGTGTTGGGGAGGGAGGGCATGAGAGGTGTGTGTATGAAGGGACGTCAGTCTCCTGTTTCCCCAGTGATCGTTCCCGAATCAAGTCCCTATCCTGGTGTTCCCTGTCTGGACATTATCTCCACATCTGCTCAGCCAATCTTCCATGTTCATGTTGCGGCTAGTATGAGACATATTCTGAACACTGTATTAAAACAGAATCCACCTCTCTGCTCTAGACACCCCTTGGTCCTCTAGTTTTTCCATAGGTCTTTTTTATTAGAATTTCTCTTTTTCTTTCTTTTTTCTCCTTTCTCTCTCTCTCTCTCTCTCTCTCTCTCTCTCTCTCTCTCTCTCTCTCTCTCTCTCTCGTCTTTCTCAGACAGGATTTTACTATGCAGTTCAAGATGGCCTTGAACTCATTTTGTAGCCCAGACTGGCCTCTAACTCATGGTGATCCTCCTGCTTCAGCCTCCCAAGTGCTGGGATTACAGGTGTGCATCACCATGCTTGGTACATTTCTAAAGTGACATTTGTTATTTGTTTTCTCTCTCTTTCTCCAGATGGTAAGCTTCCTAAGGGCAGGGATTTTTGCTTTCTCCCCCGTGGTGCTCTCAGTACCTATACACTGACCTATAGTAGTAGAGAGAAATTGAGAATAAACTATTCATAGATTATATTGGGAGAAAGATAACTCAAATTTAATAACTTACACGGAAAAATCACAGCATGGGAGTGATCCACAGTCTGAGGCTCCCTGAAGGGCCAGACATTGGAAGACTGAGCAGCAGAGAAGAATAGAGAGTTGGCTAGGGAGGGTTTGGGGTACCCTGGAGGGTCAGTGTGACAAGCTACAAGGCCTGAGTGGCAGGATGCACACAAACACGAGTTGTCTGTTATATAGATGACGTCTTTCAGGTAACCTCTCAGAGTTGCTGTTAAATTTTCTTAGCTAAAAAGACTGGTAGGGGGAAGAGGTGTTCTAGTCTCAGAGTCCTGTAGCCTCTTCTTTCTCCAGTAGTTAATCGTTTGTCATGAATGAAACTTCATAGCGATTGCATTCCTTCTGGGATGGAGCTTCAGGGAAGCTCCTCTCTGAGCTTTGAAAGAGAGAGAATTGAAGGTAGGGCAGTGGTTAGGCGAAGGTCGAGAGAAACCTGGAGGTTGTTCCTGTAGTTCAAAGTAGCCATTCTTTGGGCTTTGGGGTATCACTTTTCTGAGCCCCAACAGTAAGTTATTAGTAAATGTTTGTTGAAAGCATGAATGAATAAAGCCATCCCTCCCTCCCAGGTAGAAACTGAGAAAGAGAGAGTGGATGGGAAAAAAAAATTAATCAAGTCACCCTGTGAACTCTATTTTTTTTTTTTTTGGTGGTACTGGGGATCGAACTCAGGACCCTGTGCTTGCTAGACAGGCACTTATTCCACTGAGCTATATCCCCAGCCCACCCTGTGAACTCTAGACTCTTCACATTTCTAAGGGAGCAGCTGTTAAAGGCCTGTCACTCAGAGCTGGGCCTCTTTCATTTTTTCTGCAGGCCTGAAGACATACAATTTGGAAGAAGGAAATGAAGGAAGGAAGCTAAAACATTGATCAGCGTATTAATGTGACAAACCAACTTTCTGAGAGAGCAGCACCTGGAAATGTACAGGCAGTTAGAAGGTGTCTTCCTCTCCCCAGATGCGGATGGGATACGGGAGCTGCCTTCCCTCCCTCTGTCAGCTGTGTCAGCCCCTCTGCACTGAAACCCCTCAGTGTGCTAGTGGTGCCCCATTTGTGTCCCTTATCCCAGTGTCTCCACTTGGATGTCTCTTTCAAATTGTCCTCCCCTCCCCCACTACCGTTCCTCTTCCTACTCTGATCTGCACCATGTCTGTGCGTGGCGCATCACACAGTAGCTGCCAAAGTCCCCAATCCTCTGTCCCTGATTTCCTTTTTCCTCACCCTGCACATCTCATTCACTGGCAGGTTTCTGCCTGACCCTATTCACTGTCCATCTCTACCACCATCCCTTGGCCCAGTCACTGTGATCAGAGCTCCTCTAGATCTTCCTGCTTCCTCTCTGTCCCCAGCAATCTCAGAGATCAGCCTAAGGGAGGGAGCGCTTTCAGAGATATAAAGCTGATAGCATGTCACTCTCCTGAGTAAACCCCTCTCATGTCCTCCTATCGCTTTAAATGAAATCTAAACTCCTTCCCATGGCCAGAACTTGCCTGTATCTCTGCATGATCATATATTACCTTCTACTTCCTTAACTACTTTGGTTTAATAGTCTTCTCTGACCACACAAAGCTCTTCCTGATTTGGCATTTTGCCCATTCTTTTCCCCGTATCTGGATGATCTGCCTCAAATGTTGCCAAATTCTGTTCTCTTACCAGGTTACCCACTCAAAGAGACTTTCCTAACTCTGTCTTTCCAACCACAGTCTGTCTTCTTTAACAATACTTCCATTGTTGTTGGTGTTTTGTTTCATCTTGTTTTTTTGACAGGAGGTCTTACTATGTAGCTCAGGCTGCCCTTGAACTTGGGGCAATCCTCTGGAGTGCTGGGACTACAGGTGTGCTCCACCCTGCCCAGTTAAACAGTACTTGTATGTTATGAGCAATATTGGGAATTGTTTTGACTACATGTCTCTTTCCCTGTATCACTAGGATTCCAGCAGAAAACACCCTATTTAAATGGGAGAGTCAAGGAGAAGTTAATGAGATGTCCATTTATGAAGATGCAGGAAGGTAAAAGGAAACTACCCAAGGTTGTTGGTGCTCCTTTTAGCAACAGGAAACTGTTATCACCTTTAGTCCTTAGCAGGGCAAGGCCAGGAAGCAGCTACTTGAACTTGGAGAGAACATCTGCACTCCATCAGAAAGGCCATCTGTCAGGATTGTAAGTTAACAGGGTGTGCTGGGGGAATAAACAGACCTTACTCTGCTGCTTCCATCTAATGTCTTGGTGCTACTCATTGGTGCAACGAACCAGAAGTCAAAGGTGAGGCAGCCAGTCAATGCAATCCTTAAAAGCTGGTCTCCCACAATGCACAGCAGGCTTGGGAAGAGTAGAGGGAAGATCTGGCAGAGTACACAGAAGACATCTAGTATATAGCTCTACCAGGATGCAAATTTCAGGCAGGAACAAGTGTTCCCCCGCCCAATGAGGAGAGTTCCCTGGCACACAGAGGTGCCCGATAAATCGTTGTAGAATGAGTTAATGAACAAATGACAATTCTTTTGTTTTTGGGGAGGGGCATCTGTTTAGCCCATTAGTTACTAGACATAAAACTAGGAGACTGGATGGATGTGCCTTCAGTTCACGATCATGGGGGTGACAGGTCACAGTGGGTTGGCTTTACATCTGTGACTGGGCTAGGCAGTACGTCTGTGAGGTCCCTCTTTTAACCCTTTTGCTGAAGCCCTGATCAAGATATTACTGAACATTTCACTACTAAGACTCAGAAAAATTAATTTGGATTGGTGTGTGGGGAGGGAGTGATTTGGGATTGAGGCCGAAACCTGAGAGATGAAGCTGTGGTTTCCCAAAAGATGGGTTGAAGTCCATGAGTTAGAAGCACGAAGGAAATATTTAGGAATACGCAAACCAGAGGGAAGAAGGTTCCTTGGGAAATATTTAACTTGTTATTTTATGCCCCAGATGTGGCACCTGAAACCCTTCAGCTGTCTGTCATATAGCACTTAGTCTTTTAAGTCACAAGATAGTGTATAAATATTTTTTAAGGGACAGATGGTGAAGGTCACGGCATGCATAGTTTCATTAAAGGACACTAAGTAATATAGGTAGAGTTGTTATTAGGAGTTCTCTTAATATCTCTTAATATATTTAATGAGACTTGTCCTGTCTAAATTCTAATGGAATTTCATGTGGGCACTCTCTACTGGGTCTTTGTCATGAGATCGGGCCTTGGGCAGAGTCGCTCATGGTGATCATCTCAGTCTTTGCCAGGGCAATGGTTAGAGGTAGGTAGCCAGAGAGGGAAAGAGAGAGAGGAGAGGAGAGGAGAGGACGGGAAGGGATGGGAGGGAAAGGGAGAAGAGAGAAGGAAATAGAACAAACTCTTCTAAGGAGATAAGTTTTTAACATCGTCCTTGTGCCATTTCACCTATATCGCTTCCTGTATTCCCTCGGACAGTCTTACAGTGTTAGCAGCCTCGTTTCTTTCTAACAATTGGTAAATAGGGAGCCAAGAAATTAAGCAAATTTTCCAAACGCTATAGCTAGGGAGTGGTGGAACCACCCTCCTGTCTTCCATCTTCTTTCTCAAATCCCTATCTTCCACTGCTAAAGAAATTAGACTGAAAGGTTGCCAGGAACCTGATTGTGACATAAAAGAGTTTTCCTTTCCTTCTCTTTCACCTTGGCTTTTTTTCTGGAAAGCCTGGACTCTGTTCTGAATCAGCTTCCAGATGAGAATGAAAGACTGATGGGGCTGCCGAGCTCAATAGGGGTGGGAGGAAGACAGGCTTCTGGGCAGGAGCTGAGAAGGGAGACGATACATTTTTGTTTCCCACTTTCTCTGATAAAAAGAGCACAGAATCTGTTTTGGTTTGGGAAAAGGAATTTTCTTTGAGAAAAGTGTCTTCTTTTCAAAAAAGAGATAGTGGATTAGGGCAGAAAATATCTTCCTAACCCAATTGTGTCAACAATGATTAGAAAGCAATATGGATAATGTACTGGTGGGTAGTCAAGAGTGAATATTGCATAAGTCAGTGTAATGATCATTGTTTCTTGAATTTCAAGAAGATGTGGCAAGTTTTTAAGCAAACATGCAAATATTAGTTGGCAGGATTCTCCTCACTGCATGATGAGTTTGCAATCAGAACACACCCTTTGTGTAAAGGCAGTTTGGGATGGAGGAGGAGAGGGATATGCTGACCCAAGATCTTTATTAATGTATGAAAATAAGGGAAACATAAGAGGAATAATTGTTGGGAGAGTTTAGGTCTGCACAGGGAGAAACATGAAGTCACCATGTCCTGCTGAAGATGTACATAGTTATACAGTGATACCTTGGTTCCTAAAAGCTTTTGCTTGCAAACAGTTTGGGTTGCAAACAGAAGAATTTGGCAAAATTTTGTTTTTCTTTGAAAACTCTGCATTGGGTGACAAACATGACCATGGCCATCTTCCCCACAAGAACATGGATGTAGCCATCTTTTTCAAAATTGTAGGACAAATTAAGTTGGTGAACCAAGGTGCCACTGTATTTAGTCTGCAACTCTCTTGTCCCTTGCTGGATCGTGTAGTCTTTGAAGTGCAGAGAAAATTTCATTGCCCTGATACCAAACTAAAGTAATAGTTGTGACAGACATTGCTGATACTAGCAAGTATTTCCAGTTCTCCTCATCCTGGACATAAGCAGACTATGTTTTCCTGCCTGTCTACTGGTTGGATGAAATACACTCACTATCCATTTAAGCTAGCAATAAAATTGATGTGTATCACTTCCAATGAATGCATTTAAAAGCTAGTATATTTTTCATTTTCTTTCCCTCCCATGGTGAACCAGCAAGGACTGTGATGAAGTGGAGATGCTTCATCTCCATGGAGGACAGATGTCCCAAAGAGCCACATAGATCTGCAATGATTTAGTGTGAATAAAAGTAAGTATTTGTTGTGTTAATACCCTGAGAGTCTGGGTGATGTTGATTACTGTAGTGTGACCTGGGCTCTCTTTATCAGCACACTAGGAGGATATGTACACACTCGCATACACAGAAAATCAAAGGAACACACAAAATAGGCTATCAATTCCAGATCTAATAATATTTTCCCATACAGTTAAATTACGTAGAGAACAGGGGTTCAGAAGTGACCTGTGCCTTTTCCTATTGGCTACTTTCTGGGGTACCCATAACCCTGGCATTCGGGGATCCTTGTGTAGTAGATTCTCGTGTAGTCATTCCTTCCGCCCAAGCCTTTGCTCACATTCCCTTTGTTCTAACTTTCCTTACTCAGGGCCTGACCTATGTCTTCCTGTTCTCATTGTATCTTGTCATTCAGCGCATTTTGTCCTACGCATCAGATAAAGGAGGCTTAGGATTCGTGTGTAAGTTTCATCTATGGAAAAACCAGAACTTTCTCCCGTCAAGACAGCCTTCTCTTAGCAGAGATTCTAAGAGCAGGAGGCAGAAAGAGCCCAGTATTCTAGTTGTCTGTTCTTCCTGTACATTAGCCTGTAGGATGTCTCAGGAAGAGGGATTTTGTGTATGAGGAAAGTTACCAAGAGGAAGGAAATGACCCCTCTTTCCCACCATACTAAGAAGAAAATAAGGCTCATCTCTGGCAGGCCTCTGTGGCTGCCCAGTGAGTGATGACAGTGATGGTGTCTGACTTTTCATCTGTGTGGCCTTTTTTTAGTTTCTTCCCTAACATGAATGTGGTGTCAAGGGAACTATAAATGGCTGGTGTTGAAAGACATGTGACTTGGTATTTATGTATTACCTGCCCACTTCATAAAGTGTTAATGAATGTTTGCGAAGCTTTTTGAAATCCTCTGGTGAAAGGTGCAACGTTAAGGGAAAAATATTATTATTATTATTAGAAGGTAATAGACAGCTTTGAATGATTGGTCATAGGAATAATTGACATAAGCATTAAAGGGAGCGCCAGAAATCATCCAGACAGATTCAGCGCTGCAGCCCCATCAGCCTCCACATTACATATATTACACTGTTTCCCTGACACCCAATCTAATAACCATATAATTCACACATTAAATCACCACTTCCAGGGAAAGGTTGAGCTTGCTCAAAGCTCTATTGATAGTGACACTGAGAGAGTATTAAATGTTGAAAGGTCTAAAATGGAAGAGAGGTGCTCTTAGAGAGGCAAGATCCAGCTGCTAAAGGCCACATGTTTAAGAGGATTTGATAGAGGAGTGAGTCAGAGATACTTTGAAAATAGAGGAAACCTTAAAATGGACATAAGATTGGAATGCTATGAATGTCATAAAAATCTAAAGACAGATCAATACATAGGAATATTTTTATTATATGTTCCCCTCATTTGAAAAATGGTGGTAGCAAAAATTGATTATGGTTTTCTAATTCCTTTAACCTACTATTGTTTAGTAGTTGTCAGTCTTCTGCATAAAACTCAGTCTTGGTCAGGGTTGGTAAATTAGGTCCACCTTACTGGCTCACTCTGGTTGGATGGCAGTAGCTATTTGAGTGGAGTGTCTGGAAGACTTGCAGGGGCACATTTGGGCTCAGAAGGACGCTATGGCGATCCACGAACAGTGCCTGCTGTGAGGGAGGCGGGGCAGGGGCGGTAGCGCATATGTGGTCCAGGCCTGACCAGGTGTGTGTGTGGGGGGGTCTTAGTTACTTTTCTCTCGTTGCTGAGACAAAATACCCAACGCCCAAAATGAAGGAAGGAAAGGTTTATTTAGCTTACAGTTTGTGGAGGTTTCAGTCCATACTTGGCTGTCTCAGAGGTAGAGTGGCACATGGCAGAGGGCAAACTCTTCATGGCAGCAGAGCACAGCAAAAACAACCAGCAAAAAGGGAGGAACGGCTGCAAGCAGCCTCTTTCTCTCCTTTACCTTGTAAACAGCCTGCCCCCACCCAGGGGGTGTGAACCTCTCACACAATCTCCATGCCCTCCTCTTCCACAGGCTCAGGATGTGTACAAAGTAAGCACCCTGGCTTCCTGCTGAGTCACATAGTTAACCTTTTAAACTTCCCAAATTAACACAATAAACAACATCCCAGAAGGGTAAGGTCATGTCCTTTTTACCCCAAGATGTACAACTGCTGAGTTACTTAGCCAAACCTCTAGACTCCCAAGTTTACACAATGTATCAATCGTAACGGGGTGAGAAGGACAGTTTGGGCTTAGTTGTTCTGACCCTTCCTCCTTCCTCCCTTCCTCCCTCCTCCCCTCCCTCTTTCCCTCCTTACTTCCTCTCTTCTTCTTTCTTTCTTTCTTTCTTTCTTTCTTTCTTTCTTTCTTTCTTTCTTTCTTTCTTTCTTTCTTTCTTTCTTTTCTTTCTTTCTTTCTTTCTTTCTTTCTTCCTTCCTTCCTTCCTTCCTTCCAGGGTCTGGCTCTGTAGTTCAAGCCGTCCTCAAACTCACTGTGTAGCCCAGGCTGGCCTTAAATTCATGTCTGTACTCTTGCCTCAGCTTCCCAGGTGCTAAAACTACAGGAATACGCCACAAAGCCTGGCGGTTGCTTTGGTTCTGCCTTACAAGCGAAGCTGCTGAAAAGAAAATTGAAGGACTTAACCTTAGGAAGGGTACACATGGAAAGAAATGGCTTCTCTCTGTCTCCCTTGCTTTTCTCATGGAGGACTGATCACTTTAGTCTGGTAGCTTTGATGGTCTGCATGGAAAAAGATCAGCTCAGATCCCTGAGAGAACAAAGAGCTGTGGGCCTGTGGTCTTTTATACCCCTGTTGCAGCAGTGTTAACAAACACCTTTTCCTCCAGTGAAGGCCGCTATTCTGCCACTTTGCACACTGGGTTTCCCCCAACGAATATTTGTGTTCTGGAGCCCTTGCTGCTGGGGCTGGGGATTTTCTTTGTGTCCACTACCCATGGGCAGCCTGACCACAGTGCATCATGCAGTGTCCTGCCACAGGGTGGTTCTCAGAGTGGCATCTAGATCTGTGAGCTTTCTTTGAGTGATGACCTGCTTTTGGAGCCTTACTAATTACTCTGAAGGAGTTAATACACCAGCTAGTTTTGTTTTCAAGTTGAGCATGATTTCTGTTTGGGTTCCATTTCCATCTGATTTCCATCTGGTTTCAAAAAGCAAGATCTTGTCTTATCAGTAGAGAAAGGTGCGACCAGAGGAAATGGTCTTTGGGACCCTGTGCTCAGCACACTGTTAACACTTCATTGTGCTCTGTGCTGCAGGAAGCATTGTCCTAAGTATTTGCTTTCATTACTTCATTTAACCCTTTCAGTTTCCAGGTGATTGTTGTCCATTTCAGAGACAAGAACAATGAGGTTTATGGCATGTGTTTTCTCGAGGTTGCACAAAAAGAAAGGGTTGAATTTGAAGCCAGGCCATCTAGCTGCACAGCTCACTCTCCTGCTCACTGCTCTGCACTCCTCCCTGTGTTGCATGGACTGAAAGACTTCTGGGGGGGTAAGGCTGGATGCTTCTCACCCCTCCTGGTATCTCTTAAACAGGCTCCATAGAGAACTGAGCTAAAATACTTGGGTTGCCCATGCTCCTCCTCTTAAAACGTGAATCTCCTGTGTGACCTTTGGATGACATGATTACAGTCAGCTGCCTATCTATGGACCCTGCATCCATAGTCAACCAACCAGAGGTGGAAAGACTGAAAAAAACATTTCCAGAAAGTAAAACTTCAATTTTCCGTGTGCCACGTACTATGCTGAATCTATGCAAGGGAGCAGATGTGCAGGCCTTGTAGCAGGTACTAAAAGTAATAGGGGAGACAATTTAAAAGACTCAGGAGGATGTACAGATGATGCGCAAATTCCACACTGCTGTATACAGGGAATTCGAGCATCTTCAGATTTTGGTATCCTTAGGGATCCTGAAACCAGTTTCCCACAGACATGGAGGGACACTGTACTGCAAATGTCACATTTACAGATAATCTAAAAGGACTTGGCTTAAAACGCTGGATAACATTTCCCCTGTTTTTTATTGTTTGGCTCAGGAAAAAAATCATAACAAGACAAAAGAAGAGATTCATAACGTCTAACATTAATAAACTTTTACTTGTTGCTAGGCATTTCTAAAATTTAGGTTAATATATAGAAGTAATATAGATGTTAATTTTCTTTCTCCTTTAGGTGATTTACGGTCATTTAAACCAGCATAGCTTAATATCCACTCTTACTGACTTCTTGGATTTTTGTAAGTTTTGTTGCTGCAGCAGGCACTGTTACATTACTCTATGATCTTGGGTTTTATTGCTAGAAAAACAGTGAACTCTTAAAATTTTACTATTCACTCTTTTCATGGCAAAACTGCTATGTCTATACTGATATGCATGGTATATAGGGCATGTTATTAAAAATTGATCCCCACTGAGGAGCCTGAATTAGAGAACAGAGTTGCTAATTTCTCAAGATTCTAATTAGGATCATGGAATTACATTTGGTGATTTCAGATGTGGGTTATGAATGCCTTTTGGCTATGTGGTGTCAAAGTGGATGGAAGTTGGTAGTGTAAGAAGCCGTTGGTTATTCATAATGGACCTTTACCAGGGTTCCTCCCAGTTCCCTTGGGTCAGTTCCACTGGGAAATTGTTCGTATGTTTTCATAAATCACTACAAATAGCTAGTAGGTAATGTGGATATTTTAATCCAGTTTTTAAAAAAGGGAAACTGAAAATGTATGTCTAGATAAATTCTTTCCTTTCCCCCTTCTCCCATCCTCCATCCCTGCCCTGTTTGTCTACACCAGGTCAACAGCCAGAAGAAAGAAGCTGCAGTTCATAATGCAAAGAAGACAGCTGGAGGAGCTCTTTGATTTAACTGTTGTTACTGAAATCTGTGAAGAATAAAATACCTAGAGCAGGAACTTATCTTAAAATTTTGGGAAGATTTAAGGTGATTAAGCATTTGGAGAATGAAGGTTCGAAGTTGGACCTCCAGGCAAGGTTTGGGCTATGACATAAATCCGTAGCCAAGAGCTGTGATAGTCTCTTCAAAGTAGGGCTGGGATCTTAATCCTTTCTGCGCCCTTGATAAACTGTGCAGAGTAGCAGTAGGCACTTCATGAGTGTCTGTTATAACGCTCATCTAACTGTTGGCTCCTAAAATGTAGCACCAAAGGATGGGCCTCTCTGTCTTCACACAGCAGTGGTGCCCGTGGGTTAAACTGTTTGGTCTCTGTCTTAGCTACTTTTTTCATTGCTGAGATAAAATACTCAACACCCACAGTTAAGGAGGAAAGGTCTCTTTTGGCTCACGGTTCATAAAGGTTTCAGCCCATAGTCGTCTGGCTTCCAAGGCGAAGCATCTCAGAGAAGAAACCCCGTGGCAAAGCAGGGCAGGCAGAAGTAGCAAGCCACAAGCCCAATCGACACAAGCTCTTTCTGTCCCTTTGGTCTATCCAGGTTACACGCCCCCAGGGCAGGTAGCGCTCACACCCAGGCTGGCCTTTCCATTACCCACACCTAGAGCTATGCTGAACCAATCAGCTAAGCTCTGAAGACAACGAACAACAGGGAGAAGGATTTGTGCTCTTTCTGCCTTCCTGCTTGCGCAGGAACATGTATCTTCTGCCCTTGGAGTAGGAGATAGACCATCAGTTCCCTCCTTGTTCACAAGCTCTCCATACTCACAGTAGAACTGTATAGCTAGCTGGCTTCCCTGGTCTACAACTTGTGGATGGCAGATCATGAGATTTCTCAGATTTCTGCCATAATCGTATAAGCTAATTCATTAAATATATATTTGATACATAAATTTATTATTGTTATGTATTATATATTAAAATCGAATATATAATTTAATTATATTAATGTAATTAATTATAATTTAACAGTATTTAATTATATTAATTAAACCATATTAATTACATTATTACTTATATATTAAATTTATATATTATTATTATATAAATACATAATGTATATATTTTAAATCAGAGTTCTATGTAAAGAAGCCTGATAAATGTGCTAGTCCAATTATTAAAACAGCTTTTAGGCCACTGTACCAAAATCTAAAAGTTTTAGTGTCTGGCACCAAATCATTACACTACTAGTGTAATGATTAATAACATAGAATCTAGAACTAGACTGTATGAGTCCAAATCTTCGCCCACCTGTAATGAGCAGAATGACAGCATATGGCTGGGCCCCTCCATCTCAATGTCCAGTGAGCAGAATTAGCCCAAGGGCTGTTGTCAGAATTGAGTTGGAATGTCTACAGCCACACAATCAAGTAGTAAACATGTGAACTGTATATATGATTTTAAATTTCTTAGTAGTCACATTTCTTAAAAAAAGAAAGGAAACAGGTGAAATTAATTATGTTTTACATAACCCAACATATCTAAAATTTTATATATTCAATGTGTAATGAGCATAAAATTACAAATATAATATTTTAGGTTCTTTTTGTTTTGTCCTAAGTCTTCAGAATGAGATGTTTATTTACACAGAATATCTCAAATGAGACAGATCTCATGTCATGTGTTTAATAGCCACAGTGGCTAGTGGCAGAGGTACATGAGAGTTATGTGTTATTTTACCTTCCAAATATTTTTTGAATTGATGATTTATCTTTCTCCACTGTCTCACATTAGAGCGATTCATCGTCTTGTCCTGGAGAGATGTACTGGCCTGACTTGACCTCCTTGTACTCAGTAGCCACAGCCCTTGCCATCTGGTTTTTGTGCTGAATTTAGTTCAAAGCATGTGTATAATCATGTGGTCATCACAGTACTCCTGGGCCCCTCTCCTGCCACGCTGCTTCAGTCACTAGCCTTTGCTCAGTGTCACCCCAGCCCTGAACAGTGAGTATCGCACGGACACTTCCTCCCTCCCTTCTACCTGCCTTCCTGAGTGTTCCTTAGAAGTTTAGTGCCTTTGTCAGATGACTGTTAAAATGCTGTCATAGACTCGCATTCTTTTCTTCAGCACTGTTATCTGTGCTTCTAATTTGGCTTTCATTCGTGAGATCAATCAATATCCTGTCTCCTATTCCTGGGAGACTGTGAATTCCTTCAGAGCAGGGATAATGTTTGCTTTTTCTCACCATCTTATTCTTTACCTCTAACCTAACGCCTGCACCTTGCAGGCTCTCATAAAACAATTTGAATAAATAACTGAAGTGACTAAACTATTATACTCCAAGACCTTTACAAAAACAGAATGAGGGGCTGGGGATATAGCTCAGTGGAATAAGCGCTTGCCTAGCAAGCGCAGGGTCCTGAGTTCTATCCCCAGTACCGCAAAAAAAAAAACAAAACAAAACAAAAAAACAACAAAAACAGAATGAAGGGAATTTAAAATAAGGGGGGAGATGCCATGTTGGTAGCGTCTAATTTGAATTCTTAAAGGGTAACAACAGAACGATCCTAGAATAGAATAATGTACTATGTAATACAATTCAAAAAACTTCACAAACATGGAAATACAATATTGGGAGTGACAGAGACACAGAAGACCATGTCTTCACCCACTCCGATAATATAAAACAAAAACATAGGAGAGATAAAGAGGAATATTATGAGCCATAGTCTACTTCTCTTGTTCCTAAAAAGTTATTATGAAATGGTTGTGGAAAAGTATTGGTGGTAAAGAAAGCGTGGTGCCTATATGATCAAGATTTTATATGATGGTAATTTTATATGATTTTATATGATGGTGTCCCTTCGAAATAATCCTCTTTCACCTGTAACAGCTGAAATATGGAAATTTCAGTGTCTCAGCAAATAGTAATGAAATGAAGTTGGCCAGTAAGTGAACACACGCTTCTGTCTTCCACATGCTCTGTTCCAGGAAGGCGGAGCAAAACAAGCAACCTGTGGCCTGTCTCTCAGTACTCTGAGCACAGGGATGCTGTTACTTCTTATTTCCTTCCTTCCTTTTTCCATGTTAATGGTGCTGAGACACAAAGAACTAGAAGAGGAGTAAAGTTTGATATGAAGACATGTAAGCTACTTTTCAGTTCAATGAATCTCACTAATAACACAATCTCACTAATAAGGTAAAGCAGATGGTGGCTGTGGTGGGAAGAAATTGAGCTCTCCGGGATGGCAGTGCCAAAGTACGACTACTTTCCTCCAAGAAAACATGAAAAATGAATGAGGATACTCACCCTCTGCGAACATGAAGTTGCCGGTCTCATCATGAGCAAAGACAGAACAATAGGAAGAGGAACAAGTTGGAGATACAACAGGAAAGGGAGACGATGAATTCCGTTTGTGATAAGCTAAGCTATACTACAAGTTAATCACAAAATCTCAGGGACTTGACCCAGAAAAGATTTAGTTCTTGCGTCTTGCTTCTACAATATCTGTTTCACACTTGGCAACAGTCTCCTAAGCAGTGAAGAAAACTCAGTAGCTTTCAGCTAGGGGTGCTGTCACCACCAGTTCCAGCTTGTGAGGGAAGGGGACAAGAGAGCTGGCATTCATTTCCCCTGCCGAAAGTGACCTACATCACTCCTGTTCACATCCCCTGTGCAAGGTTTATTGTGTGACTTTGCTGGCCTGGAGAAGGATAGAGGGGTGGTCCTCTGTGGGACCAGGAAGGGGAGAGCTGATGTTAGCGAGCTCCATGGATGTCCATTGCACAGATGATGTGCTTGGGGCCCTTGTGAAGTACCCAAATAGAAATACCTCATAGGCAGTTGACCTGGGTCTGGAATAGAACCTTTCTCATTTGAATTTGTGTAAACTAATTTGGGAGAGATTGTTAAAAGTTCAGATTCCTAGATCTAACTCTCAGAGATTCTAGTTATATAAACCTGGGGCGAGGCTTGGGACCTGAATTCCTAGGCTCTAGAGAGACTATAATGTGGTAAATACTTGGCTAGAGAACTCAGCAGCAAATGGACAGTATTTGCTGTCATGGGAGAGAAAAGCTTATCTATGGAAAGAATAGAGGAAAAGACAGTAATAGAAAGAGAACCAGCCTAGGACCTTGGGAAATTCTGCAGGGTAAGGTTATTTCAAGAAGGGTGAACTGCCTATTTCTGGCAAATGCTGCTGAGAGATTGTGTAGAATAACACCAGGTCATGGTCCACTGAAGAGTAAGTGAGAATAAACAAACAGAATCGACCTTTCTTTGAGGAAGTCTGGCCCCAAAAGGAAGAGGTGAGGAAAGAAGGAGGTACCTAAAGGGGGAGTGGGATCATAGGGATTCTTTTGGTTAAATATATGTGAAATGAGCAGGATTAAATGCTAAGAAAAGGGGGAAGTTAAAGAAATAGGAGTCAGATTATCAATAGGCTTCCTGAGAAGGCAAGAAGAGATGGAGTATTGAGATTAATTCGGAAGGATCTGTCTTAGCTTGGTGGGGGGAACAGTACTTCGTTGTGACAGAAGGGAAAAGGAAAGTATTAGTATAAGCTGGTTATCACTTTGGATGTTTGTTAGAATCACCTAGGGAATTTATATATGAAACCACCCTGAGATTCTCCTTTTTTGATCTGCTGTAGATCCTGGGCATCAAGATTTTAAACAAGCTCTCCCAGACTGTTCTAATGCATGACCAGGCTGCCAAAGTTTCCACTAGTTTATAAACAGGCCTGATTATAGGGTAGATTTTTAGCTCACGGATTAAGCGGTCAGCACTGGCTCTGAAGAGACTTCCAGAGCGCCCATTAAGGTAGGCACCTAGATACACACTCCTGTTGCTGTTGCCGCTCTCCTAATTTTTTATTGAATCCATGTCTTTCCATTAGGTTGATAAGTGTGTAGCAGCGACCATATTTTTCCTGCTACTGTTGAATCCCAGGTGGCAGAAAATGGGTATTTCATAATGCTTTCTGCATAAATGCATCCACTGAGCCATGGTGTGGGAGGGAGATCACAGAGTGAAGGGACAGTATGGTGATGCAGGATATTTTCCCCACATACCATGACCATGCTTCCCTTGGTGAGGTAGGACTGTGTGCATACCATGCAACTCCTGATAGATTCGCCAGGCAGCATTTGTGGAAAAGCCTGTGGAAATGGTATTTCCACGCAGTTATTTTGCTTGTAGTTTAAAGTTGTCTGAAGTTCAAAGTTGCTTAATTGTAAAACTTTCATTTGTTTCTAAATGAGTGCCTACGCTAGAAAAGAAAGGAGGAATCTTTTCTTTTTTCTTGGTACCACGAGTTGAACTCAGGTCCTGGCACTTGCTAGGCAGGTGCTGTGCCATTGAGCCCTAGAGGAACCTTTTCATATGACTAAGGAATCGATCTCCTCGAGGAACCATCGCAATCTGTACATAAGTTTTTGTAACTAAATTGATACATTAATCTTTGTTTATAGTAAGAAATCTGTTCCTTCCTAAGTTACTATGCAGTAGCCACAGATTAGCCTTTACTCTTTAGTTGCAGTATGGTTAAGTATGTGTGTGATGCTGGATCATAATTACATAATCTAGGTGCTTGTGAAGTTTCCTGTAAATATTTTATGTTTCATAAGCTATACAGTCTCTAGCATGGCTTCTCAACTCCACCGTTGTAGCCCAAATTAGCAATAACAATGCTTAAACTAATAGGTCTGGATGTTGTATTGCTTTATTGTTCTTTATAAATTATCACAAACTTGGTGGCTTAAAAGCAACATACTTTTATTGTCTTGCAGATTCTGTGAGCTATTCAGTTTAGGGTCTTCTGCTCAGTATCTCATAAGGCTACTAGCAAAGTGTCAGTAAAAGCTGTACTCTCACCTGAGGCTAGCAGTTCTTTTCCAAGCTCATGGGCTTGTTGGCAGAATTTATTCCTTTGTTAGATAAGTCATGGCAGATTGCTTCTTCAATATCAGCAAGAAAGTACATCTTATTATGGAGTTCAAAGAGGTCCTAAGACATCTTGAAAGGTTCACCTGATTAGGCTAGGCCCATTCAGAATAATTTTCCTTTGGTTATCTTAAAGTCAGCTGATTAAGGGCCTTGATTTCATCTGAAAAAATCCCTTGATCTTTGCTGCAAAAGGCAACATAAACATGTGAGTGACACCCTATCATATTCACAGTTGTGCCCACACTTGAGAAGAGAGTATGGGTATCAGGATGTGTGAATTTTGAGGCTATTTTTCCTGTCTATCACATCTGTGTTCAAATGAACAGGTGAACCCTGACATGTGAATATCAGATAGTTTTTCACATGTTATGAAAATATTTCTTTTGTTTATTTTTTCAAATGTGTAAAAATATAAAAACAGTTCTTAAGTTATAGGATAAGAGAAATAAAAACAAGAACAAGCAGTGGAATATATTTGGTCTGGCCTGTGGGCTGTAGGTTTTCATCCCCCATATAAGCTGTGGCAAAGAGAGAGCAGTGGTGCTGGTGGCCTGGTGAGAACTGGTCCCCAGACCATGTATCAGATCCCATGACAGGGCGATGCAATATGTGGGAGCAGTGCTGGGGTTTAAGGGTGACCTGTCGGGGAAGAAGACACTACATGCCTTCTGTCACAAATTGCTCTCTATAACAGAGCAGGCTCTCACTCTGAGCAGATAGAAGACCAAGATCACTACAGGCATATCCCACTGAGGACAAGGGGATATTCGAGAAGCTGTGCTCACCAAATGTTCCCCATTATCATTACTAGAAACGAATCTCAAAGCTAGTATTAAAAATTTTTAAGTTCAACATCTTCCAGTTGTTTCCTAGAGTTGTCTTCTTTGCGCTTACTAAAGCAAACTGTAGCTTCTTTGAATTTGTCTGTACAAGTGCTTATTTTCTTCAAGTCTTCAAATGAATCCTCTATGGGGCTTTACATAGTCAATCAGAGATCAGCATGGTCTTTAGTTTCAATGAAAATATAACTCAGTTGAAATGAAATGTAGAGAAAGGAAAAAAATAATTGTTTTTCATAGCACAAGGTACAACTGTAGCTTTAGATATTTGGATTGTACATCTAGGCTATATCATTTAAATATTTAAATATTGTGTTCATATCATTTAAATCCAAATTTTCATTAGCACAAATAAAATGCTGTAATAAAATAACCATGAGAAATATCCTTTTCTTAGATGCTTAAGGAAATTTCCCTTCATAGTATTTTGCATAACTTTAGATCTAAGAACCTTGATGTTCTTGTCTAGCTACAAATGTACTTAACAAATGTTTCTATGGTGCTTAGTATGGGGCATGCACTATTGTAAGTACTATGCAAATATTGATTTATTCAGTCCTTATAATAACCTTTTGAGGACAGCTTATATGATCCTTGATAAAGAAGGTGAGATACTGGGCAAGGTAACTTGACCAGTTTCTCCTGACCAATAAGTGGATGAACTGGGATTTCAACTTTAGTGATTTCACTGCAGACATTTTCTCAACTACTATCCCATGTTACTTCTCCAGCATATACTAATGATGACAACAGTAATACAATCCTTCCTGACTATGCTGCCATAATTCATGGTGTACAAATAATATGGTATTTTAATGAGAATCCTGAAACTAGCATGAAAATTCTTCAAGGTGACATTCCTCAAGTTACTAAAGTGGTCCATTAGAAGACCATCTTTCCTCCAGTCTAAGCCTCCCAGACTTGTTGGTCAATGGTCAGCATGTCACCTAAATTTTTTAATGCTAGCTTTGAGATTCTTTTCCAGTAATGACAATATCAGAATCTTAGTAAGGATCAGTTGCATGGCACAGATTTGCAACAATTGTACTAATAATTCATCAGATTTATTCAGTTGATATAGAAATTGTTATGATAAAATTATTCAAAATTTGTTACATTTCTGTAATATGAATGAAGACAGTGAAATATTGTGTGATTTTATCAAAGACAAATTTGGTCCTATTCAAACATAAGATTTCTGATATAAATGGTTGTTCTCAGAAGAATATTAATAATGTTTCAGCCATCACATGCTTAGTTTCTATCAGTTGAAAAAGTTCCATTGTCAAGACATTTTCCAAAGACACTAAATCAAAACAATGCCATTGCAATTTTCCATGACACTTTTTCTACAATGAAAGGATAGAATATTTCTCCATGTGAATCTTGGCATTTTATTCAGAATTGAAGAGTTAGATAAGATGTTAATGGTTTAGTTCTAAAAATAAAATAATATCAGGAGAAAATTGCTAGTGATAAATATTCAATGTGATGTGGATTTGCTGAAACTAATAAGGGAATGGAAATTGAATTACCTACCATTTGAAGTCATATGTTGAAAAGACTTTAATAATTCTGCTTTATTTGGAAAAAATAGCAAGCAAAACCTGGTTATAAGGCCTATAAAGGATTATCTATAGCAGAAGCAGAGACTTCATGAACCAAACCCAAACTGCATGGGAAACAATACAAAGAATCAACAACTAGGATCTAATCTTATCAGAAAGCTTTCTCACAACAAAAGGATCACCAACAGAGTGGAAAGACAACCCAATAGAGTGGAAAAAAAATTAGCCAGTTATTATCCCACAGACAAAGGACTTCTACCTAGAACATATAAAGAATCCAAAAAAAAATCACATCCCCCAAATTTAAAGACCCAATCCAAAAATGGGCATCTGAGATGAATATGCTCTTAGATGAAGAAATATAAACAGCAAATAAATATACAAAAAAATGTTCAACATCATTGGTCACTTGAGAGACACAAATTAAAACAATACTGAGATATCATCTCACCCTAGAAAGAATAGCTATCATCAAGAGAGCAACCAACAAAAAATGCTGGAGGGGCTGTGGGAAAAAAGGAAGCCTTTTCCACTGTTGGTGAGAGTACAGACTGTTGCAACCACTGTGAAAATCAGTGAGAGTTTCCTCAAAAAACTATGATTGGAGGTCCCATTTGACCCAGCTATTCACCTTCTGGATATTTTTCCAGAATTGAAAACATCATGCCACAGTGATATATGTTCATCCATTTTTATAGCAATATAATTTGTAATAGCGAAATCTCAGAAACAACTCAAATGCTCATCAACTGAGGAACGAATAAAAAAGATGTGGTCTTTTTATTCAATGGAGTACTACTCAGCCATAAAGAAAGATAAACTTGAGACATTTATAGGCAAATAGATGCAACTTGAGAACACACATATAAGTGAAATAAATCAGACTTACATGTGTAAACATTGTATTATTTTCTCGGTATGAGAAACTGAAAGAGTAAATAAGGACCAAAATATATAATAGATATTGTGAAATAGGAAGAAATTTTTTCAAAAGGAAAGAGGAACTAGGGTGGGGTATGGGGAAAGGAATGAATTAAAAAGGAAAAAAGTACAAGATAATTATACTACTCATTTCTCTTAGTTCATTGAAAAGTTTGTGAGCCGAGGATATACTTCAGTGGCACTAACACCTGCCTGACAAGTGCAAGTCCTGAGTTTGATTCCTTGTACCAAAAAAAAAAAAGAAAAGAAAAGAAAAAAAATCTTTGTGCCAATATCATTTGGAAAATTTCTTATACTCATATCTTGTATTCTGAGTAACTGCTTTGAAGATAATAATGCACAAAGTATTAACTATTGTTATTCTATTATTCTGTTATGAAATTTTGTTATTTTCCATAAAATAAAAAATATAAAAAGGATGATCTATAGAATAATTTCTTCCTGCCACTACCAAGGGAGAGGCCTTGGACTCGAGAAGCCTCGTGTGCTGTCTTGGTGCCTGGGTCCTCTGGCTTCACCCCCTGCTGCCATCTCAAGAATGAACCTGAATCCCTGGAAACTTAGGGAGATTTGAAAATGACAAAAAGAAGAAGCAAAATGCAATCTTAGCCAAACACCCTACCCAGAACAAGTCTAGGGAACATAAACATGGAAGAATATGGAAATCACATACCTAAAATATCTGAAATGATAGCAACTGAAGTAAAGAACCAACTACATTAGGCTAGAGAGGACATAAGATCAGAAATAATTGCTCAGGTAAAAAAGAAATGACAACCATAATGAAAGAATTGCTCAGCACATC
>PVLD010001332.1:0-207810 GCA_004027595.1 Dinomys branickii | reverse complement strand
TATTACACTGCTGGTGGGAATGCAGACTGGTGCAACCACTGTGGAGAGCAGTTTGGAGATTTCTCAGCAAACTAGGTCTAGAGGTTCCATTCAAACCAGCTATTCCCCTTCTGGGTATTTTCCCAGAAGATCTGAAAACATCATATCACTCTGATATATGTGCACCCATGTTTATAGCAGTGCAATTTGTAATAGCTAAGTTGTGGAAGCAACCCAAGTGTCCATCCACAGAAGACTGGATTGAAAACTATGACATTTTTATATAATGGAATATTATTCAGCTATAAAGAGGGATAGATTTGGGGCCTTTGTAGGCAAATGGTCACAACTGGACACCATACTCATAAGTGAAATAAATCAGAGGTACATGTGCAGGCAACGTATTGTGTCACTGGTGTAAGAACCTGAGGGTGGGAATATAAACTAAAAGACATGAAGGAAATCCGTTCAAAAGCAAAGAACAGATGGGACGAGGGAAAGGAGAAAAGAAAGAGGCAAAAATGTATGTATGTATGTAAGTATATACATATGTGCAGGATGGCTAACATGATTCTACTATTGTATTATGTCACTTAATGGTAAGGAATAGTTGATGACTGGTTGTTTGATCAATCTTGTATGTCTATATGTGTTATCCTGAGCATACACTTTGAAGATATCAATGCGCAATGCAACAACTATTGTTTTTCTGTTGCTTTGTCTATAATTCAATTCTACTTTGTGTCTCTTTGTTAATGCTTTCTGTGTCTTTTTTCTTTTTTTCTGTTGTTGATGTAGTTCTTTTTCTTTCACACTTTAAAAAAAAACAGAAAAATTATATTAAAAATGTAAGTAAGTATGTATGTATATGCAGCATATCTAACATAGTTGTACTACTGACTTAGGTCACTTTATTGTAAGGAATAGTTGATGATTAATTGTTTGACCAGTTTTGCATGTCTATATCTATGTTCCTGAATATACACTTCGAAGTTATCAATATGTAATGCAACAACCATTGTTGATTCCCTGTCACCTTGTCTGTAACTCAGTTTTGATTGTACTATTCTTGTGCCACTTTGTGTCTGTTTGTTAATATGGTTTTTTTTGTTCTTTTACTTTTAAAATAAAAAAAAAAAGAATAAATGTTGGAATTTACCAAAGGCTTTTTCTGCATCTATTGATGACTATGTGGTTTTTGTGCTTTCTTCTGTATTGTGATGTATGATATATGTTCATTTTCATGTGTTGAACCATATTTACAGTCCTCAGATGAAGCTTACTGGTTCATGATGTATGTTCTGTTTAATGATTTGTTGTATTCTGTTTCCTCAGTACCTTGTTAAGGATATATGCATCTATGACCTAAAGAGATTGTCCTGTAGTTCTTTCTTTTTGTTGAATCCTTCTCCAGTTTGGGAAGCACGGTAATGATAGCTTCTAGGAGTACTCTTTTCCTTTCAATATTATTGAAGAATTCCAGGAATATTCATGTTATATCTTCCCTAAAATTCTTGTAAATTCAGTAGTGACTCTGTTGGGTCCTAGGTTTTTGTTATGTGGTAGGTCTTTTCTTACTGCTCCAATTTCATTACCTGTTATACCATTATGTGGGATTTTTATATCTTTTTGTTCAGTTCGGATAATTCATATGTATTTAGGAGTTTATGAATTATTTGGATGAATTTTTTTGGATTCTTCAATTTATTCAAGTACAGGTTTTCATAGGTGTCAATAATCTTCCGGCGTTTGGTATCTGTTGTGATTCTGGCTTTTCAGTTTGTTTATTTGGGTTTTGGTTTTGAAAGACAGACTCTCCCTGGAGCAGTTCCGGCTATCCCTGCATTCACAAGCCCAGGCTTGTCTCACTGTTTTGGTTACCCTTGTGCCTCGCTCTCCTTTGTGCTAGAATTAAAAGCATGTATCACCAAGCCTGGCTGATTTCATCTTTTCACTTCTACTTACATTAATTTGGGTCTTTCCTTTACTTGGAAAGATTTCTAAAGGTTTGCCTATTTTGTTTACTTTATAAAAGTATCAGATTTTTCAGTTATTGATTCTTTGTGCTTGGTTTTTTGTCTCAATCTCATTAATTTCTGCTCTGATCTTTAGAATATCCTTCCTAGTACTAGCATTGAATGTCTAATTTAGTTGTTTTTCTAGAACTTTCATTACATCATTAGCATGCTCATTTGATCTCATTCTGTTTTTCTAAGATGAATGTTCACAGATATAAACTCCCCTATTACGACAGCATTCATTTCTACCAATAGGTCCTGGTATGTTGCACTGAGCTTATCATTTGATTCTAGGAACTGTCTGACTTCCTTGATTTCTTCTGTGACACAATGATTAATCAAGAGTATATTGTTACATTTCCATGTGTTTGAATGTTTTCTGTGATTTCTTGTGGAGACTGATTTCTAGTTTCATTGCATCATGATATTATAGTATACGTTTTGCACTTAAGTAAGCTTTATGGGCTAGTATGTAGTCCTTTTTTAATTTTAAAAATTAAAAGCTGACAAAATATTTAAGACAGAATCAAAGCAACATAAAACCCACAAAAATGGTACATGACCCCAAGACAAAATGATAGAAATTTACAATGGTTGCTAAATTACATACTATTATCTTCAACGAAATTGCTGAGTCCATTAGACATAAGAATGTATGATTGATCAAACAAAGACAGTAACGTGTAAAAATAAATAAATAATTAAAAAACCATTGGAAATGCTGCTGAGCTTCACCATACAAAATAGGACTTCAACAATGGTTCTTATACTGCACATTGTTTTCAGATCAGTCATTGTAATTACCAAATTCAAGTGTGTAAAATTGGTCAAGAAAAAAGAATATTTTAAGCATTGGCTGTTCCTCTCAATAAACTACAGATATCAGCAATACACTTATTCCAGCTCTCCTTATATATACATATAAATTTTGATTTTCTTTTTTAATAAAAACAAATATATAAACAAAACAGCATAGAGAGCAATAAACAATATAGAATTTCAAAACATAGTGATAGAATATTAACAGTGGTTGTGATACTACGCAATGTCATCTTTAAAATGGTTATATATATATAACCAGATATAGGCATGCAAGATTGATCAAACAATTAACACATTAACATTCCTTTCAATAAAGCAATAGATATTAGTAGAACAATTATCGTACCTATCGTGTGTGTATATAAACATACTTTTTGTTCTTCCTTCTTTCTTTCTCCTCTCCCCTCCTTCACCCCAGTTGCTCCTTCCTATTTGAGTAGTTTCTTGCCCCTTTCACAGGATCTATTGTGCCTTTCAGATTTTATTTACACTTTCAGGTTATTTTACTAGGGAGGAAATATGATGTTTACATATGTGAATCTGATTTATTTTACCAATGAATATGGTCTTTATTTGCATCCACTTACCTATAACACACTCTACTTTATCTTTCTTTATAGCTGAATAATACTCCATTGTATAAAAATACCACATCTTTTTTATCCATTCTTCTGTTGGTGGAAATTTGGGCTATTTCCAAGATTTAGCTATTACAAATTGTGCTGCTATAAACATAGGTGCACATATATCACTCTGGTATGATGTTTTCAATTCTTCTGGAAAAATACTCAGAAGGGGAATAGTTGGGTTGACTGGGACCTCTAATCCTAGTTTACTGAGGAAGCTCCATACTGATTTCCACAGTGGTTGCACCAGTTCACACTCCCACCAACAGTGGAAAAAGAGTTCCTTTTTACCCACAGCCCATCCAGCATTTGTTATGGATTGATTTCTTGATGATAGCCATTCTTTCTGGGATGAGGTGGAATCTCAGTGTTGTTTTAATTTGCATTTCATAAATGACTAATGGCATTGAACATTTTTTCATGTATTTATTTGCCATTTGTATTTCTTCATGTGAGAAGTGAGTGTTCGTCTCAGATACCCATTTTTGTGTTGGGTCTTTGATTTTAGAGGCCTGATTTTATTTAAATTCTTTATAAGTTCCTGACAGGAGCCTTTTGTCTGGGGGACAGTTGGCTAAATTGTTTCCCAATTCACAGGTTTTCTTAGCACCCTGTTGATGATTTCTTTTGATGTGCAAAACTTTTCAATGAGATAAGATCCCAGTTGTTGATTCTTGATGTATTTCCTGTGAAATTTGGTTTTTGTTCATGAACTCTCTACCTACTCCTATGTCTTCAAGATTTCCACTTACTTTCTCTTCCACTAGATCTAGTGTTTATGTTTTAATATTTAGATCTTTAACCCATTTTGACTTTATTTTGGTCTATGTTGATAGGCTTGGGTCTAGTCTTTGGCATATGAAAACCCAGTTTCTCCAGCTCCATTTATTGAAGAGGCTCTCTTTCTTCCAGTGAACATGTTTGGCCCTTGTGTCAAAGATACAGTGGCTGAGTATCTTTGTGGTTGTATATGCATCTTCCAGTCTGTTCCATTGATCTTTAGGTCTGGTTTTTTTTTTTGTTTTTTTTTTTTTGCCAATATCATGTTAATCACAGTAGCTTTGTAGTATAATTTCAATTCAGGGATTGTGTTACCTCCTGCCTTGCCTTCGTTGCCCAGGATTGCTATTGCTATTCTAGGTCTCTTCTAGTTCCAGATAAATTTTAGGAATGTTTCCTCTAGGTCTCTGAGGTATACCAATAGTATTTTCATCAGAATTGCATTGAATCTGTATAACGATTTTGGGAGTATGGCCATTTTCACTATGTTGGTTCTTCCTATCCATGAGCAAGGAATATCTTTCCATTTTTGAAATCCTGTTCAAACTCTCTTTTCAGAGTAGGGTAATTATAACCCTACTCTATAGAGTTATAGATCTTTTACTCCTTTTGTTAGATTAATTCCTAATTATTTCAGTTTTATGTATGCTATTGTAAAAGATATGGTTTAGAATATTCCTCTCTCAGTATGTTTATTGTTTCTGTATAAGAACGCCATTGATCTTGGGGTGTTGAGTTTGTATGCATCTATGCTACTGAATTTGCTGATTAATTCTAGGAGTGTTTTGTAGAGTGTTTGTAGAGTATTGTATCAGTCAGGGTTTACTACAGAAATAGATGCAACACAACATATACAAATGTATAAAAAATTACAAATTTGGCTTACAATGGTCAGCTACAGGGTTAGATGAGGAAGCGTGCAGAGGGTGTCTGCACTCTGGAGATTGAAGAGCTCAGGCCTGGGGCCTGGAGCTCACTGCAGTGTCCATGCAAGACCATGCCAAGGGCTGCTGGGTCTGCGAGGAAATGCTGATGAATCTACAACAAAGGCCAGAGAGCCAACAGCAGAATGCTGAAGAGTCCCAGGTGGAAGCCAAACAGTCTGCACCAAAAACCAAGAGACAACCAAGCTAAAGGTGAAGACTGTAGCTCCTCTGAAGAATCAGCAGCCACTCCTTCCTCAATTCCTTTTTTATACAGTCTACCAGCTCTGGGGAGGTGGGGGTGGTCCTCTACACCCTCTGTATGCCTTCCTCTCACACAGGTTTAGGATGAATATCAATAAGTACCCTAGCTCCCTTCTGAGTCACATACTTAACCTTCTAAACTTCTCAAATTAACACAATAAACAACATCCCAGAAGGGTAAGGGCATGTCCTTTTTACCACAAGATGCACAACTGTTGAGTCACTTAGCCAATCCTCTGACTCCCTAAGTTGACACAATGTATCAACCATAACAAGTAACATGTCATCTGGGAATAAAGATAATTTCACTTCTTTCTTTCTGTCTTGGTTACTTTACTCTTGTTGCTGAGACAAAATACCCAACACCCAAAATGAAGAAAGGTTTATTTAGCTTACAGTTTGTGGAGGTTTCAGTCCATACTTGGCTGCTTCAGAGGCCGAGTGGTACATGGCAAAGGGCAAATATTCGTGGTGGCAGAGCACAACGAAAACAACCAGCAAAAAGGGAGGAACGGCAGCAAGCAGCCTCTTTTTCTCCCTCACATTGTAAACAGCCTACCCCCACCCAGGGAGTCTCCCTGCCCTCCTCTTCCACAGGCTCAGGATGTGTACACAGTAAGCACCCTGGCTTCCTGCTGAGTCACTCAGACAAACCTCTAGACTCCCCAAGTTGACACAATGTAGCAACCGTAACACTTTCCTATCTTTATTCTTTCTATTTCTCTGTCTTGTCTGATTGCTCTGGCTAGTGTCTCCAGAACTGTGTTGAATAGGAGTGATGACAATGGACATCCTTGTCTTGTTCCTGATTTTAAAGTAAAAGTTTTCAGTTTTTTACCATTTAGTATGATGTTGGCTTTTGATTTGTCATAGATGGCTTTTATCAAATTGACGTAAAGTCCATCTATGCCAATTTTCTGTAGGGTTTTTATCATGAATAAGTGTTGGACTTTATCAAAAGCTTTTTATGCATCTCCTGAGATGATCATGTGATTCTTGTCTTTAGCTCTGTTGATATAGTGTATTATATTGATTGATTTGCATATATTGAACCATCCCTGCATTCCTGCGCTGAATCCCACATGGTCATGGAGTATTATCTTTCTTGATTATTTGCTACATTCCATTACCTAGTACTTTATTGAGAATTTTTGCATCTATGTTCATTAGGGAGATTGGCCTATAGTTCTCTTTTTTTTGGTTAGTTCTTTTTCTGGTTTTGGTATCAGGATAATACTTGCCTCTAGGAATGAATTTGGGAGAATTGCTTCCCTTTCTACTTCTTTAAAGATTTTGAGAAGAATTGGTATTAAATCTCTAAATTTCTTGTAGAATTCAGCTGTGAATCCCTGAAGACCTGGGATTTTTTTCTTGGTAAATTTATTACATTTTCCATTTCATTGGCTGATATTGGGTAATTAAATATTTTTATGTCTTTTTCATTCAGGTCTGGTAATTCATATAAGTTTAGGAATCTGTCCATTTCTTCTGCGTTTTCCATCTGAAGAGAGTAAAGATTTTCAAAGTAGGTATTGATGATCTTCTGCATTTCTACAGAAACTTTAGTGATATCACCCCTTTCATTCTTTATTGCATGTATTTGAATTTTTTCTTTCCTTTTTTTGATAAGATTGGCTAGAGGTTTATCAATTTTATTTTTTCTTTGAAAAAGAAAACTCCTTCATTTTTACAACCCAACTAAACTAGTTAAAGTATACCAAAAAGAAACCTGAGGCAGAGAAGTTAAGTAACTTGTCCAAGTTCACATAGTTAGAAGTGACAGAGTCAATATCACACCCAAGGTTATGATGGTTTTATTTTATGGAAAGAAAAAATAGGAGAAAGCAGAAAAGTGTGTGGCTCCAGATTAGATAGTAATCAGTACAAGGTTAAACAGGTCATCTTTGAAATGTGTAGTCCTATCCAGGAATAATGGCACATGCTTGTAAACCTCAACGCTTTGGGAAGCTGAGGCAAAAGAATCTCAAGTTACAGCCCAGGCTAGGCAACTTAGAGATTTAGTGAGATTGACTCAAAACTCAAAAAGGAACTTTGTCAGTGTAAAGGCCCTGTACTGCAAAAACAAAAACACAGAAAATTCCTTCACGAGGACACATTTGGGAGAAATGGCTATGCTCACTACTTAAATTAATGGGGTGATTTCATGAGTATAACCCTATATCGAAACTCACCAGATGGTACTTTTCAATTGTAAAATTCATTGTGTGTCAATGATATCAATTGTTTTGCATAAAATGATAGAAATTGTGTGATAGAATTAAAATATTTTTAGTATTTCTACAAAAAAGAAATGACAGAACTTAACAAAACTGCTGGGTACTCTAATCTTGATGAATATTTATAAGACCTTCTGGCTAATGACTGAAAGATATGTATTTCTATAGGCACATAGTTTACTGCCCAAGAGTGACTGATCATTGTGTAGAGAGGAGGATAAGGAGAAATTGACTCCAAAAGGATTCATGAAATCTTCACAAGTGAAGGGAATGTTCATTATCATCACTGTCAGACCAAATCATTCACAGATGTGAGTGTGGTTTAATGAGGTTTAATTGTATATCTTTACATGTGTGGAAGGTGGTGAAGGGGAAGTAAAATTATGCAGATGCCCTAACCATACCCCAGAATGAATACTCATGATATGTCACAAACACATATTAAAATTTAAATCCCTAGCTGAATTTTTTTGCAGGGAGACAGGGTCTTCCTATGTAGCTCAGGTTGTCCTCTTGTGATGGTCCTCTTGCCTCAACCTCCAAAGTACTGGGATTATAGGATTGCACCACCACGCCTGGAAGGAGCTGAATTTTAAATGTTTATTAAAGTATGTAAAATATGTTTGTAGTTAAATAGCTGATTTGTTACCTACCAAGATATTTGTCCTCAAAGCTTCCCTATTCTTTAATCATGATAACTGACTATCACACACACAAACTTTAGATTCTACAGTTTACACTCAAATAAGCATCTCAAGGATATAAACCAATGGCCCTACCATCAACCCTTACCCAGGCTGGAAATTATGGTTTGCTGTACCAAAGTGGTGGCTATCAAGAGGATGCAAAAAGATAATTTCTTTGATACTATTTGAAAGCATAAATGACCAAGATTTTTGCTTGCATTTTGAGTGAGAAACAGAGAGAGGAAGCACCTTAAAAAAGAAGCTGGAAAGGTTCATATGTCATTTAATATTATTTAGTTTGGAATCTTGGAAAAAACAGGTATGAGGAGCTCAGTGATTAACTCTGAAGGGCTTATTAGACATTTAAATAAAGCTTAGATATTTCCACCTTGGAGTTATTTTGGAAATATTCACTATCATGAACAAAATAAGATTTTTTTTTTTTTTTGCAGTACTGGGGACCAAACTCAGGACCTTGTGGTTGCCAGGTGGACACTTGCGCCACTGAACTATATTCCCAGGCCTAATAAAACAAGATAACCAGAGAGATACGGTACATACAGACTGAGAAGAGTTCCAAATCCAAGCCTTAGGACATTCCAGCATTTAAAAGTAGGGGAGAAAGTAAAAGCCACAAATATTTATGGTAACAAAAATGTCCCAAGTTGTGTGCCAGTCCATATAAAAAATTTTTTTATATATTCATATACAATTTTTAAATATTCAAAAATACATATGACTTGAAGCAGCATGTAAAAAATGAATATGTACCTATCCTTAAAATCATTAGAACAACCTTATGCAGTATTTTACCATCCACATGTGTTGATGGAAAAACCCAAACACACGAGTTAATCAAACACTCAAGGTCCAAGCTAAGCAGTGACACTTGAACTCCAACAGTGTGGGTCCAGACTTAGTGCCCTTCCGTCCCATAACCTATCCTCTCTTTATGAGGAAATACAGGTAAAAGTTTCTGGGAAAGAGCATCCCATGAAGACAGAGCAAAACCAGGATAGTTGGCATCATGGAAGCCAAAGAACATATCCCGGGCAAGGAGTGTTGGGCTAGGTGGAAAGTCACTGAGAAGTCTACCGACAGAGAGTCCACTGAGCATTATATCAGCCAAGGAGAGTCACTGGTGACTGGACATGTGCTACTGCTTCCAAAAAGGCTGGCTTGGATGAATTCAAGAGAGATTTCAAAGGGAGAAAATAAAAACAGAATAGGAGCCTGTCTGTCAAGAATAGAGAACCAAGATGGCAACTTTTTGAAGATGTGAAGGCAAAACAGATGCGTTAAGGGATGAAGGAGGGTACTGCAAGATCTGTGTTGATCAGATCTGTGTAGCAGAGAGGGGAGAAAGTAAAAGTGCAGAAGATAGTGCAGTGTTACACCACTAGGAGTTACATTCCCTAGTAAATGAGTGAGCTTGGACAGTGGCCTAAGATAGGAAGAATGACTGGGTCCATTCACAGCCAGAGGAAGGAGGACAGAGAGTTCTTGGGTTCGCTTGCAGAAACATATAGCGCTGCTGTCTTGGAGGCTGTGGCCAGTATTCCTTTGAATGTTTCTCTTTTCTCAGTGTAACTGGAAATCGGATGTGTTGCACACAAAAATAGAAGAGGAGAGGGGGAATTTTAAGGGGAGAGAAACTAGTAAATGCTGTAGCCATCTGGAAGGTGTTAGAGTAATTGCACCAAGAATGTGGCTGGATTCTGAGGCATTATTTAAAACTCAATTACCAGTCACAGATTTATAGTTAGTCCAGTTTCCTGTTGCTGCTGTGAAGAATTACCACACACTCAGTAGCTCGAAATAATGAAAATTCATTATTTTTCAATTTCAAATTCTTTAGTCAGAAGAAAAAGACTAAAATACAGGTGTCAGCAGTTTGTGCTGCCTTATATAGGCTCTAGGGGAAGATCTGTTTCCTGAGCGTTTGACAGGATTCTGTCCTTTGAAATTATAAGACTGAGGTCCTTCTTCTGTTACTGCCTGTAACTAGATGGGCAGTCCTGTTATCTGTGAGTGGGACACTCCTTGGTTTGGAGCCCCTCTCCTCCATCTTCAACACCAGCAAATGCCTAGGTTTGTTTGACCCTCTTGCATCTCTCTGACCACTTTGGGAAGGGTTCTCTGCAGCTATAAAGTCATGATTAGATTCAATCCAACAGATAATCCAGGATAAACTCCTCACCCCAAAGTCCATAATTTTGATCATATTTACAAATTTTCTTTGTCACGTCAGCCACTCACAGCTTCTTGGGATTAGAATGTGAACTTACTTCACAGGATATTTTTCTTTTTATTTTCTTTTTTAGTTTTCTGATACATAGTTTAGAAAACCACATTAAAGTAAAGTATTTTGGTACATTTGCATAAGTATTATGCATGTATACCACATCCAGTCAAGGTGATAGTATTTGCTCTAGCTGCATTCTCCTGTCTTTCTGTGGTTTGTTTTTCTACTATCTGCAAAGGTAGAGTCACACAGGAGTTTGGTTATACACAGGGATGGGGCAAAAGAGTTGAGGGTTTATTCAAGGGAATATTTAAAAGGATTTACTTCGAGATTACTGCTGCAAAAATATGTGTAGCAAGCAGTGTGATCACTGATCAAAAATAAAGATATAAACAAGGAAAGAAAAGATTATATATTTGGAGAAAGATTTATTATTAAAGGGGCTTTTAAAGCATATCTAAATATAGAGAAAACTAAAGGTAAAATGCTGTAAATTCAGGTCTGCAGGTCAAATGTCAATCTAAAAACTCCAAATTCAAAACATCCAAAATCTGAAAATTTTCAATGCTGACATAAGTGGAATTGCATACTGTAACACTGTTCTGTGCACAAATCATTTAAAATGTTGTATAAGATTTCCTTCAGCCTAAGTATAGAAAGCACACATGAAATACAACTGAATTTTGTGTTTAGACTTGGGTCACATGCACAAAGTAACTCACTAGGCACAAACAAATATTGCACAATTTTTTAAATTCTATAACCCGTAATATTTCTGCTCATAAGCATTTCAGTAAAGCAAACTCAACCTTCAAGAGCAGTGAGAAAATTCTAGCTCCAGTCCAGGAGAATGACAGGAGTGACTTTGAGAATCTGTGTTTCGTGGAGGAAAGAACCTTGAGAGAACCACTGACCTTGCAGAGGTGTTTAGTGGTTCAAGCATGACACCCCAGGAGTGAAGGAAGAGCTAAGTACCTGACTTCACTGTGCACCTTCATCATGTGTTCTGTCCAGACCCCCATTGTCTAAACCTGAACAGAAGCCAGAATGTCAGAGTTCGGCCGGGGAGAACCTCTGGAAAGGCGGCAGGGTGAGCAGGAGTGGAGAGGGTGGGATATGCAAAGGTCCGGCTGAGACCATGGATGGGGTAGTGAGGAGCATGAGAATTATACACAAAACATAGATCCTGGTGAGTTGAGATGTTGGGGAACTGGAAAGAGCCAGTGACTACACATAATGTGGCTCTCGGGACTGAGGTGAAATGTTTAATCATTGTATTTGTACATAGCATCAAAGCAACATTCTCCTTTACTAACGCTAAATAAACTTACATTTTAAGTATATTCTTTACGGTTTTAAAAGTGCTAGTCTTGCGAGGAGTGGTGGTGTCTGCCTGTAATCCCAGCCTTCAGGAGGCTGAAGCAGCAGGATCACCCAGAGTATGAAGTCAGCCTGAACTTCATAGAGAGACTCTGTCTGAAAAAGAATTTTAAAAAAAGAAAAAATATTAGTGTTGTTTTTAAATTAGTTCTGATTTTTACATGTTTATACTCATTTAGCTATGGGTGAATTGCTCTCAGTTAGGCTTTTAAATTTTCAAACATTAAACATAAATCTAATCCTGAATGCTTTTTTGAAAAGATTATGATTGCGTTTCTGAACACAACAAATCAACCAATGCACTTCTAATCTGCGGCTCTTTGAATGAGTTATTTCTGTGCTTGTTTGACCCCGGGGCTACAGTAACATCAGGTCTCCCCATGCAAGAACCCACCAGTCTTTCATCTTCATTGTCTTGGTTTTTACTCTGTAGGTTTTCTTCTACCAGAGTGAAGCTGTAATACTCTTCCTTCACTTGCCATTAATTTCCCAATGAATTTACAATTTCAGTTTCCTTCCATGCACTTTCCATTCAATATATCTCCAGATTTTCTTCAGCTTGGCACGTAATTTCCTCTTTATTCTTTGGCAAACGCTCAAAAGAACTTATCCTAAAAAGCAAATTACTTTCTGATAATTTACACCTTTCTGTTATTTCTCCCCACCATGCATTTTTTCAAAGCTCAAGGTGATCTGGAATACAAAGCTGGTTCACTTTTCCTCTTTATGAACTGTCGCAGGACTTTTAGTGAACATACATCCTTACTTGTAAATATATTTCCGTAGTGTATACAGATGACCGACAGTATAAAATAGTGTTTTCTGTTCAGTATGTCAGCCTTATATTTTAAACACTTTATGAGGAATGTTCTACACACAAATATTTTTATTATACTAAATGCCTTGATCATTACATTGTCTAAGGGAAAGAATGGGTATTTGATTGGGGAGGTTCCTTATGTTCTCAATCTTAAACAGTTTGGACGTGTATTCAGGGAACTTGAAAATAAGATTTGAAAGAGTCACATAGTTTGAGTCCAATGGTGTGTGAATATTTACTTCACAATGTTTCAAGATATGGAAGAGTAACTTTACCAGGACTTTCACTGCATCATCAGCTATAAACCTTACAATCTTCACCACTGTATCTCTTCACATCTCAGATGATTCTTTTTATTTTTTTGTACTGAATGGAAACTTTAGTTGTAGTTACATAATATAAAAATGCAATTATGTTAGGGTATAACTCAGGTTTTGTGATCTGAATTAAATGGTCATAGCCTGAACTTTGGGAGTTTGTATATTAATCTATAATCACAAGATGCTTCAACTTCTTTGTATTTTTAAAGTCTGTCTTCAAATACAACCAATATGATTTATTGTGCCCTTAACAAAATCATTCAATTTCTAAACAAATTCAGTATCTACACATATCTTCATCAATGTAATTGGGAAACAGAGGGGAAAGAATTTCAAAATACAGACCAAGAAAGGATCACAAAATAAAGTTTTAATTACACATTTAAATTTAAAAAAATGTACTGAGAGAACAAAAATAACTACTCAGGTAAGACTTGCAACTTTGTATAATGTAACTTTTTTCTAAGTTTCCCTTTCTCAGACAGAGCTGCATGAGAACATATCTTGTGGAACATTAAAAGAAACAAGGTGGCATTTAGCATTTATTTTTTCTTTTAACTCTCTCCAACAAACAAATCCTTATTTGCATCAAGGAACCAAAGGATAGAATGCCTTTGACATATTTTGACATGAAAGAACACGAATAAATTCATTTACAGTTTACTGCTTTCTTAAAGAACACAGTAATGGGCTTTTAGAAACAACCTTCGAGAGCACACTAACATATTTATCAATAATAATGTACTCCAGGTTTTTCTACTATAATTTAACACCCCAACCTAGGAACTACCCCTGTACAAATGCTTACATGTTGAGTACATACACACTAGTCACTGAATAAAGGTTCAGTTAAATAAACATCTGTAGAATAGCTGCCACATGACAAAAGTGTTCCTTTCACTATTTAAAAAGCATATAATTCATTTACAAATCTTACAATTCCAAGAAAATACAGTGGCAAGTATGATAAATGGAAAGTACCAAACTTTCTAGGCTTTATTTTCTTAGCTTATTACTATTCTAGTCGCACACCCTAGAATCACCAATTGTCACATTTGACAACCTGGAAATAACATTATTTTAATCTCTGCCTTGATCACACCAATTTGACACAACACATATCACTCCAAAAATTACATTTATTGAAACAATTGTTGCCAAAGAGTCATATCCAATGAGAAGTGTGATGAGAAAGGCAATGAACTTCATGATTTCTCACAAAGCTATAAATGGGATAACCAAGTGCGACCGGAGGGTAAAATATGTTCCCCGACACAGGAGCAGATATACATTTACATAGGCACCAGTATCACTCACATATGCACCAGGAACCTAGTGAGTTTTATTTACTTTAATGTTCATTCCAGAGTCTGAAAAGCAAAAGAAAATTAATCCTAGCCCTTACAGTGTAGTGTCCCTATACCAGTCATCTGATGAGCCCTGTGCTGCATAAAGCCAAAGGGACTACACTGCCTTTCCTTCACAGTGCATGTGCTTGGGAAGGCAGGGCAGTATGAAGGAAATCAGGTACTGCATAGAAGGATAAATAAAGTGAAATCTTGGCCAGATTATTTCACTAAAATTCAGCTTTCCTGAGTAATTTGGAATTACACTTTTCTTCTAAGATTTCAGGTAATGGCAAAACATATGGGAAATATCTGGAAAGAGGAGGCAGTCAACGAATGATTGGCTTCTTTGCTTTGCTCCTTTCCTTCCACCCCTTGTTCTGTGAAGTGGATTGCAATGTTTCTGCATTGCCAGCAAATGTCAGGGCTTGAAGAAGGCTCTGAGTGCGAAGACGGCCTGAACAGGAGCAGCGGCCATTAGTTACAGATGGAGGCTCAGCAAAGGGTATTAGCTAAGACACTGGGAAGCAGGCAGTGTAACAACCAAAGCGCAGCATGCCACGGTTCAGAAATGCATGCCACCAGCTAAGTCACCAGCACCCAAGTCACCCCGCGGCTGTGACAAGAACATTAGAGTGTCAGTGGTGTGACAATTTCACATTAATAAAGGCATAAACTGAGTATCAGTAAGGGAGAACAGAGCTGAAACAGGGGTGGGGCTCCCACAGCAGTCATAAATATTACTTGTAATGAGTTTTCTCCTAAATACCAGATGCAATGCCATAGTAATTCTCAAAACTGCTGGGATTTAAAGCAGGTTTCAATCTTTAACCTGTTTAATGAGGCTTAGAATGGAATCCAAGGTTACTGAAAGTCATTTAAAAGCCATCTTTTGGTTCTTTGCCTTTACTCAGCCTAAAATTCAACTGCGAAAGGATTATAAATTACCTTTCTTGTTTCTGAAGTGGATTGCTGTCAGATTTTTGTTCTAATCACTATTTATTCCCCTTTTATAATTGCAAGGGTATTTTCTATGATGGACTTAACTGTCCCCTATTTTATATAGATCAAAATGCTTCTCTTCTTGTATAAGATAGTAAAGGATTAAAACTAGGAAAGAAGAAGGGGTAGAATGTGCCATTCTCTTAGCAATCTTCATTTCTAATGAAGCATCAAATTGTGAAATGACATTGCTAACAGCATATTTAAGGCATTGACTTGAGAACCAGAGAGGGACTGGAGACCTTGTCCTTATCAGGACAGTGCTCTACCTCATACACCTGGATGACCCTACCCATTACTACAACTCCTAGAATTCAAGGAGCTCTCCAGATCTGTCCAGTAAATTATATTAGATTCAGTGAGAAAGAGACCATGCTGCCCCATCACCCCCCTGCCTCTGATGTAGGCTTCAGAACAGAGAGTAGAGAGACCCACACTCCAAGGAGAGGGACAGGACAAACAGTTCATGCACCACCAGGGACACTAATGTTTGGAAGTAATTACTGCCTTGTGGTGCAACCAATTCTATGTCTGGGTTTATCTCATTATTAATTACTTTTTCTCCATACTATACAGTATGTACTTCTCTGTCACACCTTCATCAGTAGGACGTGATAAAACTGAAATAGATCATTTGTGACCGAGGAAAACAGATCCCATTGAACTCTGAGACAGAATCCAAATTGCAAAGGGTTGGGTGGAGGAGCAGTGTAGATTTAGAAGAATGTAAAGGTAGTGGATAAAGTATCAGGAAATGATACGCTAGCTGGAGGTAATGCCAGCCTCGGGAAATGTTTCAAAAGGCAGCTGAATGTCGTGTTTTTCAGGTGAACTGGATGGGGTGAATAGGATGGCTTCAGAGCAGCAAAGCACAAAGAAGGTAACGAGGAACGCGGACGTAGGAAACAGCTTTCCTAAGCAGAAGGCACCTTTGCCCTTCGGGAATATGAAAGGCCCAGGTGAGAAACCATACAAAGTACTGAAGGAGATTGGAGAAGCCTATGCGAAACTTGCTATGTCGTTGATACTCCTTTTTGATAGTTCTAAGGTAATTCATGAATTCAAAGGTTTACAAATGAACATAGATATATGTAAATAACTTCCTGAAAAGTGTGTGCATTTCTTCTGTAGGGATGTTTTCTCTTACGAGATTCCATGAGCTGCTTTTTAGACTCGTGTACACTATACATTGAGCAAAATACCCCCACTTGTTTCTTGCTCTATCTGAAAAACTTCAATCTATTTTCCTAACATTTACGCTAAATATGTACTTAAGAACAATTATCATTCTTACTTCAGCAGAGTATTTTGTCTGAATATATGTAAAATATAGCCTAATATACCACAATCCCTATTGCGGTCATATCATCTGCTCATAGCGTCACTGTTTTATCTGACTGAAATAGGTTTACACTTAGTCTCTCCTTTCTTTTGCCCTGTTTTATTCTCCTTCCCTCTTTTCCATCTCTTCTTGCCTCTCTTCAGACACCTAATTTTTGTACTTTTCTCTCCCTGTAACATTCTCCACCTTGTCTATATCCATAAATTTGTGAGCAAGTACCTGTTAATGCCTCTTCTACATGGAACAATAATCACCAAATTTTCTGCCAAACATGTTTCTTTAGAACCATGCCCACTAATTTTTACATGCCCATATCTTGGATATCAGGGTTTAGAGATACCTATGATTGTGTTTTTGTTTAATTTGAATCTCAAATTCATACTGACTGTGACCCATATGCTGTGGCATCTGATCATAAATGATTTTTATATACTTTCCAATAATTTCCCTCAAAAATTGCTGACATTTCTTCCTACTGATTTTCTTTATCCTTTTCAGATAAGATTTGCAGAATTCTCCCAGTATTATCATTGTATCAGACCTTTCTTTCTCCTCTTCCTTTAAGCTTAAATTCTTTGTCATGAAATCAATAAAACTCAAGAAAAGTATCTTTTAAAAAATCTTCACACTAATCTCCTGATCCTAAGCAAACTGTGAGTATTCTACTCCCTGTATTCCATAAGAAACTATATTCCAGAATGCCAAATCCTGCTGTTCACCTAATATTTAAAACTATTTCAGATCTCAGTTTCCTTTGAGAAGAAGACATTAAAATCCATAATTCATCTTCAGAAAAATTCTAGGTCTTATTAGGATTTCATAGACATACTTAATATTTCTTTTTCATCACTATTAAATGTTATTACATCATTTCATCACTAATTATCACATTATTTTATTCTGCAAATTTTTATTGAATACTTATCATACTCAAGTCGTATACTAAATGTACAAAAAAGAAAAATTAAATATTGTTATTATTCTAAAAGCAATAAAATGCACCAAATGTTTAAGTCAATGTCCACACCTACACCTATGCAATAATATCAATTATTTTATTATACAAAGTGATGAAATAGTAAGATATTTTTATATTATTGTAGTCTGTCGTCCAGGAAGAAAGCATGTTTTTTTAGTTGAACATGTAATTTTGAAACACATTTATTTCCATATCTGAATAATGATTCTTCAACCATCAAAATATGAAATATTTCATAATTTTAGAAGTGTAAACATGATCCCTTTTACATATTTATTTGTCTTGAGCGGAATATCGTGATATCTTTACCCAGATGCTTCCTTGCCCTGCTTTCTGTTTTCTGTGTAACATATCAGTTAATGTTTCTAATATTACAGCATCTGCTGATAGAAATCTGTCCTCACTGATATGTAAAATTCAGAAAACAGGAGCAAGATCACCTTTGACAGCACTTCTGCCTCACTTCTAGTTTCATGAATCACCATATTACTGCGAGAAGATTGAAGAAGAAAAACACTGGTAAATTAAGGTGTGTGAAACTTTGGTATCTTAGTTAATCTTCTTGCTGACACAAAATACCTAACAGTCACAGTTAAAGAAGGAAAGTTTTTTTAGTTCATGGTTTGTAGAGGTCTCAGTCCATAATTGGCTGGCTCCAAGACAGAGTGGCACATGGCGTGGGGTGGTGGAAAACAGTAAAAGCAACAAGTGAAGAGCAGGACAAGCCTCTTTCTGCCCCTTATATTGTGTCCAGTCTGCCAAGATTAGGGTGGATCCAATGCAATTAGTGGACTGATCCAGCAATCAGCCTCCGCTTAATCCCAGAATTATACTATAAATCAGTAGCAAACTGAAGGTTCAGCCACCTCTGAAAAAGACCTATGACCAAATGAGGCTTTGGGGGAACATAAAGACACAAGCCATAACACATGGTAAGGTATTGCTTCTCTGAGTCATGACTGATTCAAGTCCTTCCTTCAACTGTATGGTATGGTCTATAAAATTGCCTATGACGCTGCTAATCCAAATAGCCTGTCCTTCCTATATATATGTTGGGATATTCTTGAGAAAAAAAGACCTTACTAATATTTTTCTATTTACTCAAATGTAGGCTTGTAATAACCTTTTTGCCTAAAGTCAACATGCTTTTTAATTTTAAAAACATGTTTAAAATATCCAGTTTGCATCCTTTAAAGAATATCTCTTTAGACAGCAAGCAGTGTGTCAGCATTTTTCCCATGTGAACAAACGATATCCATGATATTTGTCTAGGTTTTTTGATACAGAAATGCAGACTTTGGTAAAGTAAATGTTTTTCTCCCTCTGTCCTCTATTTTTCAAGTAGAACATAATAAGTTAAGGTGATAGATTTATATTTTTAATGTTCTTTAAGGTTATACTATGTACATTCAACTGTCCTTTGATCATTATACTAAATATGTGGCAAATAAAATTTGTATTAAATACCTGCTTTAAAGTTTTTGAAGTCTATATTTTGAATATATCTTTAAAATTTTAATCAATTATTATTTTAAATGGGCGTACTCACTGGTACAGTGTGATACATTTATACAATATGTGCTAAATGGAACAAGGGTAAATAACATTTTCCTTTCCTTATCTTTGTGTTTGGCTCCTTTGAGTTTCTCTTTCATGTGAGTTACTCCTAAAATATAGAATATGTTACCATGCCCTATGATTACCACTCTCTACTGTAAAAAGACAGAACGTCTTATTAGTGATTAGATAATAATCAGTCTAACAAGAATCCTTAGTAATCAGTCATGTCTATTCATTTTGAGGTATTTCAGCATTAACATATAAAACACAACATGTGGCATCTGTCTTTTGTGTCTTGCTTACTAGACATAAAATTCTATAGTTTCACCATTTTACTGAAAATTGACACAAGAAATTTTTTTAAACACCTCAAAACAAAAGCCAAAATGGACGAATGGAATTATATCAAACTAAGAAGCTTCTGCATAACACACAATACAACAGTATAACAAGAAAACATGAAGAACAGGGAAAACTGTAAGCTATTCATCTAATAAAGAATATCTAGAATATATAAGGAATGAAAAAAATTCAATAGCATGAACCCAAATAATCCAATCGGAAATGAATACATCACACTGGTGGACAGACACTTCTTGAAAGAAGCAATTCAAATGGCAAAAAAATTACAAAAAAAATGTTCAACAACATTAGGCATCAGGGAACACAAATCAAAATGAGATGTCTCACCCATTTATAATGAGTATTGTCCAAAAGAGAAAGAAACTGCAGGCCAGAATGTGGAGAATAGACAGCTCCAAGACATTGGTGGTGGGAATATAAATTAGTATAGCCACTACAAAGAACTATGGAGGGTCCTCAAAAGCCTTAAAAAGAGTACACCTACTGCACGACCCAGCTCTCTCATATTTGGGTATGTATCCAGAGAAAACAATACCAGTATATCACAGAGACAGCTATACGACCATTTGACTCTTTTTTTTTTTTTTTTGGCGGTACTGAGGATTGAACTCAGGACCCTGTGCTTACTAGGCAGGCGCTTATTCCACTGAGCTAGATCCCCAGCCCGCTATATGACCATTTGAGGAAAATTTGACTGAGTACTGTTCACAATTACTAAGTTATGGTATCAGTGCAGACGCTCATCAGCAAATCAATAGGTAAGACATATGATATGTGCTATACAGAATATTGTTTATCTGTAGAAAAACATTATCCTATTTTATTTTTACCAAAGAAACTTAAGGTCGAAAGATAAATAAATTCTCCAATGTTATTAGTTCATAGACCTTGTAGGTTGCAGACATGACTCTAAATGATAACTTGTGACATTAAATCCTAGAATTTTTATTTAATTTCAAAGGCTTCTCTGTTATGGACATTGACATTTTAAGTATAACACAGTTCCTCAATGAACTACAATACTAGACACTTATCATATCAATGTTGGTGAATATTATATATAACGTTAAAAGAACTGAGTATAAAATATCCACAAACCATCTAGAACAGAAATTTGACTTTGATAAATAAGTTACAAAAGAGCATTCGAGTTAAAAACTAAACTATTTCCATAAAAATTTATCTGTTGCCTGAATTGAGCTTTAATTAGAAGTGTGATACATATGTGTGACATATTTTGTCTGTGATTCAATTTATAATGTTCCAAGAAATTTGAAGAGGATAAATCACCCACTTGTTAAAAAAAATCCTTTGAGATAGTACACAGCTGTTATTTGTTGTGTAACCTATGTGGTGGACAAAGCTTAAGAATGTCATGTCAATAAATATCTGCAGGACTGGGGATATAGCTCAGTGGAATAAGTGCTTGCCTGGCAAGCATTAGGTCCTGAGTTTGATTCCCAAGACTGTGAAAAAAATTATAATAATATCTCAGTTATTGATATCAACTTCAATGGCTGAAAAAACTGATACTTGTGGAAGTTGTATTTTGTCTTGCTTTGATGCTTATGCTTTGTTTAACAGACCTTCCCAGACAGGAAATATGAGTGTCAGAGATTAATGATTTGTCAAAAAATAAGACGCTGAATGTCATAGCCAAGGGTCAACAGGAAATGTTATTCAACAAGCTACTGAAAACAGAACAGAGGTGTTAAAACATTTATCACAGACAGGACAGGTGTAGAAATGCAGTATCTGCTGAATCCTAGTGGGAATCAACCCTCAGTGTTTGAGCACTGGAAGAGAGGCGTTTTCTCCCATCATTCATTCTCTATCGTGTTTTCTGCATACCTTGCTTTCTAAATGAGAAATAATTTCCCCTCATTTTGGTTCCCAATATATCTGCTATGTTTTAAAATCATTCTACTTTAGGGGCTGGGGATATAGCTCAGTGGAATAAGCGCCTGCCTAGCAAGCGCAGGGTCCTGAGTTCTATCCCCAGTACCGCAAAAAAAAAAAAAAAAAAAAAAAATCATTCTACTTTAGAAAACCTCTAAAGTAAAAATACTGTGTATGCCTTGGGCCGCTGGAGGTACTAGGGCACGGGGTCAATGAACTGCTATCACTGTGGTTTGCACCTGGGCTTTACTTGTGCCCTGACCTTCTGGAGGTCACAGACACGGACAGTCCTTGATCACCACCAGCGCAGTGCGAGTACGGCTCCTTTGTACACCCTGAACTGACTGGAGACGCAGAATCAGGTGGTCCACAACTCGCTCACACACCACGGTTCACAGCTGAAAGCCCAGACAAACAAGTATTCCCCATCTACTTCGGGGCAGGGCAGGGGCAGAGCAGCCGGCCCACAACCCTGATGCCTTTACAGTCTGAGTCTCCACCCTCCATGCACCCAGTGCAGACAGGAGGTCCTCACTTAAAAGCCAATAGCTGCTAACACCTTTGAGCCCTACATCACACTTTGCATCTGGGCTTTGCTAACACCTTTGAGCCCTACATCACACTTTGCATCTGGGCTTTACTTGTGCCCTGACCTTCTGGAGGTCACAGACACAGGTGGCCCCTGATCACCACAGGCACAACACACACTGGGCTCCGGTGCACATCCTCAGCTGCCTAGACACACGGAATCAGGTGCTTCTCAAACTCTTGACCTTGCAATTCCTGTCTGAGTTCTGTGAAAGCCCTGAACTGCCTGGCATCATAGGACTACTGATCTGTGATTGTGCCACCAGTGAAGCCCACTTCTGGGGCATACGTGTGCCCTAAGCTGCAAGGGGACACAGGATCAGATAGTCTGCCATCAACTGACATCACAGTTCACGTCTGAGATCTGGGAGAACTAGGTACACTTCACCATCTAACCAGAAGACCCCAGAATAAAAAGCACATCTCAGCAGACACTGAGGGGCGGGCCTGACCACCAGGAAAACCAGAGCCACAAGTGACCTTTGCTGAGCTGCCAGAGAAGAGGGAGAATGAATGTTCCGCCTCTGGCATCAAACATGACAAGACAAAGGACTAAAGCACAATCTCAGAACTCAGCCCGACTCAGAACAAGTCGAGGAGACATCAACAGAGGAGAACTTTGTAAACACACACCTGAAATTGCTGAAATGATTGCAATGGAAGTAAAGAAACAATTCCATCAGGCCACAGAGAACATCAGATCAGAAATAATCTCTCAGGCAAAAAATGAAATGAAAAGAATAATGAAAGAATTGCTCAGCACATCTAGAGAAGAAATAGATGAAAAAAAGCATCAGATGGAAACATTACATAAGCAATATAGGAATTAATTAGAACACATGAAACAGACTCAAAGGGATTTCCAGGAAATCAAAACTTCCACTGAAAGCTTGCAAACCTGCTTGAATAAGCCAAAGATAGAATTTCAGATCCTAAAGACAGCATGGCAGCTAGTGATTGTGAAAGGAAGGATCTCTTAAAATCAACAAGGATCCAGGAAAAATCAATTCAACAGCTGCAATGTGAGGCAAGGAGAAATAATGTCAGATGAATAGGAGTCAATGAAGCAGGAAGAGGCAACACAAATGACATAAAAAGAATATTGGCAGAAATAATAGCAGAAAATTTCCTGAGCATGGCAACAGAAACTTAGATACAGGTAAATGAGGCATGTAGAACACCTACTAGCCATAACCATAATAAAACTACATCCAAACATATAATAATCAAGGTCCCACATCTCCAGCAAAAGAACAGAATATTAAAAACTGCTGGAGGAAAGAAACAGATCACTTATAAAGGAAAGCCCATTAGAATGACGACAGACTTCTCAACACAAGCCATCTGACTGAGAAGAGCTTGCAGAGAAGTATTACAGGTCCTAAGAAAAAATAGCTTCCAACCAAGATTGATGTATGCTGCCACACTATCCTTCAAGTTTAATGGAGAAATAAAATATTTCCATGATAAAGAGCAACTGAAGAATTTCATGAGTGCCAAACCATCCTTACAAATAGCACTAAAATACATCTAGATAGAGAAGAAAATGACCACAATTTCAAGAACAACAATAGAAAGGAACCCTCAAGCAGAGCAGGAAATTAAACAGGTAGAAAAAGTAGAAAACCAACAGCAAGTAAATAACATGAGAATGATAAGCCACTATCAGTTATAACCATTACTGTAAATGGACTCAATTCACCAGTCAAAAGAAACAGACCAGCAGAGAGGATTAAGAAACAAAATCCAATGATATGCTATACACAGGAAACACATTTTACTCAAAAGGAAATCCATAGACTGAAAGTCAAAGGATGGAAAATGCAGATTGGTGAAACTACTGTGGAAATCAGTTTGGAGATTCCTCAGTAAACTAGGTCTGGAGGTCCCATTCAACCCAGCCATTCCCCTTTTGGGTATTTTCCCAGAAGATCTGAAAACATCATATCACAGCTATATATGTGTATCCATGTTTATATCAGTGCAATATGTACCTGCTAAATTGTGGAAACAATGCAAATGTGCATCCAATGCAGAACGGATAAAAAAATTGTGCTATTTCTATATAATGGAATATTACTTAGCTATAAAGAAAGATAAACTTGAGGCTTTTACACATTAATGGTCACAACTAGTGATCACACTCATAAGTGAAATAAAGACCTCCATGTGTAAGCAACATATTGTCTCACTAGTATAAGAACCTGAAAGAGTGAATAAAAATTAGGAGGTAGGACTGACATTGTGAAATGAAAGGAATATGCTCAAACGTAAAGAGCAACGGGGGTGAGTGAAAAGAGAAAGGAAAGAAAGGGAAATTATGTATGTATGTATATACAGGATAGCTGACATAGTTGAACTACTGACTTCTATCACTTTACTGAGAAGAACAGTTGCTGATTAATTATTTGCTCCATCTTGCATGTCTCTATATGATCTGCTGAGAAACCACTTTGAAGATATCAGTACGAAATATAACCACTGTCAATTTCCTACCACTTTGTAACTCTGTATTGTGTGTATTGTTCTTATGCTATTTTGTAAATGGAAGTCTGTCTGTTAATATGTTTTCCTTCTTTTATTTTTAAAATAAATTTTAAAAATAAAGTAAAAATAAATGCCCATGAATGTTGAAAATTATTACTGTTTTTAGCAATTAAATAATTTATCACTAGCTAAAAATGAAAAAGAAATCTCTGGAATTGCAACTGATTAAATAATTTTATTTTCCCTGAGTTATAAGTATTGTAAGTAGGTCAATCAGTAGCACATATTAATGGGTATGGCTATCTATGAATGCAAGTTTTAAAACTGTAAATAGAGCTTTGTACTCACATATCACCATTTAATACCTACTTACTTGGAACCTACTTGTTTCAGTGGGAAATATAAATGTGATTTATAAATTTTGGGTACCATTATTTAAGAAGAATAGGTATTTATATTTGAAATGTACTGGTAAATCTGATGTAAATTTGAAGAAAATGTCTAATATGTCTATGAAAATGAAAAGATATGTTGGAAATAATGCATCCAGCCTGTCTTGGTTACTTTTCTCTCATTGCTGAGGCAAAATAACTGATGCCCAACATTAAGGAAGGAAAGATTTATTTAGCTCACAGTTTGTGGAGGTATCAATCCTTACTTGGCTGACTGCAAGGCAGAGTGTCACATGGCAGAGGACAACAGTTCATGGTGACAGAAGACAGCAAAGCAGCAAGAGCAGAAGGGAAGAGTGGCAGCAAGCAGCCTCTTTCCCACCTTTATACTTTATGAAAACTGCCTGCCTCAGGGCGGGTGTAGCTCTCACACCTTTAACCCAACATTGGACCAGGAATCAATCATATACTCTAGAAGTCCACTCCATTACTGCATAAGGCTTTAGGGGGGACAGCCAGACACAAACCATAATACAGCTCAAATTGTAATTTAAGTCTTATTTAAATGGAGAGCACAGAACTGTTTAGAGTAAAAGTTAGCTAAAGTAGGAGAAAAACAAAGGTAGTATTTCAATTTTTTCCTTCAATTATTAAAATAAATATCAAAATGCTTTTGAAATACAGTTCTTTAAGTAAGTACCAATATTAAAGAGAAATTAGATCTTCTCCAAACTACTGAGTACAAAATGAAAGAAAAACTAATCTATGTAATAAAATATAAAAAACCTAGAAAAATCGCTTGAAAGCAGATAATTCAATACAGAAAAGCAGAAGTAGTAATAATCATATCCATTACAAAAGAAAAGGATCCTTACATACATGAAAGGGGAAAATAACTCTGTCATTTGAATTATTCTCTGAAGTTGTCAGAAGGGGAACCTATGCATATTGTGGTTTGGATGGTGATGATTTCTACAGATTGCGGGTTTGGAGTGCTGTCTGGTGTCAGATCCTTTGCACAGGTAAAGCTCACAGCCATGGACACTAACTGATGAGCTTCAGAACCAGTCATGCCACATCTTCCCCATAATGCCTCGTGGCCACATCTAACCCATGTAATATGGAGCTTCCAAGGTCAAAGATTTGAACCAAGGAAGAATTGTTTGAGAAAATGATGAAGAAAATGATAGTTTTATTATTTCTTTTTAAAGTAGGTGTCATTTTGGAAAAATCACTATTGTAATGTTTAACAGTATGGTTGAAAAATCAGTCATCTTCAAAGTATCCTTGTGATACCTTCTTATTGGCAAAAAGAAGTCACTTTTAATCAGAGAACCCTTTTAATCAGAGCATTGAACATTCTAAACTACAGCCTTCTGTTTATTAGATTGTAATATGTTGTTACCTCATACTTTTGTAGAATTGGACTGTGATTTCTCAAATCTGACAATTTCAAGTATGATATGTGTGCATGATAAAAGGTTATTAAAATAATTCTGTGAATACCAAATTTGGCAGTGATATGAATATTTATATTACTCATTGGATAAATAATATTTTTATAACTTTATTTTAAAGTGTGATTTTCCTTTAAAGCATTTTCATACTTGAATTTCATTTCTACTATGTGAAATATTTAATTTTCTGTTTGAAACAACACAGTATTGAAAAAGCAATGTATCAACCAATATTCTTCATCTTTCAGTTTGGATGATTGTTATCTGGTTTGCTGCATCTGAATTTCTGTTGGAGCTGAGAAATAATCCCCAGTGGCAGTGGTAGCTCAAAATGCCTATGAGAACCAGAAAATCATTACTAGTCAGACAATTTTTAATGCATTTACAAGAAGTCTATGGAATACCCCCTTCCAAAGCTTCAGTGGCACATAATGCTGTAATTGTGAAGTAACTATTTCCCTACTGATTCTTTTATGTACACAAGTATACAAATTTGTAAGTAGCTCTTGTTTTCATAGAACTATTAGATATTACTTGTGAATTTAATATTAGTAGTAAATTATTTGTTATGCTGTTCCTTAACCTATCATATTTCTAGAGAAATCTGCTTATTATATTGTATATGATATCCTTCTGAAGCTCAATTTGACCTATACATTCCATTCATCAAGTTCTTCAGTGTAAAATCACTGGCTTAGTGTATGTCCCACTCCATACTTTTTAGATAGTTTTCTATCCCAAAATAATATCATGAATTTTCACTATGTTTGAATAAAATTAACCTGTTGATGTTATTTTGATAATAATGTGATATAACTGATGCAATGTGACATGACTGAGATAATGTGATAATTTTATATAACTGCATGAATATAGAGAGCCATGAGAATCACGCTGAAGCTCTTGATTCTAAGATACTGCATTTTTATCTAAAAGGATCGACTTGACTGATTTGAGAATAAAATGCAATTGAGTATGCAAAAACAAAAAGAATACAAAAAAACCCAACAATGTACAAAGAATATATTTAAGGAATGGACAAAAAAGAATGTAAGTCACATAAATATAAGTAAAACATCAGAGATTAATTTAGAAATCTTTATAAGTTCTAGTAAGAAATGAGCCTAATGAAATGCCAACCAAAAAAGAAATGAAGGGAAAAATGTGTTAATACAGAACACTGTAGTGTTGAAAGTATATTTTCAAATAAGGATTAAATCTTAAAATCTTTTCAGTAAATATAATTGAATTAAAATACATAAGCTGAAGCAAAATATTATTAAAATAGAAAAGTATACCTGGTATTTATTATGTGTACATGACAAAACATGTTTCAGAAACAGAACAGTTCAAGTATTAATCATAGATAACTCTGGGAGATTAGTAACATGTGTTGTTTGTTGTTTGTTTGTTTGTTTTAGTATATGTACAGCCAAAGTGAACACTAGTAATATACTTCGAGTCAACATTAACTCCATACTCAGATCTTCAGGAAAAACATATACTGATAATTTTTTCTAGCAATAACATGAAGAAAAATTGTCAGAAACAACAGTAGAGATAAATATACTCAAGTATTTGGTCAAAATAGAGAAGATACAAGGAAATAAAAAATAAATAATATAGTTGATGGCAGTTTTCAACATGAGCACATTTTGAGAGAATTTATTTTTCAACTCTATGGGAATATTTTGAAACCTTACTTATGTTTTCCTAAGAGAAAATATCTAATATTACTCAATTTCATAGGATTACAATTATATGAAATAATTTGATGTATAATGTTAACTCTAATAAAATAAAATTTAAATTAATCATAAAGTTGTAACTAGGAATTATGTTTTTGTTTTGTTTTGTCTTGTCTTGTTTTGATTTCTAAATAGCTCTTGAACCAAAATCCTGACACCTTAACAATTAATCATAATATCAGAGGCAATATAGCAAATATACTCAAAAGGTATCTTAAAAGAAAGTTCTTACCCATGAATAGTTTTGTCATTTTTTTAGAAAGAACAAAATTATTAATTAAGCAGGTAATTTAAAGGTAAGCAAAGTAGAGAGTAGTAAATCTTAAAAAGGAATTTAGAAAGAGAAATAGAGCAAAGTCAAACACACCTCATTGTATTACACTTCATTCTATTATAGGTCATGTCTGCTATGTTTTTATAAATTGAAGGTTTGTGGCAAGCCTTCATCAAGAGTCATTTGGCATTATTTTCTCAACAGCCTGTGCTCTTTTTGTGCCTGTGTCATTCTGGCAAGTCTCCATGTATTTCCAAATTTTATATCTGTTGTGGTCATCTGTGACCAGTTATCTTCCATGTTAGTACCCTAAACTGTTTTGGAATTCCACAAACCCTGTCTGCACAAGGTAAAGTTAATCAGTAGATGTGGGAGATGTATTCTGACTGCTTCTCTGACCAGCTGTTCCCCCATATCTCCCCTTGGTTCCGGGGGACGCAAAAATACTGAAATTAAGCCAGGTAAGAACCCTGCAATAGCCTGTAAGTATTCAAATTAAAGGAGCAGTTAGTTTTACATTTCTCACTTCAAATAATAAAAAGCTCAACACGATTAATCTTAGAAAGAAATGTATGTCAAGAGCTGAGATAGAGACAGATCAAAAATTAGGCATCTTGTGCCTAGTTGTGAACGAAAAGAAAAAGTTGTTAAAGAAAATTAAAAGTGCTACTCCCCTCAACACATAAATGGTAAGAAAATAAAACAGGCTTATTGGTAATACAAAGAAAGTTTTATTGTTCCTGGTAGAAGGTCAAGCTAGCCCCAGCATTCCCTTAAGCCAAAACCTAATGTAGAGAAAGAGTCCTTTTAAATTCCCTTCTACAGAGCCTGAGAGAGGAGAGGAATCTGTGGATGGAAGGTTTGAAGGTGGTCAGCGTTGATTCCTGAGTGTAAGAACCCATCTTCCTAACGTGTAACTGCAGATGAGTCAGCAAGGGCTGATGTAGAATCTGCCGTGAATCATGGAAACAGACAGCTGAGATAGCTGGTAATGACGATGACCTTAAACAAGATATTTTCAGTGTAGACCAAACAGCCTTATATTGGAAGAAGATGACATCTACGACTTTAATAACAAGAAAAAAGTCAGCGCTTGGATTCAAAGCCTCAAAGTTCTGTCGCATTCTTCTGCTAGGAGGTAGTGCTGCTGGTGATTCAGTGCATAATCATTCACCATTCCAGAAATGCTAGGGCCTCTAAGAGTCACACCGAACCTACTCTCCCTGTGCTCTCTGAGTGGAACAACAAAGCCTGCATGACAGCATGCCTGTTTACTGACATTTTAAGCTCACTCTTCAGAAGCATGGCTCAGAAAAATATTCCTCACAAAACATTGTGGCTTCTGACAAGTCACATGATGTCCAACAGTTCTAAAGAGGCTGTACAATGAAGTTAATCCTGTTGTCATGCCCACTAACACAGTATCCATTCTGTAGTTGTGGAGCAAGGAGCAATTTTGACTTTCAAGTCTTATTAATAAGAACTCCAGTATTTCATAAGGCTATAGCTATCATCAATAGTGATTCCACTAACGGATCTGAGAAATGTAAAGAAAAAAACCTGGGATGATTCACCATTCTATGCCATTAAGAAGATTCGTGATTCATCAAGAAGGTCAAAATTTCAACCTAAATGCAAGTTTGAAAGAAACTGATTCCAAATCTCCTGAGTGACTTTGATAGACTCAAATCTTCAGTGGAAGAAGTAAGCCAATATAGAGGAAATAGCACAAGAAGTAAAATTAGAGTTAAAGAGAACAGTGTACTCTTGATAAAAGAGTTTATTTTCTAAAAGTTGAGAGCAAAGAGTGTTTCAGAAGAGAAATGAAAAGATAAAAAATGGTGAAGGGAAAAAGGAAAGTTTTAAGATACAATAAAGATTCTTGAAGAAGCAATAGAACAGTAAGTAGCAAAAATTAAACAAATAATAGTTGAAATAATAGAAGTGTAATAACATTACAATAAAATTTTCCATGATATTAGAAATAAAATAAAATGTTTAAAGCTTTAGCTAATTTTAATGGGAAGTCATGTAAGGCATACTCCCAGAGTGTTACTAGAAGTTAAGGAAGGATATAAGACTTCGTAAGATCCAAGGAAGAATGAAAACAGTTGTGCATTAATAAAAAATCAAACTGACATTAAATTCCTTACTTGCAACCTGTCTGTTGAGGACTGCAGAATAACACATACAAGCCCCAGAGATGTAGGACTGAAATCGAAACATCTGTGCAGTAGCAAACAAGCTATCATTACTAGCAAAGGAGAAACAATTCAGTCTTTCACCCACATGTTCATTTCCGGAAGGTTTTTAAGAAGTGTCTACTGGGGAACAGGAACAGGGGACCAAGATAAACAGTTCAGTGCTTAGGATAAGGGAATGGAAGAAAGAATGTGAAGCACTTTGAAGTGTGTGTGTGTGTGTGTGTGTGTGTGTGTGTGTGTGTGTGTGCATGCATATGTGTGTGTGTAATATATATATTAAAATGTAGAAATATGTCTTGGCATGTGTCATGTCATTAATATAATAGAAAAATACATTAGAATTTCTAAATTAATGGGAGAAGTTAAATAAAATACAGGTCAAAACAAGAAGCATTAGAAAATGTGAAAATGTGTAATAAATAATGGAAAAGAATAAAATCTAGCATGACTGTCTTTATAAGTGTAAATTAAATGAATTATCACAGTATAAGTCAAAGAATGTTAAGATGGGTTAGAATGCAAAACTCTTCCTTGTGTTTAAAGAAACACACAAAGTAATTCAGATATTGAAAGTAAAGTAGAAGATATAGAAAAGACACACTTAAAATGTAACACTTAAAAACAGAAAAAAGTATTTTTTTCTGCTTTTTGTAATTTTTTTATTTTAAAAAGAGGAAAAATAAACAATACAAACAGTGCTACAAAATTTCAAAACAAGAGTGTGGGAGAGAAACAATGTTCAGTACATTGTGCACTATCATCTTTAAAGCACTGGCTCATAATACAAGATATTGCATGAAAGCCCGATCCAGCAGTATGGGCGTCCACCTCTCCTTTCAGTGAGCTATTTTAACAGACATATTTTATGATGAGAGCAATAAAAATTACACAGGATGTTGAATGGTTTTAGAAAGGCATAATATATGATGAAGCTGCACCATTCATACATATCAATACAATAAGCAATAGTTTAGTAAAATACATTAATAAATTCTATTAAAATGAAAGAAAAATAAAAATGAGTTATAATGAAAGAACTCAATGTAGCATTCAGAGAATTAGATAGACATGAGGCAAGTATAGTTCAGTTGAGAAGATTAATTATGGCTACTCATCCCTTCAGTATTTGTCTGAATATAAAAAAATTGTTAACTATTTACAATAGCTATTGACAAATCACCAATAAATTCATTACAAATTCATAAATTATTTAAGTAGCAGTTAAATTGCAGAAAATCACATTTCTAGAAAGCCATAAAAGGAAGAATCTTTCACACAAAATTTTTATAAGGTTTGTACAACCACACATGAAACAATGTATTAGCTGAATAATGGAATACTACTGAGCTATAGAGAATGACAAATTTGAAGCATTTATAGGAAAACAGATGCACCTGGACAATATAATGTTGACTGAAATAAACCAAACATGCAAACTCAAAGACCATATGGTGTCTCTTATTTGTTTGTTTATTTATTTATCTTTTTGAGACAGGTTCTCCCTTATGCAGTTTAGGCTGGCTGTCAGCTCACGTTTTAGCCCAGGCTGGTCTGCAACCCCAGTGATCCTCCGGCCTCAGCCTCTGAGTCCTGGGATTACAGGTGTGTGGCACCATACCCAGTGATATCTCTTATTTTAATGAGGCAAAGTAAATGCAAGAAAATAATAAAAGGTGCATAGGAAGGAACGAGGGGCTGAGTCTCTTGCATTAGGGAAGAGAACCAAGGGCATCAGTGAGGGGTAAAGAGGAGAAGAACGGGGAATACATAGCTTAAAGCTATGCCAGCCACAGGAACCTAAAACCCCCATTAATGTACACATGAGCTAATACTAATAGTACCAAGCACGAAAACTGGGAAATAGGAAATAGGAAAAGGAAAAAGGAGGAGAGAATGGGAAGGAGATGTTAAAAATACAAAACCAAGCTGCAGTACATAAATGGAATCAGTCCCCAAAGTGATCATAAGCTACATGCACTGTGAACGTATTAATAAAATAAAGTTTTTTTAAAAAAATCCTTAGGATCTGGCAGAAAAGGAGATTTGAAAAGCCGCACACTTCCAGCATGTTTTCTCCTTAGAGGAAAGCGCTGAGGTGTGAAGATACAGAGTGTGGCTTAAAGGTGAAATAAAAGACTTTAAATCCTAGCATGCACCTACTTCACGGTCTCACTGGTTTGTAAGAGTCAAAGATGCATCAAATTTTTGCAAATACAGAACAAGTGGTTAAAGTCACAGAGAATATGATGAAATTACTTATAATCAGGGATTTCTTTCTTATATGTATTTGTCTGTACTGCTCCACCTGGAGACCAAGAATTCTTCCTTTCATCCCAGCTCTGGACCAGACTATGAAAATGAGAAACCCAGTGATGTTTCTGCAATGAATGAGACCTGGGTAACAAACTGGAGACTCAGAGGTGCTTCAGATACTATTTTTTCCTGAAATATTTGCTTCTTGACAATATTCAACATCTGTTCATGACAAAATTGGACAGAAAAACAGAGATAGAGGATTGCTATGACAAAAGTGATCTGTGAAATTAATAACATAATGTAATATGAAAAGATTTGTACAGGCAGAGATATCTTCTTTTGCCAATTATTTTTCACAGCATTAAGTAGACCTCAGAGCAAAAACAAAAGAGAAAAAGGAAGAGGCATATAAAGAAGGCATAAGTATAGAACAGAGGATGAACGGTTTTCTTTTTTATTTTCTTTGTTTTGATTTGTTCTGTTCTAACATGTGGTCTCCCCAATGCTGCAAACTTCAAGTTTTCAGCTCAACTGATCCTTCCATCTCAGACTTCCAAGTAGCTGGGTCTACCGGTATGTGCCACTATGCCCAGTGTTTTAGTGCAGCTGTTTGAGTGAACAGGTGATACTGTATGTTTAAAAAATCCCAAATGATTTGCAGGTATATTACTAGATCAGAGAAGTGAATCTGCATGGCAAGGATACAAAAGTAAACTCTTCTTCTATGTGTTAAAAATATACCATGAAGGATTATTTTAAAAATGCACTGCTTATGTTTACATTAAGACATCATATATCAGGTAACAAGAAGTAAATTTAAAGACATATGTAAAGACTTTTCCATGAGTGCTATTAAATGCTTACAGTAACAGACTGTATTATTTTCTGGGACTTCCATAACAAAGTTATGCAGGCTGGGTGGCCCAAACGACGTTTTTCTCACAGTTCTGGATGTTAGAAGTCTGAGATCTATGTGTTGACAAGGCTGTTTTTCTTTTTTTCCATGGGTTGTAGGTGAGCATCTTCTCTGTAAATTTTTTCTTTTGTGTGTGTCTAGTGTTTCTCTTATGAGGACATGGTCATATTAGATTAGAATCAACCTTAGTGACTTCATTTTAAACTCATTTCCTTTTTAAATACAGCCACAGTCTTTTGCCTTCAACATGTAAACACTGAAGGAAAAGATTTAAGTCATAAAACCGTAAAACAATAGTAGATATAAAAATGAAAGGGAGAAATATTTGGACCAAATGGTAGAGAGGTGTTAGGTTTGTGATACAACTCAGCTTAATGGCCATTTATCCTTGAACAAAACCAATATTAGATAAATTTTGAAGTTAAAAAATCGAGAAAAAAATGCAGAAATTAATAGTACAAGTATATAACTATAAAGTAATCACTAAAATAATCACAAATATGACTTTTAAAATATGGCTGATTCTAGGAAATGGCACCATGTCTCAGTAAAGTCATAGCTTAAAGCCAGTTCTCAACTTTATAAAAATGAGGACTATTTTTACACAATGTATATATATTAAAGATAAGCATAAAAATGTAATTAAGTATTAAAAATGAAATTTGATTAATTAGAAAGCAGAGCTACATCCAGTAAATATAATATTAAAAAAGAGAAATATAAAACATTAAAAGACTGTAACCATATACCTCAATGGTATTTTAAAAGCTATAATGATATCATGGAATGTTAATTTTAAAATCCTAAAGATATTTATGATTTTGTCTCTCAAATTCAATAACAGTAGCAAATAAAAATTTTGCAAATCTGGAGGGACTGTTAACCTCAGGAAGATTTCAAAGTGATGAAAGAAGCGACTTCTCAAACATGCAGAATAAATGATGCTGGCAATTTCAACGAAAGAGGTTATTTTTATATTTTAAATGCTTCTCAACATGGAGAATAACACTTTACATTTCACTTTTTTTTAAAGAGACAGATATATGATACAAAACTACAAACTTATCTGTCCAGTTCTAGATGAAATATTACTCTATACTCGATGCTCATAGGTTGAAGGCATTAATATTTGATTAAATGTTATTAAACATGAAATAATTTGCATCTTAGGGTAGACAAAGGCAATCAACAATCATAAACACAGTGATGTACTTAGTTTATAATGCTTGGGATACAATCTGTATGCTACAATATGATGGATTCTGCAGAAAAAATTACTAAAATTTAACACTCATGTTTGATTAAAAAGTACTTCATAACAGAATAATTTAAAAATTGTTTTAGTTTAATCAGTAGTCAGCATTTTAATTATCATTGAACAGCTTTAATCAGTAGTCAACATCTTACCTAATCTCTGTCCAAAATTTACCAGTGATATTGTGAAATGACTTCTTTAACTTTTTATCACCATTTTTCCATAACTTACATTTATTCCAAGAAAATAAAAAAAAATATTATAACAAAAATATTTCATAGGAGATAAAATTATATTTGCAGAAGAAATGCAATGTAATTGACTTACATTGCAAATAGGATGTTTCAATAATGTGGTATTATTTATAATCTACTACTTATAAAATTTCAAAAACAAAACTATTATTTCTGATAGCACAGACACCAAAGAGTGAATGTAAAACAGAAGTATATAAATTGATGCCTATGAAGAAAACCACAAAAATTTTTCAAAGAGAATGACAGGAAAAAGCCAGCTAATGTTTCTAAATGGTACTAAATGGTAATACTCCATATTTTATTTATCAACTTCTTCAGTGAAAAATTTCTTTCTTTCACTGGGAGAATTCATACAGTTTCAGGCAAATCCAGTAGGGAGTTGGGGGCAGCACAGACTCACATTATAGTAACACAACTTTTGAAAAAGAAAGTAATAATGCAAACACTGGGATAAAGAATGAACTTACACTGCATGTTATTCTACCGTATAGATAAATATACTACAATGTAAATATTATCAATGACTCAATTTCTGCAGTTCTGCAATAAATATAAGTTTCTTTTCACCTAAGCAGAAGTACACACACAGAAGAGGATGAATATTTATTTTAGCATGTAATATATAGGTCGTTAAAATCAATTAAAATTCTTCCTGTAAGCGGCCTGAGGTGACCTGTGAAAATGGTTCACTACTCTCTCAACCCAGGAAACCCCACAAAATCATGCAAATCAAGGGGTTCAAATCTTTGTGTTCATTTTAAGAATACTCATGAAACTGCCCAGGCCATCAAGGTCATGCATATCAGAAAGGCCACCAAGTATCTGAAGGATGTCACATTAAAGAAGCAATGTGTGCCCTTCCAGCGTTACAATGGTGGAGTTGGTAGGTGTACCCAGACCAAACAGTGGGGCTAGACACAGGGTAGGTGGCCCAAAAAAAGTGCTCAATTTTTGCTGCACATGCTTAAAAACGCAGAGAGTAATGCTGAACTTAAGAGTTTAGATATAGATTATCTGGTCATTGAACATATCCAGGTGAACAAAGCACCCAAAATGTGCCGTGGTACTTACAGAGCTCATGGCCGGATTAACCCATACATGAGCTCCCCCTGCCATATTGAGATGATCCTTACTGAAAAGGAGCAAACTGTTCCTAAACCAAAAGAGGAAGTTACACAGAAGAAAATGATATCCCAGAAGAAACTGAAGAAACAAAAACTTACGGCACGGGAATAAATTAAGCATAAAATAAATGCAAATAAAAGCAAATAAATAAATAAATAAATAATCAATTAAATTGAGATGTATTCAATAAGTGTGATTAAACATGTGAAGAAATGTCATATCATCACCTCTAGAATAAATGTAAGTAAATGAATTAAATATTTGTATGTGAAAGTCTTCAATCACAAATACTGTAGAAGTTAAGAGTAATACTCCGAAAGATGGTCTTCATGTGGCAACAAAACAAATTGAATATTTTAAACCTTGTCATATAAGCAAAGATTGCAAGTGCGGTAGAAAAGAAAGCAAAAAAGAAAGTCTACACACAGTCTCTTAGGGTAACTAGGTGACCAGATGTACCCTAGTGGAAAATATGGATAATCACCAACATTAATCATCTCAGAGGAAGAATAGTCTCCTCACTGAGTGGAGGAATACAAGGTCATTGTGAGAAGCCATAGATGAAAGGTGGCAGTAGTAACATCCTAAACTCAGGTGACTGAGTTCAGTTGAGTGAATTGCAAGTGTAGTAAGTACCCTTGAAATACTCACTATTCAGCAAATCATCAGCAGTAGGAAAAGAAAAACAAGATATAAGTTCCAATGTTCAGGTTCAAATATTAGAGGTTGAAGGGACCTAAAACCTAAATCTCAGACACTTAAAAGGTGGACGCATTATATAGGCACCTCTCTTGATAGTTTAATGGAGCAGGAGAAGAAGGATGGCACAGGGCTCGTAACTCAGTTTTTCTCCTCCAAAAGTAAGTATTAATAATAGAATGCATGAATAAAATGGAGCCTACTTGTTTCTCCAGAACTCTGAGTCTGACATAGGTTTCAGATAATTTTTTTGAGCTGCACTCCTGAGAAGAGGTGTATTCATTTTGTGTAAACCTTTGATGCTAACGAGACAAACTGTCTTCCATAAATCCAAAAATGTTTGGATAAGCCTAATGTGAACATTCCCCAGAGCCCCCAGGATCCAATCCCTTTCCACAAGCCCAAGCCCTCAACTCATGAGAGCTTTGTGAAACATATTAGTTTTAACCCCCAACACTCTCCAAGAGGAAGAATGAATTCTAGGCCTGGAACTGGAAACACTCAAGATGAGCCTGAGAAAATCTGTGTTAAGACTAGTAAGGTATTCGAATGCCTTTTAAAAAACCAAAAATATCAAGTAAAACAGCTCCTTCTGGTGCAAACACTATAAAGAATAACTACCGCAGGGGATTGAAATGCATCAAAGACAAAAACTACATTTCTTATAATGATGTTTCGAAGGGAGCAGGGTTTCATTTTGAGTTTGTGAGAATCCATTTGATATTTCTGAAAATTGGTTAATAAGACTAATAAGCACATACCTGACCTTTTTCATAGGGTATCTCCTTCAGGGTAAGCCTATAGCTTTTAAGGAAAAGTTTCAGTTTATTTTATTTTTAATAAGAGAACAACAACTAATAAATGCAGGATTCAAATAAAATTAGAAAACCATAACTTTACAATCACTACTGACATAATGCATTTAAGCAATGATTATCACTGCGAGCAAAAACCATTGTGTAGAAGCTGCTGAGAACTTTTATATAACTTACATTTTATAGTCTATGAATGGAGTTGACAATTGACTTTCTAGTCAGTTGGAGAGGTAGATATTGGGTTTCACTGTAAGTTAGTGGGATATGCACAACATCTCTTATAGGCTTGAGAAATGACTGTAATCAATTTGCCAAGTTATATAGATAGTTAACAGGAAATGTGCTACCTAGGTGAATATATTAAATGATTCTGCAAGGTTACAATCAACCACATCAGCAATGGAAACATATACATATGAAAAGTGACCTTGTTTTTTCCAGGGGAAAATAAGCAGCATGAAAAGGGGGGCATACACATGACTACTATATCAGAAATTTCAAAATGAAAAGTAGATTGTGCAGAATATTAAATCTTTCAAACGCTGTGTTACAAAGATCTGAATACACGATTGTAGGCACAATCACTATAAAATCTTCAAAAGTGCTGGTTACCTCCTGTAGCTTATCATTATGTAAATACAAAATTGTCACTGAAACAAAAGGAGTCCCTTGGCTTCTGTGGAAGCAGGTTACGGTACAAATGGAAGTGAAGGTTAACAATCATAAGAGTTACTGTAGACAATGTCAATGTTGAAATTTTGGCTCTGTTACCAAACATTTCTCAGCCTCAGTTTCCTTCTTAAATGGTAAGTATGAGCCATTTAATCCTTGTGGTTGACAAGACAGATGAAGGAAATAACGTTTTTTAAAATGCATTTACAAGTTGGAAGTAGTCTTTAGGTTAAAAAGTAACAGAAAGGTATATCTCAAATACATGTGAGTGGACTAGAAAATAGGTCTGTCTCAGGCATTGAGAGGAGGGAGTCACACGGAGTTGATGGGGGTTTGTGTAGATTTCCCGGGAAGGTCAGATCTAGAGCTCATTGTAGAGTGATTGCCCGAAGGACTTTGCCAAGGGAAGCACCTGCTCAGCATCTGGTAGTTTGCACGGTGGGCAGCGCCCCCGCCCCCGGTGCTCTCTACACGTGTGAACGGCGGCTCGGAATTTCCACTGGGCTGTGTGCGCTGCAGATGACACGCTTGCTGAGGGTGGGACAGAGTCTTTCTTGGGGTGCTCATGAGAATGGGGTGAAGGATAAGCTAGTGTCTTAAAAGCTTTCATAGGTTTCCTCCCTTCCACCAAGTACAGTTCCGTTTCTTAATGAGATTATGTCCCAAACGACGCTGAGGCTGAGGTATTTTAAATGAAAATCTTGAAAAATTCTGCTTACTGCAATTAGCAGGAGGAAACATTTATTTAATGTAAATGCTTAGGAATGAAGGAGGCGCCATTACATGTTTACATCTTTTTTTATATGTTTAATTCTTTATACGTTTATCTTAACTGGAAACCACTTTCCTTGAACCTTATAAAATGATGTAATTTCAAAAATGAAAATGTCTTTGGAATAGATAAAAATCCACTTTTAAGCGAGCGTTCCTACGTTAAAGGAGAAAGTTCTTTGTTTTTAGGAGTTGGACATCTCAGTGCATCCACTGGTAACAGATACGGTCTGTATTAAAGAGCCACGAGGCAGCTGTAGTCATAGTTCACTAAAACACAGGCGTAAATAAAGGACTGGGTTTGGTCTTCCACGCTGCTTCAGCAGAGGACCGGCTGCCTCGCCCGACTGCTTCGCCTCTTCGGCGGCGGCGGATTAGACACATGCGCACGCTAGGTCTCTTTGTGTGCACAAGGAAGGGCTTGGCGTCGCTTTACACTTCCTAACGGGGCAAAGACCTGGGGCGGCGCGTGTGCTTAGGGATGAAAATGCACTGTAAACACGGCGCCGGAGAGGAACAGTTGTCTCGCTGCCGCTCGCCTCCTCCGTCGCGAGTCTCCCCACTGCCCGCTCCCCGTGGGCAGCTCGGCAGCCGAGACGCACGGCCCGGTGCGCGGAGCCCTGTCTGCAGGCATCCCGCGCCGGAGCAGCGCCGCGGCCGGCGGAGCGGGTGGGAGCGGCGGCGGGGCTGGGGGCGCGCGCGGGGCTCCCGCCGAGCCGAGCGCCGAGCGCGCCGCGCCCGCGTCCTCCGGCGCAGCCGCCCGCGGGCTAGGGGAGGGAGCGGCGGGGAGTCGGCCCGCCCCGTCTCCCCTCCCCCGCGCGGGCGCCGCGGTGCGCTCCGGCCAGCTGTGCGCCGCGAGCGAGGCGCCAGCCCGAGGGCGCCGCCGGGGGCAGCGGCGCGGGCCGCGCATCGGCTGGCGCGGGGGCGAAGGTGAGGCTCAGAGCGCAGGGCTGCGGCGCCGGCCCCGCTCCCCACTCCCCGCTCCCCGCTCTGTGTCCCCGGCCGCGGCGGCCCAGCCGCCGACCGCGCGTCCCCGCCGGCGGGAGCCCGGGCTGGACTTGGCGGCGGCGCGGCTCCTAGGTGCCTGGCTGGATGCGAGACCTGCGCGGCCCCGGCGGCAGACGGAGGCTTCGGACTGCGGGAGCGGACCGCGCCGGCCATGGCCTCCAACTTTAACGACATCGTTAAGCAGGGCTACGTGAAGATCCGCAGCAGAAAGCTGGGGGTGAGTTCCGCGCGGCTCTGCCTTCCCCTGCGCTCCCGGGGCCCGGGTGGCAGCTGGGGGTGGGGGCGGGGAGAGGTGACCCACGCGGGGACAGAAGCGAGAGACGCCGGCCCTTCGTGGGCGGTCCGCTTGTTGCTTAGCCGGGCGAGGGGCCCACACCTGCCTGGGCGATGTGGGCACTGAGCCCGGGGCGGCAGAAGAGCCCTGGTGCCCATCAAGTGCGCGAGGCTGGTCGGGACCGCACCGAGAAGTCCGGGAGGCAAGGGCTCCTCAGTTCCAAAGAGAATTGTATCTGGGCGGAGAATCCTACACCGCGACTCCACGAAGAAGGTCCGCTCGCTCTCCAAAGTGTGCGCCTCTGGGTAGAACTGCTTGCTCTGGTGCAGACCTCTGAGGCGTGAGTGTGTTTAAGAATCACCATTTTCTGGTTCCAGCTGCCCAAGCCCATTTTGAAATTCTCTTTTTGATCCCCCTTAAGCGCCGCGCGTCCCTGCGGGCTATGGCAAGTGGGTTTAAGGTGCCCTTACTGTTGCCCAGTGGCAGGCTGTGTGCTCCCCGGCTGGTGTACCTGAGCCTGTGTGCAAGCAGGTGTGTGTTCACACGCTCGCTCACTGATACGAGAGAGTCCGCGGCGCCAAAGTTTATGGAGATCTTCACCTACTTTTTTGAGAGATGCTTTGCCTGACTTGGGAGAGAAATCATATAGTTCCCGGGGGTGCAAAACTTCTCTAGTGACCAGATAAGGAGGTAAGAGACTAGTCTAGAGGACTCGGGGTGTAGACAGGAGGGGGCGGCAGAGGAGGGCGGGCACCTGGGCTGAGAGCTGCTCAGAGTGGGTGGACGGGAAGGGGCGGAGGAGAGATGGGCTGGAGATGCCCGCAGGGCCACGCGACTACCCTGGCAGCTGACACCCACCAGAGCAAGCTGGTCTAGACTAGGGAAGGAAACTCGGCCCGCAGGAGGGAGTGCTGGGCTTCCCGATGTCCCTAGACTCTGCCTCTCTGGCCTCAAAGTTCCAGTTCTGAGAAGCTGTGGAATCTTGGGGCAGTGGCCTGGAGCTCAAACGTTCCCTGTGGTTTCTGCTGAATGGATACACTCTCCAACCTGGAAAGAGGGCAGAGGAGGAAAGACCTTTGTTAATTTTCACACAAGAAATGAAAACAAATACGCCCCTCAGTGATAGCTGAACAAAGGTACAGAGGAGTGTTGGAAAGAAAGAGGATAATCTCTAATCTCCTAACCAAGCAGTCCTTAGGGGGAGTCTGCAGAGGCAGGTGCTCCCTTCACAGGAAGTAAGGGAGGTCGTCTCTTTTTTGCCTGCAGGGTTTTGCATTGAAGGCACGGAATTGTACCCCAAGAACACAAGGGACCCTACTTGAACTTCCTGTAATCAGTAGAAAGCTGAGGAATAAGCGTTGAAAGGGCAAGGAATACAAAATTGAGTGACAGGGAAGCCCCCTGCCCCAGCCTACCTCCCTAGGGCTGCTGGGTGGTCCCTAGGGCAAGAGGGAGCAGGCGCTGGGATCAGACTTGCAATTTGCTCTCAAGGGTTTTTGTTGGTTTACGAGATTACACTTCATTCCATCGCGAAGAGATAAGGGCGAATCCCCGGTGAACACTTGCGGTTGTCTAGGAAGGAGGCTGATTGCTGATCGCAGCTACAATGCAGTGCTCCAATCTGTCACCAGCACAGCTGTCAGCCAAGATCAGAAGGAGGTGTGGAGCGGAGCTGCAGCTGGGGGTGGCCTGGGAGGTCTTCTTAAACTGACCTGTGATGCCTTTTCTGTCTGACAGAGTCCTTGCTCGTCGTTAGTGCCTTTCCCTCTGCTTTAAACGCCAATTTTCTGGAACTGTACAAACTCTTATCTCCTGCGAGCTATGTTTCTGCTTTCACAGAGTCACTGTGCAGGAACATGCAACTGATGAGGCCAGAGAACCCCCTTCCCAGAATAGAATCCTTCTCCCATCCAAGCTTTCCAGGATTCCATACAATGAAAACTGAATATGTAGCCTAATTATGAGACTGATCCAAGGAAACAACACTGCATGCTTCTTAGATAACTACGGCATTAGGTGCCTTGGAAGCGTCATTCCAGATCATCACTGCACTTCACAAAGCACACGTGTATATTTACAACATAGCAGTGTAGTCTTTTCCTAGACTCTCTGTTTAGGGTTTGCCTTTGTGAAAGGCAGCCTGCATAGAAAACAACATGAGCGTGTTTATATACAAACTAATGCTGTCTTCCATTTGTACTTTAGAAATGTGAATTTCAAAGTTTAATGCCGAAAAAGTTGGTTTTTATGAACTAAATACGAGGGAACATCATTTAAAACTTTAAACACGGTTTTATTTAGAATAGTCCAATATTCAGAAGAGCAAACTCAAGTAGTAAAACTTCACACTAGTGGTTCTGTGAATGTTAATGAGTGAGTTTCATAAGATCGTAAAACTCTGAGCAAATGCTGTGTGCCACCCTAAACTAAAGTTATGCTTATGCCAGAATCATAGACATGGGAGCTACATAAATATTAATATTTGTTTTCCTAATTAACAATACATATTCTTAATTTTATGAACTCAAAGCACAAATTGCCAAATAAAATATCTTTTAACTCTGAGGATACGTGATGATTTTTGTAAGGTTTATGGCCAACGCTGAATTTCAAAACATAAGTAATGCTGATTCCCTATGCATAGTTACGTTGATTTATTGTGATATGAACCTATGCTTTCAAAAACCAAATATTATAATATTCCAGTGCAAACACAATGGCTTGGGTAGGAGGCAAATTACATCAGAGTGTGACTTGAAAACATATTTTATGATAAAATGTTCCAGTGTATCATTTATTCTCACAAATTGGTGTTTAGTATAGTGCTGAAGGAGGGGAAAAGCATTTTTACTGTAATGCCCAGGCAAGGGATCAACGTTACAGAGCTACGTCTAGGTTGAAATTGTTGAATCATCTCTTCTATGTGTCCTTTTGGAGAATCTACTATGACTTGTTGAATATAGCTCCTTAACCAACCATTTGGGCAAGAAAATTCAGCTCTCATCTTTGAACTTTGTCTTGACTCATTAATCAGCTTTTCTTGCATTTAGAAAAATAATTTCAAGAAACAAATAATTTCCCTGAATGTTACTATTGCTCTTTAAAAATATTTATTGTCATTAAAATTTTATGGGTAAATTTTATAGGTATTATGTTTTCATGTATAGTGATAGGACTCATAGTTATTCATTTAGCTTCTGTTCTAAATTTGCAGTCTGTTTCTATGAATGTGTACTTTTACAGAATTTAAAATGTCCATAGAATTGTCTGGTTCTTCTAGCCATCTATGTTTTACGTGATTGGTATTATAATTCATGAGGTGCTATGACAGCCAGTTTTAGTTGTCTTTTATGATAAGGGTACTTTTAAACACTCATTAAAGTACAACAAAAGCATAGTCAACATCCTTCATCTCTTAGCCTTGCTTAACTGTTTTCTTCTGACTGCTGATGGATTAAATTTAGTAAGCAAAGCATGTTTTGCAGAATATCCAATCTGTTCTTGATTTGCAGCCAAACTAAGAAACTAATCACTGAAACCATTTATAACCTAATAGCTTATGAATCTATAAATTTATCAAAAATAAATGCAGCATTATGGACTGCTATCAATCACCCTCACCCACTTCTAGTCCAGGCCGCTATAATTTAACTAATTCTAGGCTCAAATCTCTTATCATTGTTTTTAAAAATTCATTGAAATAGAGATGACCATCCCCAATGAAAAAGTCCAAAATCAGAACTACTCCAAAATCCAGAACATTTTGAACACAGCCATGATGCCACAAGTGGAAAATTCTGGGCCTGACTGGGTGTAACCAGTGGCTGTCAAAACGCAGGCACCCTAAAAGGACTGTATAAAATTTCTACATGCTATGGTACATATGAAAAAGAAATGAATTTCTAGTTTAAAGTTGAGTCCCATCCCCCATTTATCTCATTCTATTTATTTATATATGCTCAAATCTGGAAAATTATTAGTTCAAAGCCCTGCTGATCCCTCACTTTTTTGATAAGAGATATTCAACTTGTGTGCATGTTCACAGGCATGTTGTACTTAGGCAAAGTAGAACTTTATACAAACATTGTTTCTGTTCCTTACTCAAAATCAGGTGATCTATTGGTATTGGTTGTAGAGGTACTGAAGGAATTTCTCAGGATATCGTGACTGTGTGTGTGTTGCAGTCATATTCTGTTAAACCAAGATTACTTACAATAAAAATGTCAGTACTCAGCACATAAGGTTAGTTATAGTCCATTTTTTCTCCAAATTCATTTGTAAGGGAAGCAAGGAAATATGGAGGAATTCATTTGGAGATTTTGATGGCTACTGAACATCTGTTCGATTTTCTCTTTAGTGTATTCTCCATGTGTGTGTGTGTGTGTGTGTGTGTGTGTGTGTTTTGCTGGAAACAACTTAGGGCCTTCATAAGGAGATACCCCTCCAGCTGTTTTTTATTTTTGTTTTTTAAATGTTTAGACAGAGTCCTGATCCTTCAGCTATAGCCTTCCACAGTGCTTGGATTATAAGGCTGGGAATATAGCTCAGTGGCACAAGTGCCTGCCTGGCAAGCACAAGGTCCTGAGTTCCATTCCCAGTACCAAAACAAAACAAAAACAAACGGAGCAGAGTACTTGGGCTATAGACATGCTTCCTCACACCTGGCTTCCACGTTTGTTTTCACAGTGCACTGTAGATCCATCTACCTCTTGCCCTTTCTTTTCCTTGATTAGAACCTCAAGACGTTTCCCTTGCTGACTTAATAACTATTGATCTTCATCCTATAAATACTTTGAGGGTTTTTTCCTTGTTAAAAAGCAGTTTTCCTCGGAGGATAGTAGATGGAGGAGAGCAGTTACAGGACATTTATGGAAGTTTACTCTTTTATAGATGCTCACTCATTAAGTAGGAATGTATGTGTGCGTTTCTGTTTTTGTCCATTAGAGCATCTAGTAACTGTTTTATCCCCCAAATCTCTAAAATTTATTTTATCTTGTATGACATGCATTACCAATTTGCCAAAACATAGTTGATATATTTAGGATAAAATGTGTAAATAACAGTAATTTTCATCATTTAAAAGCTTAGAAGAACTTCACAGTCATTACCTTAGGTATGAATTCTCAGCCTATGCATTTAAGATATAGAAGTTGTATCAAATGTGTTGAAATCTGTAGTGGTTCTATCCTGGGCATTGCACTCAGAAATGGATCCCAGATACCCATTTTTAATAATTTATCTTTTACTAAAGATAGATTTAGAATGATAAAACTTTTCCTATTATTTATTATAGTTTTAGAATTTTATCCACTGTATTATACATATTCTTACACCATGTATTAATATACCACTTTTTTATATCTATGCATATCTGCAAATATGATTGGCTCCTAAATTTTAGAGAGGAAAATATTTTATACATGTTTTACTGGTGTATCACGTTATTTGCAATTGTGTGTTACTATGTATGACATTTCAAGCATGCTTAGAAAGTCTGCCATCTATATCGATGAGATTTATTTATTTTTAGAGTCTTAGTCCCTGAGTGTGCATAAGGGTGTGCCTGATGTTCCTTGAATTTTAAAAACTTAAAGCTGAAAAAAGCCTAACTGTAAAGTCTAAACCTAGATATGTGTCTGGATTTTTATATTAAATACTCATGCCTATGGAATGCCTGGGGAAGCTAGAAATTAATGGGGAGTTGTTAGGATTCACATCTCAGTTTTCGTCTGGATAGGTTTGCAGATCGTTGCTGTCAAGGTGAATGTTAAAGATGGTACTTCTCTCAGATGAGGAAGATCATACGTAGTACTTCAGGAAATCTTTCAAATTGCTGAAATTAATAAATGTGCACTCACATAATTGTCAAATATCTTTGTAAGATCTACACCTCTGGTTTCCTTAAATGTTTTTCAGAAATGCTCAGTAATGATTGATATATATTGGATCAGTATATGAGAACATGTGTGAATGTTTAATCTAATGCCTATAAATTTGGCATAGGTGTCACTTTTTAAATTTTTTTTAAACATTTTCTCTTTTGACCACAATGACCCATGAGGATATTGTTGTGTAGGACTATTAAATATTTGTACCTTTGGACTTCTGTTTATAGCAATGCATTTTAAAAACTGTAGTGGAAACCAGTAATACAGAGAAAGTAAAAGTTCCCATCACTCTCCTCTCTTACACATAATCTCTAGAGTCCAGAGCTTTTGATGTGGTAGTTGAAGTGCTGGTTTTAAGGGAAAGAGTAATTTCAGGCAAATGGAAGAAAAAGATTAAAAAGAAGTATATTGGAATTCCTTTAACCTCAATTTCCTTATTTTTGCCTAACTTTATCTCCAGCTTTTTTTTCTTTTAGCTTCCTCAAGTTTGCCCATAGAGTCCACAGACACTATAAAGCAAATATTTCTATTAGCTTTCTGCATAAATCCCCATTAGTTTTATTTTAAGGTATAGAGCAGGATTATTCTTTTGAGTAATTTCATTTTTGTATTGTAATACTGTTTTATCAATGATAATACTGTACCTGTCAGTCAAATTGGTATTTTGTTACAAGCAAAGAATAGAAATTAATATAATAAAGAAAATGATTGCTTTTCATGATGTCTGATATTGCTTGTTATGACTTTTGAGCATATGCAAAATATTTTATCTCATATTTTGTTATATTTTTGAGATTGCCATTAAAATTACTGATAACACTGGGCATATTTAAGCTTTGCTTAATTTGAAACTTCATAATATAACCTGGGATGTGCATATTTTGTGTATTGTGTCTTTCATTTTACAAAATAATTTTTACATATATAAATGTTCCAGTAAGCTTTTGAAAACATTTAGTTTTTATTCGTATTGTAGATGGAAGCTAACATCCAAAAGAAGCAGAGTGTGTCAGCCAGAGTTGTCACACCAAACTAGTTCCAACTATTGGCTGCACCTTTTTTTTCAGTACTAGGGATTGAACTCAGGACCTTGTGCTTGCCAAGCAGGCACTTACTCCACTGAGCTATATTCCTATCCCTGTGGGCTATGCTTTTAACTTAGATGTATTATCTACCATGTAACAACTGCCACTTTGCAGTACATACAGGTAAGTAGCAGCACATTTTTGTGTACTCTTCAGAGTAAATGTGTTCTCTTAAATTGGTAATTTCATGTAAAAGTAATATGATGCTTGACTTCACTCAACTTTGGGTTATTTACATTACAATTGCCATTGAATGAAAGAACTCCTGTGACGCTAAAGGAATACTGTACAGATACCTGTTCAGGCCACCCAGTGGGCATACTTCCATTTTCACTGGTGGTCATCTGAGAGTCAGCTGATGTAGCTTTCAAAAAAGGAGTACAGGCCTCAGAATTCAGCTGACAGTATCCAGGTAGAATTGAAATCATTTTTAAAATGTGTAAATCTGTATTGCTTTACATTTATTTTTGGAAAACGACCTTTCATTTAAATTGGCTATATAAAAGATTATATTTAAATTAACCTCATGAAAAGTGAGATTTTTTTTTGAAGGAAAACACTTTAGAAGACTATTTAGAGGTCTTAGGGTCTAAAAAATCAGAAGGCAGTGTGTGGTGTCATAGTCGGGCAGCACACGGTATGACAGAGTTTTCCCAATGCTTGACCACTGGACCATACTGAACCATACCCTGATGTCTACCTCAGAGGCTCATTTTTATTGTTTTTCTTGCTTTTTGATTTTAGGGACAGGAATTAAAATTTTATATATATATATATATATATATATATACACACACACACACACACATACATACATACATGTATATATGTACATATATAAAATGTTCTTTACAAATTCTTATTTTTCATATTGTCTAAATATCATCCCACTCATGTAAATTCATATATAATATGTATTAAATGATAAATAAACACTGAAGTAGTTTTCTCATATCACTGTAAATATGAAATTGCTTTTGTTTGACTAAGTATTATCTGTATGCTACATGTATGACATGTGTATAGACTGTACACACACAAACATGTTAAACATAAAATATGACACACCTATTTATGTGTATTTCCAAATGGCATGTTAAATACTCAGACACACTAACTATATGACTCCCCACACCTGCACTAGAAGAAAATGTTCATAAAATATCCTAATTAAATACAGGGAAAGGTTGTATTGTCTAAATTGTTATATATATGCACCATGTTTACACTATTCTTTACTTGAACAAACAAATGTGGTATTAGCCTGAAATTAAAACTAGTGTATTCCCCAAAACTGTAATTATTAAATGAGCAGCCAATGAAGGTATAAACTTACCTATGTTTATGTAACTGTTAAATTTTCTCATGTCCTACCCAAGAATAAAAATAAAAACAAACTTTTTAGATATCGAACTTGCTTTAACAAATACACCTTTTGGGATAACTTACTAGCAAATAATGCCTTAAAGACTGTGTGCAGGGGTGGGGGGCTGCTGAAACCAACCAGCGCTGAGGACAGTGCCGCGTCGCTGTACTGGGGCCTTTGGACCACGTCGCCTTGGAATATTAGCTACATAAGTCTTCTAAGCAAGTACTCCGGAACCTAATCCTAGTGTTCAGCATAATGAAGCTGCCACATGTGTGTATAATATTAAATATACTATTTCATACATCTAAAATATGAAAATTCTTCAGGTGTTTAAAGTTACCCCAAGTATTTCTAATATTGTGCCAATGTTGGTAATCACTGTCATACAATAAGGACTTTTTTTTTTACAGTGAAATGTGCAATGTTGTTAAACTGCTGTAAACCACTACAGTTGTTAGAGCTAAAATATCTGAATTGGCATTTCTGAAATACCCTATAAATCAGTCATAAAACACTACTTTGCTGACAGTCTATAATGCTTTGTAAATTTGAACACTGGAAAAGTATATACCAAAAATTTCTTTGTGGTACAGAAAATCAGCCATTCAACAATTTGGTGAACATAACACGTGTTTTCCTCAGGATTCCAAATCTCGTTTCCTGTCAGCTCTCTTGGTGATTGGCAGAGATTTCTGTTCCAGAAAGACGTCTTTCTCCTGCGATGTGCATTCTGTCTCAGCTGGTTGAATTTTCTGTTGTCCTTGAGCAAAACTAGAGGTCACAGAACTCTGTGAGAGCTGAGAGATGGCGATGGCACTGCCCTCGTGAAATTCTCTTCTTGTAATTCTCACTTAGAATATTTTCTTGTCTATTTCTCTTTTGTTTTTCTTTGGTGCTGGGGATTGAACCTACAGCCTTCAGACTGAGCTACATCTCCAGGTATTTTTTTTTTTTTTTTTTTGAGAGAAGCTCGCTAAATTGCTGAATTCCTCAGTCTATTCTTGAATTTGGCAATCCTCTTGTCTCAGCCTCCTAGACTGCTGGAATTACAGGCTTGAGCCACCATCCCTGGGGAAAAAAATAAAGATATCTGAAAGGTAGAACTAACGTCAGCCATTGCATTTGTGCAAGGGAGGGTGGAGAATATGCTTCCGATTGCAAGTGGGGTAAGAAACGAAACGAGAAGCACAGCCAGCCTATGTTAGTAAGGACCTTAGCGAGATCAGCGTTCTTTCTTTAAACCAGTAATCCCAGATGCACACTGCAACCACAGGTGAAGTTTTTTGGTTGTTGTTGTTTTCAGTGCTTTTTAAAATTTGCTTTGTTGGCTTTTAATCCTCTCCCATGCAATTTTAGAACAAACGAAGTACTTTTCACTAGACTATTTTTCAAAGCAAACTGTTTCTCGCCCAGCATTATTATAGAACCTCAGTAAGTTTGGACAAAAGCGTTATAATATGAATTGCAGGGTAACTAAACAACAGTGTGAATAGCTGTGTTGGCATTTTTTCATCTTTTTGCTCCCCTGGAAGTGTTCCCTTCCTTGGGTTGGAAAGTGCTCTCACTTCATGGATGTTAAAGGTGGAAAATGATGTCTTACTTATGGAAGCTGAAATGCCAAAAATATTATTTCCTCTTTTGCCTTGTAGCTAGTACAGGACAAAGTGAGCTAGATGTTACCATTACACAAATCTAGGCCAGAGTCAGTGACAAAGAGCCAGCCCTCTTTGGACAGCAGTTATCATTTCTACAGGGTCAGGTTACTGATGTGGAAGTAGAAGCAATGCAAACTGTTGCACCTACTGTCCAAAGGCAACATCTTCATGAGCTTTGGTGATTGACAGAGAGATTATCACAGTGGCTTAGTCTTAAACCTGGTTGTCAACTCTCTCTTCCTAATTTGAAGTAATGATGTTTAATGAATCACTTTCTGTCTAAATCAACAATTTTCTTGCTCCCTCTCTCTTTCTTTATTTTTGTTTAGTTTGCTTTGGGTTGGTATTATATTTGCTTTTGGAGACTGGGTCTCTATATGTAGAGACTGGTGTTGAACTCCCAAAGCAGCCTAGAGTGGCCCCGAACTCATAACACTCCTCCTGTCTCAGCTTCACAGGTAGTGGGATTACAGACATTGCCACTGCACCTGGTTGCAACTCAGTCATTTTCAGCTTCTGTTGCTGGCAACCAACGCATACAACTGACAAAATAGCATTATCCAAAGTGACCAAGAGGTGGAGGGAAGGGAGAAGAAGGGGTGAAAAAGAATTAAGATGTGCTACAGGCGTGTACCCACTCCCCATGGACAATGTAATCCTTATGTACAGCAATCACATAGTAATGTAAAATAAAAATTGAAAAAAGTGATCTAATTTTAGAAGTAATATATTAAAGTAATTAATTTTTTGGTTACGGAGGATTAAACACAGGGCCTTCACACTAAGCTGTGTTCCCAAGTCTTTCTTTTGTTTTATTAATACATTTAAATTTTGGGACATGGTCTCACTACATTGCCCATGTGAAGCTTGAATTTGTGATCTTCCTGCTCAGCTTCCCAAAGTGCTGCGATTACAGACATGCACTGCCATGCCCAGATAAATGTTTACTGTTTTGAGGAGTAAATATTAAGTAGTTATCCCAGTAATACATACACACCAGCATTTATTTTTTATTGTAGTTTCTCCTTGTTTGGATAGTAAAGCATAATTATTAAGTCCTCTGTTCACTAGTGGAAATTTGGAGGAGCTTTGAATATGTGCACACCCACATCATATCCTCAAAGAAGCAGCTAATTTTAACAGGGGACTCACAAAATACATAGAGCAGGTTTTTGAGGAAGGTACAAAACCAATTCAATGAAGAAAGGATACTTTTTCACCAAATGTTGCTAGAACAGCTGAAAATGCATAAGCAGACTCAGTGAACCTCAACATAAACCTCACATCTTGCAACTCAGAATAGATCACAGACGTAAATATAAAGCAAAGAACTATGTAACTTGGAGAAAAAAAATCTTTGGGGACTAGGACCAAGTAAAGAGATCTTACACTTAACAGCAAAAGCAAGATCTATCAAAAGAAAACTTGATAAATTGATCTCATCAACACTAAAACTCTTGATATGTGAAAGACTGTGTTAAGGGAGCAAAGAGTCAAGCTATTGATGGGGAGAAAATACAAACTACACATCTCAACAAAGGACATGTGACTGCTAAGGTTAAACTGCGTTGTCAACGTGATCCTATTTAGAGACTTGTGGAGAGGCAGTGGAGGCATGGGGGCGTAGTACTCCTCGGTGTTCATAGCTGAGTGTGCCGTTAGGAGGTGGAGATAGTTGGAGGGGAGATTTGTGCATGTTGGATATTTTTCTCAGAAATGGGAAAGTGGACTAATATAGGACTAATATATAAAACTCTTAAAACTACAGAAGAATAAGGAAATGCAAAATGAGGCAAAGGCAAGAAGAGACCTTCAACAAAGCTGATGTACAAGTGTGAAATAACCACGTGAACAAATGTTATATTTGTTATCATCAGCCACTAGGGAGGTGTGCAGTAAGGCCACATGACGCAGCACTGTAAACCTACTGCAAAGGTGATGGTGAAAACCACAGTGCTGCGCCCGAAATCCTGGCACTGTGGGAGGATGAAGCAGGAGGACCACAAGTTGGAGCCCAGCCTTGGCAAGATCTGGTCTCCAAGTAAAAAATCTAAAAGGGCTAAGGATGGAGCTCAATGTGAAGACGCTTGGTTCAATCCTCAGTCTCACCAAAGAGATGATGCTACACATTGGCAAGAATGTAAAGAAGCTGGATTGCTTGTACATGCTGGAAGGAATTTGGAACGGGACATACGGCATCCTTCTGGAAAGCAATTGGAGGCCTTTCTCTGTCTCTCTCTCTCTGTCTTTCCGATTCATTCTCTGTCTCTCTCTCTCTGTCGGTCTCCCCCCCATACTAAGGGTGAAACTCAGATGATTCATTCTGGTCTACTTTGCTAGCTCTTCCTTCACTCTTTAAAATTTTAAGATAGTGTCTGTGTCACTGAGTTGGCCAGACTGGGTTTGAATTTGCAAGCCCAGCCTTCCAGAGTGGTAGGGTTAGAAGTATGAGCCCCTAGGAGGTTTCTTAAAGAAACCTTTTTTTTTCTTTCTGAACTGAAAGTGGTAGTGCACTTCTGTGATTCTAGTACTCTGGGAGACTGAAGCAGGAGGATTACAAGTTTGAGACTTGCCTGTGTAATTTACCAACTGAACAGTACCCAGCCTCAAACAGAAAGGACTGGACTGTACAAAAGATGTAGATCTTTGGTCAGTGATGTAGCTCAGCAGCACAGCCCCTGTCTGGCAAGCACAAGGCCCTGAGTTCTATTCCTGGTACCGAAAAAAAAAAAAAAAGAGAGAGAGAATGTAGGTCTTTGTGAAAACAGTGGATTAAATTCCCAGAATTGCAGAATACAAAATAAACAAAACAACTTTCTTTTAGCGTTATTGAATTGTAATTTTAAAAGTATATATTTACAGTAAACAAGATGATGGGTTGGCATTCATATATATTTTGATATTATTACCACTCAAGTTAACTAGCATTACGTCTCCTCACGTTTTGTGTTTTTGTGTGTGTGCGCTGATCACACTTACGATTTGTTCTCTCAGCAAATTCCAAGTGTATGGTCATCACCATCACCACCATCATCACTTTGTGGTGCTAATGACTGAACCCAGTGCCTCACCTGTGTTAGGCCAGTGCTGCACAACTGACCCACACCCCAGCCCTACAAGCCTTTATTATTGTGTGTAGTAACTGAGCTACAAAAATGAAATATGTTATTGCAAGGCAATAACTGATTGTAATTTTACATTTATTCAGTTACTGATTTTGAGAATTTTCCTCCCATACCTGTTAGTCTTTTGTATGTTCCTATTCAGAAATGTTTATTCAGATCCTTTGCCTTTAGTTTTCAATAGATTCCCATAACTTGTTTTTAATAGTTGAAACTCTGCTCCTTTGAACAACATCTATTTTTCCACTTCTCCTTCCTTGGCAACCAACATTCTTCTGTTTCTTCAATTTCACTTTTTTTAGACTCCACATTTAAGTGAAATCTGTTCCTGGCTCTTTGTAGTTATCATAACATCCTCTAGGTTCATTTGCATTGTTGCAAATCTCTTTTTGAAGACTCTATATACATATAAATGTGTACCCACCACGTTGTATTTATGTGTTCACACATTGATGGGCACTTAGTTTGATTACATAGGTTGGATGTTCCGAATAAAGCTTCGGTGTAGGTGTCTCCCCAATATCTTGATGTTCTTCCCTTCAGACGTGTACCCTGTGGTGAGATTGCCTGTGTCAGGAGGTAATGCTATTTCTAATTTTTTAAGGGACTTACTGTTTTTCATAATGGCAGGATATTTTACACTCAGACTAACAGCATACAAGGATTCACTTTTCTCCTGTCCATGCCAGTAACTGTTACTGTTTGTCTTTTTGATACTCATTATTTTCATAGGTGTAAGGCAATAACTTGTAATTTTACATTTATTCAATTAGTGATTTTGACAATTTTCCTCCCATACCTGTTAGTCTTTTGTGTGTTCCTATTAAGAAATGTTTATTCAGGTCCTTTGCCTGAGTTTTAATTGGGTTATTTGTTTTCTTGCTGTTATTTGAGTCTCTTATTTATTTGGATATTAACCTATTATCAGACATACAGATTGAAAATATATTTTCTTCCAGTTTTTTTTTTTCCATTCTGTCAATTGTTTTCCATGGTTGGGTAGAAACATTTTCATTTGATGTGATCTCATTTCTCTTTTGTTTTGTAGTCTGTTTTTGAAGTCACATCCAAAAAGAAAATCATTGCCTACACTAGAATTATGGAAATTTTTCTACATTTTCTCAACAAGTTATATAACTTCAAGCCTTACATTTATATCTTTAATCCATTTTAGATGATTCTTGTATGTAGTGTAAGCGTCTAATTTCACTCTTCTGTGGGTGAATGTCGAGTTGTCACAACACCATTTATTGAAGAGACTTTCTCTATGGTGTGTTAAGTATGTATTTTGTTTCAGTGGTCTATGTTTATATATTTATGCCAACAGTGTGCACTGTGCTTTTGTTTAATTTAGCTTTGTGTTCTATTTTAAAATCAGATAGTGTAATGCCTCCAGTTTTGATCTCTTTGCTCAAGTTTATTCTATTTCAGATGTTTTGCAGTTCCATAAAAATTTTAAGATTTTTTTTCTATCTTTATGAAAAATGTCATTGGAATTTTGATGGGAATTGCACAGAATCTGTAGATCACTTTGGATTGTATGAGCATCCTAGTATTAATTCCTCCGATCTGTGAACATGATATGCTAACATTTATTTGTGTTTTCTTTTGATTCATTTATGGGTGTCTTATGGTATTTAATATGCAAGTCTTTCACCTTATTGATTAAATTTATTCTTAAGCATTTTAATTTATTGTAGCTCTTGTGCAAATGGGATGGTTTTCTTAAACTTTGGGGTGGGAACAATTTATTGTCAGTGTATAGATAAATTACTAATATCTGCACATTCATTTAATATCCTAAAACTTTGCTTAATTTATTACTTCTAAGAGTTTTGGTGGGGATTTTATATGTTTCTGTATATAACCTCATGTCATTTGTAAGTGAGAAAAAGCTAACAAGCGAACAAGTGAAGCTCTTCCTCTCTTGGCTAATTTCTCTAATTTTGAGTCTCTTTGCCTAAATTTGCAATTGCCTTGCAGTCGCACTTGCAGGTGTTTACTGCCGGAAAATGAACGCTTTCATCCACTCACAAACTTGCACATGAATGTTCATAGCTGCTTTATTTGAAACAGTCCCAAATTAAACACAAATGCTTATCACAGCAGGAACAGTTAAGTGAACCACACTCCATTTGTGTTGTACAATGCTCTCAACTATAGAGAAGATCAACTAATGGTACATGCAAAAATGATGAATTTTGAGAAAATTGAAATTTTTGCGTAAAAAGAATTCTCTAAAGATTATAGACTGTGTGATTTCATGCATAAAGCATTCTTTTTTCCAATTATTGCAATGTATTAGTGCATGCTTGCATTACATAATGTTCACACCCCTTGTGCAAGGTTGGCACATGTACGCGGCACATCCTAGTTCTTTTCTCACCCCCTCATTCCCCTTTCTTTCCCCACCATCCCTTGGTCTCCTTCCTATTTAAGAAAAATCTATGTCTCTATCTCCTGTTATCTATCTTTCATTTTGCTTTTTATTGTAGCATTTATACATAATGGAATGTGGCTCTCTCATAAAGAAGAATAAACTTGAGCCATTTTAGGAAAACAGGTGCACTTTGAAAGCAAAATGTCGTGAAATAAATCACACACAAGTTTAAATATTGCACATAAGTTTAGTGAAAATATGTAAGAAGAGGCATTAGAATGGAGCCCTGTTTGCCAAACATGATGAGGAATTGTTTGGGGACACAGAGACAGTGGACCAGGATTTACTGTCTAACAGTTATGCGTTCCACAGCCTAAGGTAAGTTTCAAAGACCCCCGCACCTCCCTTCTCATAGCTATAAGACAGAGGTAAGAACGTCAGCCGCGTTGTGTTTTGCCAGCGCTCAGCAGTATAATATGTTACAAGATCTAAAACAGTGCTCTGTCTGTCATGGTTCAACCTCTTGAAAGGTGGTAATTTCCAGAACCCATGAGCTCCACAGGACAGTCCTTTGAAAAGTGGCACACTCCACACAGTCCTTCTGAGCTGGGGTTCCATGAGAGAAGAGAACCTGATGCTCTCATGTCTCCTGTGTGTGAGTCAAGTTCTCTCCTACATGGAAAATGACTAACACTGTGTAGAACTTGGGGAACTTGAGAAAAATAATGCTTCATACATTTTCTATAAGTTTTATGAATCTCCTGAAACTCAGGTTCAGACGTGATGAGTGTTACTTGGTGGGCTGTCAACTTGGAAATATCAAAACCATGAGCAGGAAGGGCATCACTCTGTGCTGCTTTGACTAGACTGAGATGCTCTACCATGTTCAATGGCTTTTAAAGATTATTGCAGTCGTTAACATAGGTGTCAAGCATCTATTAGATCACAGACTTGAGTCAGTGGCTAAACTCAAAATCTGATATACTGGTCCATGATGTAGGTGTATTGTAATGCTTTCAGTTACTTTTTAAAAATATCTGTGGATGGTACATTGTTTCATTGTTAGTGCCTACAAATCAAAGTATCCACAAGGCAAATTGGTTTTATAAAACAAACAGGCCCTTTAAACAAGTGTAGGGACTGGGGATATAGCTCAGTGGAATAAGCGCTTGCCTAGCAAGCGCAGGGTCCTGAGTTCGATCCCCAGTACCGCAAAAAAAATAAAAAATAAAAATAAACAAGTGTAAAAACTATTCTGAGAGTCATAAAAATTAGACTAAATGTTTACTTCAAGCATGCACCTGACAAATAAAATCTAAGACTATTAAACATGTAAAAGATTAGTTTAAGAAAAACGAATTGAATATATACTCATATAAGCATTTCTAATGAATATACTTATCATTGACTGAGCTGATAATGTGATTACCTTCATTAACAAGTAATCACATTTAATCACATTTCACAGTGTTCTTTTCTGTAGCTACTCCATTTCCATCTGCCCTTCGGATCTAGGCGGCTTTCTCCATTAAGGTGGAAAAAAGCGAGTTAGTTATACTACTAGTGTCTCTTAGTTAATTGAAAGGGAAAGTTTCTGATAATATCGATTGGAGAAAATTTTAATGCCCGTACCTTACATTCTCAATAATTACTTTAAAGATAAACAATATGCAATGTATTTACTATTGATATTCACCTGTTGTTTTGTTATGAAATTTTGATTTACCTTTTTCCATAAAATAAAGTATAAAAAAAAATAAGGTGGGGAATTACTTGTGAAAGGAAGCAAGGAGATCTTTACTTTATAATGAATGGGTACATTTTTACTGGACAATCCTAATGGAATGATAATTATTTTGAATGCAAGCCATGGCAGCATAGAAAAGGTAATTTAGGTTTTTGCATAAAATGTAGGTATCGTGATGAGGAAGCTCTGCCCAGTGCAAACCCAGGAAATGGGCTTTCGGAGGTTTGTATATAATCTTGGCCTTGTTTGAATGCACTATCAAATTTTTTCTGTTTGCTTTTCATCTAATAAATCTAGGATTTTGAAAGGTTAGGCCAGTTCTGCTTTTTTAATCTCTTGCCAAGTAGGTGTCAGTATCAATAAATATATACTGATTATATTTGTGTGAATAACTACTATTTACAACACACCCCATTATTTTAACTGTGCCTAGACATTGTGTGTGTGTGTGTGTGTGTGTGTGTGTGTGTGTGTGTGTGTGTTTACACGCTTTGGGATCTACTTTATCTCATTTTATGCCTAAGATAAATGGAGGCTCTTTCATAATAAGATCTAATAAATTTCATGGTTTTAACTAAGCTTGAAGAACTATGACAGCTATTCTTAGTGAATTCTCAGGTGTGTGTATATGTAGAACTGTATTTAATACTGAGCAGCTTTTACATAAATGTAACAGGAAGAATATTTACATCTCCTTCAAAAATGGCTGCTTTTAAGGTTAGTAAGAAAATAATAGTAAGCAAAAGAAGCTAATGAAGAGACTTTCCTTACCTAAGCACATATATATCAGCTCTTAGTTGGAACTTTTTAATGGCTTACTATCTCTCTGAATTGAGTCAAATATAAATGTTAATCACTTTGCATTTACAGTTTAGTGTTTTCTATTAAGTGAGACTTATGTAAGTGATGTTTACCCATAGAACACCTTAATTACTAGGAGCTGGGAGGTTTGTACACTCTATTGACTGTAGAAACAAACAAGGTGCAAACTTTCCTGCCTGTGATGTTGAGCTCTGGCCTCCTCTGAACATTAGGAAACAGCATTAAAGAGAAAAAGATAAAGTTCTATGTGATTCCAATGAAATTCCACCTCCTATCTCTAGCAGAAAATGGAGCACTTAGCTACATGCCCATCCAAAAAGTATGGCCTGCAGTGTTCATACTCAGGGTGATACCCGATAACAACTCCTTTCAAAATGACAATGAAACTTCCAGAAACTCAGGCAAATAAAGCATCTAAGACATCCCAGATACGCTCTCAATTGACATGTACATTTTAGTACATGGATAAAATGTGAAGGTGAAACAATAAAATCAATTTTAAAAGAAACAATATTTAAAACATTTATGCAGTCTTTTACATGAGACGTATCTAAGGTTTGGAATCAATGTTGAAGGAACTGTTTTGCTCTGAAGTTAGAAGCTATGATGTATGTAGTTATTTCCCATTGGAAATATTAAGGACATTTTAATAGAAATATATCTATTGATGATATGCTAACTATGAAATATACTAAGAATAAAAGTAACTAGAAGCCTAAAGAAGATTATTTGCCATACACTGGTAGGAGGATACACTGATAACCGAAACTTATTGTCATTCTAGTCTAGTCTGGCACAACAGAGGCAGTCCACAAACATTGGCTAGCTTGCTAAATTAAGTTTGTGTTCAAACTGGTGCCACGACACTTTAGATTGACATATACAGGAGGATTGGCATTGTCTTCAGAGACAATTTGCAATTTCCACCTTCGTAATTAACTTTAGCAATGTCAATAGAATTTTAATAAAAAGACTAGAATTAAAAACATAATAGCTATAACATGTCCTATATTTAACTAAAATATGATAGCCAGTGTTTCAATTTATCACAAAATATGTTTTCTGATTTCAGATAAAATAATTTTTAAAAATTCTTTGTGAAAACATGAAAATGTTGCTATTTTAAGACAAAACATAGCACAAACATAAATAGTGGGTATATTTCTTCAAAAAGAATGAGTTCCAAAACCAGATTTTCCCTTAACACCTACCTAAATCAAATAAAATTAAGCTCTGCAATATTTTCTTCAGATGGATGCATTATATGGTGATATTTGTTTCAGTTACTATTTTGCTTACTCCATATATGTATTTTTAACATTTATTGTGAAATTTCTAATAATATATAAATTCAAGTTTTGAGATAATTTTCTTCTAGAAAGTGGAACTTTTACAAATCATGCCAGAAACTTCTATTTGTACACATTTTACAGTTTAATATTTGCTTTTGCATTTGGCTCCTCTTTAGCATATGAAGCAATGCTGTTGGGTGGGCAGGTCAGATAGAATTTTCAGATTCTGGAGGAAGACCATGATGTTCATACAGGTGAGGTGATACTGAGTCAGAGGGCTCAGTTCTGTCACCTGGTTCCTAGTGGCCTCTTGGAGGGTATGCATGCATTAACCACTGCACACATTTTATGGCACTGTGTCCAACTGTTACCCTAACAAAGGCTAGCATATCTCTGAGGACACTAACCTAACAAAGATGTAGTTTCCTCTTTTTCTTAAATTGCATATATAAACTGTGAAGCTCCTATTTTACATAGATTTCCTTCAGTGTATTGGGGGCCATTTAAATTATTTGTTCCAGGGCCTATCCCTGCAGAGGGTCTCAATTCCTGATGTTAAAGGTAATTTCATTAATGTTCCCTCAGGTCTCCCTTTCACTTTCCCTGATACGTGTGCAGTCTCCAAGCCTGGAAAGTGATGATGCATGAATCATGGTAAATGTGCTCAAGATTAAGAAAGTTTCTCATTACCCTTTATCCACAAATGTGAAATCTTTGCAGACACAGTCTTCTATGCAAAATTATAATTCTGAACTAGGTTTTCTTCCATTTCATTGATGTTGGTTTTTATGATGTGCAATTTTAGGATTTAATATGGAATTTTCAGTCTCTTTCCACCAATGGCTACATTAGTTTTTGCCTGAAACAACTATGCACAGACATCTGCTTCAGGAAAAGCAGTACTTCAGATTATTAACATTGCTTTAAACCACAGCTCTAGAGTTTGAATCTCAGAACCTCAGAGTACAGCAGAGAGAAATAGCTTTGGAAAAAGAGACTCATGGTTAAAATTATCTTGAGTGCTGTTTCTCATCTAAAAATAAGTGCTCTGTTTAAGCAAATGGCTAACTTCCATAGAGTTACTATAGGCAGTAAATAACATAAAATATTCTGTCTGTCCAGTACACAATAGAATCCACTTGCTTTTACCTATTGATATTTCAAAATACACTGATATTTCAAAACACAAATGCCGATTTGACTTGTCATGGCAGAGTATCACTATTTGGATGTATTTTGTATTTACTTTCACCTCTTTGAGATATTTCTTCTTACTTTGAGAAAGTGGATGTTTTGAAATTTTTATCTGGTACAAAGTGGGAAGTTAGGAGGGGTTTTAAGCCACAGGAACAACTGCTTGCTGAAATGTATTGTAGACATATTAGTCTGGCAGAATTATGCCCAGTGATTGACATGTGGGAAGACGTGGGGAGTGTGGAGATTACCACAGTGATGAAACTTTTTTTTTTTTGTAAATGGCACCAAGATTGAACCTAAGGATTACATTGAACTAGGATTACATGCTGGCCCATTTTTATGCTTTATTTTGAGATAGAGTTATGTTCAACTGCCCAGTCTGGCTCAAACTTGTCATCCTCCTGCCTCATCCTCTCAGAGTGCCAGGATAACAGGCATGCACAACCACACCAGGCTGATGATGTAGTCTTGATCACGCTTTGACTTGAGGCCTGCAAGCTTTCTGTCCTGTAGTGCTGGTTCCTCCATGAGAAGTAGAGTTTCACCTAGGAAAAGCGCCACTTCTGGATCTCCCATTCTCTAGCCCTTCTGCGTTTGCAGCCCTCCGCTCCCTTGCTCTGCTCCTGATAGCTGAGTGACACCTGCTTGACTTGCAGAAATCCACATGGGGCTCCCCAAGCTTGCTCCGTCAGCGTCCCTCTCCCCGCCTAACATTCTCCCCTGGAGGAGTGCTCCTGATAATCCACTTTGGAAACCCTTGTTATCTTCCCCTCATAAGCCTTTAGTCTTGAACCTACAGTTTCATTGTGTCCTTTAAGACGTCTCTGAAATACGTATTTTGAACTTTAGTCTCACTTTCAAACTCTACATCTGCATGTTTAAATTTGATATTCCTATTACAGTGACTCTAAATGGAACACGTGTTCTTCCCTCCTGAATCAGGTGAACATATGTAAATAGTTATTTCTGCTAGCACTGCCGCTGTTTGCAAATTTGTGCAATCATAGACTCCGGAAAGAAAACGAACACCCTCTTTCTCTTTTTCTCCATGTCTAACCACATGCCTGACCTCTTCAGGACAGTCAGGCAGGGTCTCTGACATCTTCAGTTGTCTTCCAGTTGAAAATTCTGCCTCTTAACACTGAAGGGGTGCTGTGGCTTTGTACTGGTGCATTTTACTGACTCTTCAGTTGCCCTTGTAATTCTTGCTACATTATTTTTTTTAAATTTCAGTTTTAAACATATAGTTCCCCTTCTGAAAATTTTCCATGGTTTCTCATTACTTAGAGCAATAATTAAACTTAACTTGATAATTGAGAGCTATGTACAATAACTACCATTGTTGTATTTAGTTTTGTTTTTTTTTTTAATGTAGTACTCTAAATATACTGGAAATTACAGAGAATAATAAACCACCATGAACAAATGACCCATATTTTACCAGCATTATCCAGTACTTTGTGCTGCTTTAATTTTTTAAAGACAAAGATATTTAGAGTTGAATCCCCAAATGAAGCACTCGCTATAATCAGACTCAGTCAGTGTCTATGTTGCTACCTAGACCCAGCTTGCTTGTTTCAGTCATTGTGTTGTCCTGTGCTGCACAAATAAACAAAGCACCTTCCTCTGCTAAAGGAAATTAGGAATTTTCATTACGTTTGCTACTTAAGAACATATTTCAAAAACTATTCTTATTGGCTTGGTGGGGAGCCTAGTAGCAGAATGCTGGTCTAGTATGTATAAGGCTCTGGGTTTGATCCCTAGCACCACACAAAGAAAACAAAACAGAAAACAGTTACATCATTACCCTTGATTGTGTATATGTACTTCTCCAGAGTGTAAGGACACACACAGGTAGAGCTACTATTCTTTGTCACTTTGTTAGTTATTTTCAAATTGCCCTCAACTAATTGTTCCTATTTAGAAGCCTACAACCATTGAAATGAGTGAATGTTTGTTTTACTACAGACTCAACAATTGCTCATACTAGTTTTTAAAAATTATTAAGTAGTTCATGAATACAAAAACATAAAGTCATCTCTCTACAAATAACTTGCTATATTTTTCCAACTCTTTCAAAGAAATGAAATGGTATAATTTAGGCTCACAGAGTATCCTAATATACTTAGTTCAGAAGTAAATTCAGGGTTATGATTTTGTACTCAATTTTTCTACATTTCTTACATTTTTGTATGTTTTTAAATAATGTATGCTGGGCTGGGAATACAGTGCCTGCCTGGCAAGTGCAAGGTACCGAGTTCGATCCCCATTACCACAAAATAAATGAATGAATGAATGAATGAATGGATAAAGTATGCTATTGCTTTGGAGAGTTCATCTTTGTTATTGGAATTTCACAGTATGTGATTTCCTATTTCTGCTCAAGACTATGCTTTAGCTATTTAGTTGTTTTGATACATATCATTACTATTCATTCGTTTTTACTTTTGTTCACTATTGCTTTGTATAACACATCCATAAGTTATATTTTTATTGCAAATATGAAACAATTTTGTTAGTCAATTTGCTTAAAGATGGGTTTCATTTCATGGGCTTAATTTGTTCACATACTTACCACATTTTGCTAGTTTGCCAAGTCATGTTTCTAAATACACACACACACACACACACACACACACACACACACACACTTTGAGAACCATTTTTCCACCTCTTCCTCAGTACCTAGTATTGTGAGGCTTTTGCTCATTGAGTAAATTAATGTTTTAATGTAGTTCTCTGCCCTGTGTACATTTTTTCATTTTTATTGTTGTTTTGTTTTGTTTGAGCTGTATAATTCAGGCTGGTCTTGAATTCAATATAACCCAGACTGGACTCAGACTCAGGGAAATCCTTTTGCAGCAGCCTCCTGAGTGCTGGGATTACAGGTGTGTGCCACCATGCCTGCTTCATATGTTTGTTGAACAATTGATTTCCCTGCTTCGTGCATTATCATTTCAGGCCCATTGCACATTTTTTATATAACATCTTTTCTTCATTGTTTATGAGAATTTTATCAGTGTTCAAATGTGATCTTTTATAGTTAAACAGAACACAGCTATCATCTCTTCAGTTATGGCTTGCCTCTACATTTGCTTATAGAGTCCTGTGAATTAACATTTTAAATTTTAATAAAATCACATTGGGCTGTTTTCTTTATGACTTGTACTCTTGTGACTAATTTGAGAAGCCACTCCCACTTGAATGGTTTTGGGGGTTTTTGGTGATTACTGCTAGTATGACTATGTTGCCCTCATGGAGGCTGAACCCATGGGGGCCACTACTATGGTAGATTCTCCTGGACAAGAAGTGCCACACTAGCTTGCTGTCAAGGCCTCCTCAGAAACAAGCAACATGGAGTCATCCATAGAGATATCATTACTCACCCCTTTGCCTGGGTTCCAGGACTCTCCTAAGAAGTGGAGGTTTCCTTAGAGCAGAAAAGCCTCTCCAGACTGGAACAGTGAGATCTTCCTTCAGAGTTGTCAAAGTTTCAAAGCCTATGTCCTCAAAGCCTGTCTAGAAGAGAGGCAGTAGGACACAGAAAGGCCCACAAGGGCCCTAACAGTACCTCCAGCAGCCTCTTCAGTTCCTGGTCCCTTATATCTAACCACCCTGTGCCTAAGAAATAAGATGAGTCCAGTGGAGACATCTGCTGCTGAAGTTGTCAAAAGACCTAGGTCAAACAGAGTCTCCATCTCCAAAGAAGCCTCCTGAGGACTTTGAGACTTCTGGGGAATAGCTCCAATGAAGGGCTACCCAAGTGACACTTGTGTATCTTCAGGACCTGGCCAAAGAGCTCTTTTCACCCTTCATGGATCCTGTGACCTTCCCTAAGAGCCCCAAGGTGAACAACCCCACAAACCCTAGAAGAACCAGCATCAGGCAGCCTATTGTGAAGAGGATGCTAGGGTCTCAGATGGAGACTTTGTTTTCCAGGTCCAGGCTGAAGACAGTGCAGAAAGTGAGGCCCTAAGTGAGCCTTCTCTCACCCAAAGTCTGCATTTGGAAGTTCTTCCATCTCATCAAGGACCTCCAAGAAGAGAAACATTCATTGTGGGAGTTTGGGGATGGATTCTTCTATCCTGGAAGGAACATTTGTCATCTGAAACTGAAGCAACTCCCTACTTGACACAGGAAGAGAAATCTGCACTGTTTCATGTGTAATGTGAAGGCTTTTTTGAGGATAGTGCACTGTGCTGGATAAACAGACATCTCAGTTATGGCACATATAGAGCCTTGGGATGTGTCTTTCTTTAAAGGGAGTCTTCTCTGGGCCCTGGACAGGTGCCCAGTGCCAAAGGGTCGACAGCCTCACAGGATTGGCCCCTTTCTCCAGTCTTGACATGAATCAGACACATCCACAAGGCCAACTTCATGCAGGCCCTGGGCTGCTGTGGCTCCAGGGCCTTGGGACCTTCCAGACAGAAAGCTGTTCTGACAAGAGGGCCCATTTTCTCTATGAGACTCCTTGTTCCCATGGCTAAGCCGGGGACCCAGGTTCTGCCCCAGGAATATGTGAGAACTTCTGGCACCCAGCAGAAGGCTCTTCTCCTTCCCCATTTGGGTCTCTTGGCTCCTGTGTGCTCAGATGGGAAGGTGCTACCCTTCAGTCTCCTGCATCCCAGATTGTGTTAGCACAGCAGCCCCTAGAGGTGATGAAGCCCACCACCTATGAGGTACATTCTCAGCTCTGCCTGGACAGTGCAGCTCAAGGCTATTTATAAGTTCATTTTAGCCCCAACCTGGACTCCTACAGATGTCTGGAATCTGGGGAAGAGTTAGAGCTGGTTTAGATTAATTTCATCCATAGAATCACCTCCCCCTGGGTCACTATATGCAGCTTGAAAGCTGCATCCCCTTTAGGGTTATTTTCCAACAGTCCTCCCAAACTAAAGGACCTGGCTTCCCTCTAGCCAGCCATCACCTTCTGCCCAAACTCTAGTCTTGGTCCACTCAGGACTCTTGCAATCTGCCAAAAACACATGATGTTCATGCACAGATCCGTAAGAACTATGACTTTCTTGGACAGCAATAGTTCCAGGCCTTGAATTTTATGTTTTCCTTCCCAGTACTCCTTAGATCTTTTTCCTTCTACTGACTTTTAAGGTCACAGCCATAGAAAAGAGAGTCACAGGGGGATTCTCCCTCCACAAAGACTCCTCAGCCTAATACTATGTTTCACAAAAAGTGCTCAGGCTAGATCTAGGCTTTGAAGTCAAACAGCTCATATTGAGCAATTGTGAAGTGGATAAAGCTAAGTAAAGGTATTGAGTGCTTTTGAGACCTCTTGGGAGTGGGGTGCATGGGGAATCATAAAGAGTATCCACAGAGGTGCTCTGACTATGTTCCAGGGTACAGTGTTACTTCCTGTCCAAACTGCCTCTTTGTAGTAACCAGCGCACAGGAACAGGAAGGATTTACTGGACCAAAGGTGCTTATATTACTTCTTAAACTGAGAAACACCACAAACACTACCAATATAAGAGTAGCTTGGCTCTTGCTTGCTCCTGCTTGTGAAGTTTTCCCAATCACTGGTCATTGAACATTTTGAACATTTCTAGGAAGTCATATTTTTAAAATCTTCCTTTACACCATGCCTGAGTATCTCTTAATTTTAATTCTGGATGATAGAAAATCTAGATCATCTTCCCTGTGATTGACTGCCCTTTTAAGTATTTAACAATGACTATCATGTGTTTGTAAGCCTTTTCCCTAAAGATTAAATATCTTTAGTTTTTTGTCTATTAAAAAGTCATTCCCTACTGTAACATAAAATTACTATTTTCTGTCCCAATAATAGAATATTTTAATTGTTTTCAAATATAGGTCAGTAATCATATAATCAATCCTTATTGTAGGTTTGAGTTTGGGATCTATTCATTCTCGTATGAATAGCTCATTTTTATCTACATTAAATAGTATTATCCATGAGTTTGTTAAACAAGCCTGTCTTTTCATGTGTATTTCTCATACTTTGTTGGATTTACTTTTACATAGTGTATAGTTTTTATTCTTATAATGAAATGTTTTGAAAATTTATCTTCTCTAATTGTTTGCTTCTGGTTTATGGGAATGCTGTTGTACATAATTGATTTAGAATTAATTCACTAATTGAATATTGAATATATTAAGGCTTGCTCTGTGCAGGTAATGTATAGGCTGCCCAGATACATCAAATCAAGGCGTAGGACACTCACCCTTCAGGAACATACCTAATAAGAGGTCAAAATACAAATATGCTTGTCATGAGGAATCTTACGTTCTCACTACAGGAGGGAATGGTAGGGAAAATATGAACAACTCTGCTTTTGAGGACTAATATGTGTCCAGAGAAAAAGAGGTTTTTCAGTTAGGCCTTGAGCTTGTGATCCTCCTGCCTCAGCCTCCCAAGATATAAAAGGGCATCTAATTTTGCACATGGCTTTATCTGTCTTTTATGCTAGCCCAATGAATGGAAGATTGTTACGGACCGAGCTAATTGTTACTGTCTCACAGTGAATGCAAAGGTATACAATTTTTGATGGGTATGACTTATGAATATTATATAATTTATGTACTACTGTTGGACTTCTTCCACCTCATGGCTTATGAGTAGAATTGTTGGTTCACACATACATATTTGGTAACTTTGTAACTTCAAATATCTTTAGGCTGAATAAAAGCTATAAAATTGATACAGAGAATTTTTAGTACCCTTTAACCTGCTTTCTTGTGTTAATTTCTTATATAAACATATAATTATCTTAATTTTAAAAAAATTTACTGCATTATTAAAATAGCTACTGTCATCCTACCCTTAAAGATTTTTCTGTAAAACCACACCCTTAAATTGTAGTAATCTATGCTAAGTTACAGTAACCAAAGAAAAGAAGAAACTGAAAAGAAAAAAAGAATTAGATAATTAAGTACTAGCAAATTCCACAATCTAGTTTTCAGTTGGTGAAACTTCCCTCTAAAAATTATTAAACTAGATAAATTTATAATTCTAATTCTCCTGAAGTGTCCCGGAAGACACAAAAACTATCATTAGAGAGAAAAAATTGACCCTTTAATCTGTTTGCTAAAATAATTCTTTTCTTAAGAAAGTCAGGAGACAGATACATACATTTCTATAACTCAGCAAGATTATAATTATATAAAAATAATCTTATTTACAGTTTGACTAATTATATAATAACCATCTCAACAGCAATACATTTAATGGTGTTAATGCCTACAAATTCATGTTCAAAATTTACAACTGTGCTGTTACAAGATAAAGGAAAAGAAATAATGTCAGTGGATGAAAATAAATGTTTATTAAAGCATAAATTAATTCAATTAAAAATATTTCACCAAAACACTTACTTGTATTGCGTTCGATCTATGTAATATGACTGAATTGAGCTAAAGAATCAGCTGCTGTGATTTCATCATTAAAGTGAGTGTGGATTATAGTTTCTGTCATACTCAGTGTCACTGAATTAAGGCTTTAAGACTGTGAACATGTCTGCTTGACCTCATGTGGGGATTTGCTTGTTTTATGTATAAGTTTTGATTATCGCTGTTATAGAAGTGGCAAGTATAAAAATCGCGATCTGGCTAAAATCACAAATTATCCTTTATGTAGTCTAAAGTGAAAAGCTGGATTCTGTGTGCTGTACTGGGCTTGAAACTAGATAATTCAATCTATTAGTACCGTATGAATTAAAGCTTAAATAGAGTAAATGCCCCATGGTTTCTCAAAGATCAGTTAGCACTGCATCTGCCAGTGTTTATTGACCATGGCCTCCACTTGAGGAACATGTGGTAAACTAGTCTTAAAAAGCAAGTTTCTCTTTTCCTCTGAATTCTGCTTTTCTGAGATTCAGTGAAGTATTTTAAAACATTCTTTTTCTTTAATTGAATGGCTAAAACATTCTAATGTTGACCTCTGAGAAAAACCTTCCTCTCAGATATTTAGCAAGAATCGTTGGCATATTGCCACAAAAATGGCAGGGAAGTTCAGAGATGGCTTTTAAGTGATCAACGTTGCATTTTTATTGCATGACATTTTGTAAGTTAATTTACTTTAACCAAAACATCAGTGCCAAATTACCTGAAATAGAGATAAAGCTTATAATCCAATTTTCTTGTGGTGCTTAAAATGTAACACAGTGAGTGCATTGCTGGGAGGAATTTCAGCTCTGAGCCGGAATGGGAAAGGTTTAGTGTGCATGCAGAGTTCTCATTGTTATTGTTTTTATGTTATTTTTTTGTTGTGGTACTGGGTATTGAATCTAGTCTTTGCCCTGTGTCTCTAACCAATCCTCCTTTTCCTTTTGAAAGTCACAAGTACCCAAGCTGGCCTTGGACATGTGATCCTCCTATTTCAACCTCGCAGAGTGCTGGAATGACGAGTGGCCCCACTGCACTGGGTTCTTGTGCACGCACTCTAGAGGCTTCATCCTGCCTTTGTCATCTGTTCCTACCTATAGCATCTGTGCCTATGGCAAAAAGGGAGGAAATACAGATACTTTTTCTTTTTAAAAGACATAGAACCAGGCATGGCTCATGCCAGCAATCCCAGCAGGTAGATTGCTATACATTCAAGGCCAGCCTGAACTGCATAGTGAGACCTTGTCTCAAAAAGACAAAAAAAAATGTATATACAAGTACCTTGGGAAGAAATGTGGAGTGTTTCACATTTAAGCATACAATCGTGAAGGGTATAAATATAGAAATAACAATAATATCACATTTAGAAATTTATTATATGTATGTGTACCTCTGTGTGTTTCTAGGCCTTTTTTCACTTCAGATATTCTACATACAGTGTAAAGTTTTGCTAAAGCATGATTAATATAATAGTAGTATATGAACTGATTTTATAGCTTAACTACATTTTCCAGTCACACACAGCTTTTCCAGGGGAGATAGTTGCACTTTTCATTGTGTTTTTTAAATATTTCTTACTCTTGGAGGATAATTGTGTCAGACCATGACAGCATGGGCAGAATCTGGACCCTTTCCTAGAATGAGTGGTACTCAGATTCATAATTAGGCAGAGCTGTGTCTGAAACATGTTTTCCAGTATTTCATTCATTCCTAATGTATCTGTTCACTTGCCCTCCTTGAGTTCATTTTCATTCTTCTGCCAGATGCTCCCCATGTGATCCTGGACAAGTTACTTCCACACTTAGCTCTTAAAAGTCCTTGTTGGAAAAACAAGGAAAATAATTTTTTGCTCTTCATCTAGGTTGAATCTCAAATAAAATGAAAGGAGCTGGCATGTTGTCTGCATGTAAGGAATTCGTGGGGATTTTCATTTAGAAGGTGTATGGATAACTACAGTGGGAGGATCCGCGTGTTAGGGAGTGAAGGTCTCATTGGTAGATAAGAAGCTTCCACACTCCGGGGTGTGGTTCTGCCTGGAGCCCCTCCATGAGCTCTGAAGCTGGAATGGCCCGGAAGAGCCGTCACAGGTTAGGACCAAGGAGCCAGTCTGCATTTCCCCATCTGTCAGCCACCAGCCTCAGGTTGTTTCCTGCCCCATCAATATCTCAATGTTTTAAGTTGGTGAATCATCCATTTATCATGTATTTATTTAAGCTCGGCACCAACTGGTGATACAAAAACATAAAACATGGACTTTTCATTCCATTAAGAATGAAACAAACACATAAATTGATCTAGTACACAAGAAGTTTGCGTGATTTTATAGAACTCACAATAAAAGTAGACAAGTCCTATGCTTTTTTGGTGCCATACCAAAGGGAATTTCAGGAGATTGGGGGTTCAGATTGGGAAATGATTCCTTCAGTATTCCTTAAGGGCATAGATCTTGAACTACAGCATTACAGTTGCATCATTTGACAATGATATATTTTGGGAAATGCATTTTAGATAATTCCCTCATGTGAAAAACAGAGGAGGCACTTGCAGAAATTTAGGTGACTGCACATCACCAGGTGATGGCATCTTATGGAAACATCATTGTATATGCAGTCCACCATTGACCAAACGGTCTATATGGGCCAAATGAATGTGCTTCACTGAAGTCTTGATGAAGGATGAAGTCAAGAAGTTCAGGATGTTGAACAGCATTACTTTTCCATTTCAGTGAATGTATTTTAAAAGCCTTTTAGTTTGATTATTTTTGCCTAAAATATTTCTAATTTATTATTATTCTATTTTTAAAGAATATATGAAAAACAAAACTATATAAATATATTTTTCAGTGAGAATTTTTCTCTCAGGTTTTTAGTCTAATTGCTCTCCAGTGTTTCTATTTTTCTCTCTCTCTCTTTTGGCTTATATGTCCTTTTCTTTAGATATATAGGGGTTATATTTAAGATAATATCCCCTTATGCCCTGCTATGAAAACTCGGTAAATATGTTTTTAATTCTCCTTCTGATCTTAATTTTTGTGCTATTCTAACTGAAGTTGTGAAATTTGTATTATGCATTATAATTAGTTATCAAGTTTTTAAAAATCTTAGATCTATATATTTTATTTACTTTTTATCTGGCATGCAATTTTTATATGTTTTTATGGGATTCATAAGCTTTGAATCCAAGTCACTTCTCTATCTCAAATTCTTTATATTGATACATGACTGGATTATCTAGAATTTATTCATTGTGTCGCTGCAGGAAGATATAACAGAAAAAATGAGCGAGTGCTGTGATTTACATCAGATTCTGGAACACTAGTCTAGTGTTTTCATACTTGCAGAATAACTTGAGTCTGAGTGTGTTCCTAGGGTTACAATCTTTTTCACTATCTTCTCGCATTACAGCATCTATGGAGGAACTTGTTGTCTCAGTTACTTCACTTTTCTCTACAAACTGCTGCCTCTTCAGGGATTTCTATTCTTTTTAAAATTTTGCTCTGTGTGCCTTAACTATGAGGAGTAGTGAACATGAACCCAAGCAGAAACGGTCTTTATGTAGAACTGCATTGTCTGATTGAAGCCTTAGTATGTGCACTGGGTGAGAAGTGAATTTCTCCAGATTCACGAAACATTTCAGATCCCACTATTTGTTTTTCAATTGGCTAACTGAAATTACTTGGCCACTTTACACTTTTGAAGTTGTAATAGAAGATATTAAAATTAAACTCTTCAAATTATTTCTTTGTTCTACTAGATTCTTAGTAAAATTTATGAGTTTTTGTTTGTTTCCATTTATAGTAATTTATTTCTAATAGCTGACAAATTCTCCTATCTCAATACTAAGTGAAGTTAATGTAATATTTTGTACTCATTATTAAAATACTTTGTTATTTCTAAACATCAAATACAGGTAGAGAAGTATGTCAAATATTCTATAGTAAACGTGTTTAGCTATCCAAATTCAGTAACTAGGTCATTCTTCTTCTGTCCATCTTTTGCTCAAAGATTGAATATACTTTTTTCAGGCCTTTTCCTTTGAGGACTTCAATTCTTTCCTATTGTTTGAACATGTTTGCAGTCTAACACATTGGAAGGCAAGAGAACATATAGTGAATAGAACATCACTGAGAATGACATGTATTGTTATTCAACCTAATTGTGAATTGCTTGAACTATATTTCTTATAAAGAAAAATTTTCAAAGCTGTAGTGTACCAACCTCCCCCAGTGACTCACGCAGACAGAATGCATAGAAAACTTAAATTTTCAAGGTATTTTTGAATGAGATAATCATTTTTTTAGTGCACCCGAACATGTCCTGAGAACTACAGTAATAAGCATATTTCTTTCTGTGATAATATCAGCAGCTAGGATGCTCTAAATAATTGTTCATGCAACAGCTGTTGCTTTTTCACAAACACTACAGGTGTCCTGTGGTATAAGGAGATGGCTCAGTGGTAGAAGCAAAAGCCCTGATAGGCGTAATGTAGCACAGGGTGTGATATAAGCCTCAAGGAAGACACAGTAAAGCATTTTGAATATTGAGAGAAAAATAAATTGTTTTGGGTGGAAGGAGAGCAAAGATTAGAAAAATACTTTAGAAAGGAGATAACATTTAAGCTATGGATTAAAATACAGTTTCACTGAGACCTGCTGAGATGGACTAAGAGAACAAAATAAAGGAGTCGGAGGGTTCGGATAACTCCAGATTGTGCGCAAATCCTGCATTGTTAGTCTCCCTTTGCCTTGTGTTTGTTTAAATTATTAATGTTGCTATTTACTTAGTTTATTTTCTGCCTTTAAATAGAATCAATTTTCTCATTTTAAGAAGAATATTGTATGGAATTACTTTTATGTTGTTTTTATGCCTAAGGATCTTTAAGGATTTTTAATGTGCTTTTAAAATTATTTTCACCAATGGAAATTTGATTTCTGCTTGATACAATTTACACGACACTTACTGTGCTGAAGATTTTTGCATTTTTGCCTCGTAACTTCTCTGTGAATGTTCTATTACTGTCTCTCTGCCTCCTAATTATGAGTTTCATGACATTAGGGACCGTTGCTTTTGTTTTCCCATACATTCTTATATCGCAAAGCTATTGTACAGGTGCACAATAGATACATGTTGAATTAATGTACAAAGAAGTGAAAAGAAATATTATTTTGTATTCATTTCATTTTTAAAAAGTTTTTCATTTGGCATAAAGTAGCAAAAGGGCAGCTTAGCTCACAGAAAATAGGTCAGTTGATTCAGACCCTGAGCTGATGTTTTTCAAAGTAAAAAATTTATATTTGTATGGAACCTAGATTTCTGAACATGCTTTTCCCATGTTGTTGGTTTAAAAAGATCTCTCATTTGTAGAAAACATTTAGGGTTTGAAAATAAGGTCAATGCATACACTCAGCCAAGTTTCCTCAGTCGGCCTCTTGGGAACAGAGCACGCCATAGAACGGTGGTTTAGTGTGTCTCACAGGACTATCTCAGGTCAAAACCCAGCAGCAGAGCTTACTACCAATGTGACCAGCGGCTGTTTATCTCCTGGGTTCTCTGCCTTTGTCCTTGCAAAATGCTGTGGCAGTGATGATGGAACGAGTTTATCATTTAAAATGATTAAATGAGAAAAGTTTTATGGGAATGGGAATTTTTTTTTTACCACATCCTACCATATATCTACTCCTAAGACAGAGCTAACAGCTAGAATACATAAAGAATTAAAAAAATCAGACTTGCCAAATGTAAACACCCAGTCCAAAAATGGGCCTCTGAAATGAATAGACATTTTTTAGATGAAGAAGTGCAGTACAACAGCAAATAAATATATGAAAACATGCAAAACATACCTGGTCATTTGAGAAATGCAAATTAAAACACCATTAAGATTCCATTTCACTCCAGAAACAATGACTGTCATTAAGAAATCAACTAACAAATGCTAACGAGGCTGTGGGGGAAAAGAACCCTTGTCCACTGTTGGTGGGAGTGTCAATTTGTACAACCACTATGGAGATCAGTGTAGAGATACCTCAAAGACTAAAACTAGCAATTCTATTTGACCCAGGTATTCCTCCTCTAGGCAACTTCTTAAAAGGGTTGTTAAAAGCACCACACTACAGTGACATATGCATACACATGTTTACAGCAGCACAATTTATAACAACTAAATCTTGGAACTACCTATATACCTATCAACAGATCAAAAGACAAAGAAAATGTGTTATTTATTTTCGGTGGAGTACTACTCTGCCATTAAGGATAGACTTGAGTCATTTACAAGAAGATGGATGCATCTGTAGACCATAATCTGAAGTGAAATAAGTATCTAAATACAAGTGTAAATATTTCATTGTTTCTCTTGCACAAGAAACCCAAGGATGCATAAGGAGTACAGTGGAGGATATATTGAGAAGTAGGAAGAACATATTCCAATGGTAAGGGGAACACGTGGGGGAGGGTGAAGGGAAAGAGAAAAGGGGAAAAAGAGAATGGAAGGAAAATGGAAGCAAAGCTTCTCTAAATCAGGAGAGGAAGAAGAGTTCCAGGGGAGGGCAAAGGGAAGCTAAACAATTAAGATCCGTTATGTACAAATTCCCCGTGTTAATGTGATCAATGTGTTTGAAAAGTATGTCCTAATAAAAATAATTTTAAAAAGAAAAGTGTTATGATATTTTTATGGGTTCCTGGGGCTTCCACTCTTTGGACACAGCTGTTTAGAACAGGGATTGCTGTTTTGAACCTAGGAAAACCCTAACCTGTATATATTTCTGGTGTCCTAAAAGAGTACCCAACGAAGTGCATGTCTGTTCCATCCGTTTGGGAATTTTGTTATGAAATGCGACTGTGTCCCTAAGCATGGACCCTGCGCACGACGTCAGTGCCCCTTAGGCTGCTGTCAACAGCATGCTCCTTGGGTGCCTCTGCTCCTCATGCCATAGTCTCCGGCCACACCAGGAAGGAGTTGCTGGTGTTGCTGTCTAGATGTGGGGCTTCAGTCATCCTGCTGCGGCACTTCGTTAGGCAGAATACCCGCTTCCGACGGTGTGATTCTCCTAGTTCAGGTAAAGGGCAAATCTATGAACCTCCTTCACCATCTGAGTGTGCTCTGTGCTTATGCTTCGCACATTCCACATGTAAAACATCTATGAACCACAGAATGGGTTGCAACTCTGTCTGTCTGTCTGTCTGTCTGTCTCTTTCTCTCTCTATATATATATTGTAGTTGCAGTGTATAAATCTTATAACATTTCAGATACAGTTATTCCTATGTATTCTTCTTTGATGCTACTGCAAATGGAATTGAAATTTTCATTTCATTTTCAGATAATTCATTATTTGTATGGAGCTATACAATTGTTTTTTGCATTTTGGCCCTATAGTCTGCCATATTGCTGAATTTTTGCATTATAAGTTCTAACAGTAGTGTGTGTGTATGTGTGTGTGTGTGTGTGTGTGTGTGTGTGTGTTTGTATTTAAGATTTTTCTGTTTATAAAAATCAAAAAAGGATGATGAAAGGATATAATGCTGATGTTAGCCTCTCTCAAAATACCCTCTGTCACTTTAAACACACGTGCCCCATCTTTCTAGGCAATTTTTGAAGAAGTTCGAGAAGTTCTTTCATGAATGTCTTTAGTTGTGTTCTCTGGCTGTCCCAGTGTCCTGAATTTATTTCAAATGTTTACCTTCCACACACATTTGACTGTGGGAAAGAGCCAGGAGTTCCACATTGTGCAATCCAGTGACTAAGGAGGGTCAGGACGCACCACAATGTTTTTATGAACTTGCTGTTTGGTTGGATGGCGCTGCACAGCAGGACTAACGGGATTTCGACTACATGTGGTAAAGATGCTGAACAAAACTTCTACAACTGCTTGAGGAAATGGCAAGAATGATGAGATAAGTATGCTTAAAGCAAGGGGAGAGAGTATTTTGAAGAATACTGTCAATATTTCTTGTATCTTAGTAAATTTTTCAAATGTAAGTACGTGCCATTTTTTGGTCATACCACAGGTGTGATTAGGACTTAAGGAAATGAGATAATTTTCCTTTTTCCCATTTGCATTCATTGACTAATTCTTCTGACCTGTGGTTTGAGGAGAACCAGTACTAGTACAGTGTTAAACAGAAGTGGCTAAACTTTTCATCATTACCTTGTTTCTGAACTTAGAGCAAACGTTTCCCAATGCTTTAAATAGGTTACTTGTAGGTTTTGCACTGATGGCTTCTATCAGACTGCAAAAGTGTCCTTTTATTCCTAGTTTATTGAATGTTATTTCTTAAAATGACAGAGCTCACTTTTGTCAAATACATTGTTGTATCATTGAGAAAATTATGTAAATATGTTTCTTTAATCTATCATGATACATTACTTTGATCAGTTCTGATGTGTTGAAACACACTTCTATTCCTAAAAGTAAACCCCACTTGGTGTGGCATATGTTTTTTTAACATGCAGTTGGATTCAATTTACTACCACTTTTGAGGACTTTTCCCATCTTTTTTCACAAGAAGTATTGGTCTATAGTTTTCTTATGAAATATTTATTTGACATTGGTGTTAATTAAATTGTATTAAGATTATGGTAAGTGTTTACTCTTGGTTTTCTATTACTTAGAAAAATTGGAAAAGGATTGGTGTTGCTACTTGTTTGAAAAGTTAATGGAATACACCAATGGAACTGTTTGAATTGGGGCTTTTATTTGGGGATGGGTAGGGTTGATTATTAATTCAGTCTTTTAACCAGTTACGAGTTCATTAATATTTTCTACTTCAATAGAAATACTTCTTCAGTAGAATACTTATCCAGGTACTATTTGCACTTCTAAAAATGTGCCCACTTCATCTTGATTTCTTAATTTTTTACTATAGAATTGTTTATAACATCGCTTGTCACCCTTATATCTACCTTACATCTATAAGGTCTATAGTGATGTCTTCACTTTCATTACTGATTTTAATAATTTGAATCCTCTGTTCTTTTTCACAGTGTATCTGAAGGTTGTCAATTTTGTTCATATTGTTTTCAGGAACCAGCTTTAGCTTTGCTTCATCCTCTGCATTGCTTTTGATTTTTCTCCACTCTGATTCTCAACTTCCTTTCTTCTGTATTCCTTTGGGGCTGAGTTGGGCTCTTACAGATCTGCCTCAGCCTTCACTTCCCATATGGAGTCTGAAGGTGGGCTGGCGGTGAGCACTGAGTGCTCTGGAAAGAGCAGTGCTCTTTCCAGAATACATACACAGCCATTCACCAGAATGCTCAGGGATTTTTAAACCCCTTACTTTTTTACCTACCTCTATGTTCAATTCTCTACCCTGAATGTTTGGTTTGATGCTTGTCTTGCCTGTTATTCCTTGTGTTGGGCTTCCCCATCTGTACATGCTTTGGGGATTTGTTGCTCTGTCCTAAGAATGCTCTGATTTAGACAAATTAACTGCAAGCTGCATGCAGGGAGCCATCAGACAGCAAACGCAGCACAGTGCTTTGACACTAGCATCCGTTTTGTTCCTTTAGCTCCAACAGCATTCACCATGCGAGTGGCCAGCTGCCTTCATGGCTGCCACCCAGAGGGAAAAGTGATACGCAGACTTTCATAATGGGGCACCCTCTCTGCAACAGTATAGCAGCTTCTGTCATCATTAAAGTGTTGCCTGCTTCTTGCCCATACTTTTATTGTGTTCCCGAATTCTGCAAAAGCTAACTCTGGGATTTTTTCTTGCTGATGTCTTAAATAGCTGTCAGGAGTTCCTCACTCTGTCATTTGTGTGGTGCCAACTATATTGCTTTATACTAGATGACACAAGTCTTTGTTCTTAAGGAGAAATTATTTAATATGTGTCAGTACTGGATGATAAGGAAAGATCATTGTCTTTAAATCAAATGTTAGAGATAATAAAAGTGATGTAATTAACATTCATTTAACAAGTTCTCTTTAAGTACCTTCTATATCAATTGCCACATTTAAAAAAGTAGAGTTTAGCAAAGCTGCGAACTACACAGTAATCAAGTAATTTGTCATACAAATCTGTATACAGCTACTGAGGATTAAAATAAGATCAAGGAATAAACTGGACACTATTGCCATAATCAGAAAATGTGAGAACCGCTTTTCTCTTTGATAAGATAAAATATAGTCCCTTTGGCTTTTTATTTCTGGTTTTCTAATTAATATATAGATGTGTAGAGACCTTGTTGCTAAAAAGTTAATTACAACATAAGGATTTTCCTATCTCATTGAAGAATAACCACGTTTACAGTTAATACTATACTAAAAAGAATCTGTATCAGTGTTACAGAAATATGATCTAATGCTCAGGAAGGAGAACTTTAGAGCTTTTTGTGTCAATTGTAAGCATTAACATAAATCTGTAGAGAAAAACCAAAGAAAAGAAAAAACTAAAGAGTATAGTTTAATATTATAAAATACCAAAATAATTTTGTGTTTGAAGGAAGGAATTTGTCAGTACCTACTTATTTAATTTAATGTGCAAACTTCAGTGTTTCTTAGAGAATGTGTAATAGTTATGTGTGAAAATAGCCATGAAATACTTTCAAGTAGACTTAGAAACGTCCTTTGGGCACTTGTGAAGGTAGCGTCAAAACGAAACGAGAGACCATGCTGATAATCAGTAATATGTTGGGCTGCAAACGCCATGGGAGGAAGAATGGAAACAGTCAGGGCTTTTCTGTTGTGGATGTAATGTCTTCTGGGATGGCAACGGGACCCTGAAGTGTGCTTGCTGTGTCAGAAGCCACTTGATCTGTTTTATTTCTTAAATTAGTACAAAACTTTTGCTATTCTGAAGGACTGTGTATTTGTGTTTTTCTACTAATGTGTAAAGTAAAAACAGACAAAAATATTTTAATACATATGTGCATGAATAATTGATTCTGTAAAATATTATAATGAATTCATTTCCATAACCTTTCACTATCTCTTTCTTCCCTCTGATATCCTATCAAAATAGACTTATAGGTGGCATACCTTTCTGAAGATATGTGGTCAGTGTGGCAGCTTGTTTTTATACAAGGATGGAACATAAGATAAACAAAGACTGGGTTGGTTGGTTTTTGTTTGTTTGTTTGTTTTTGACAGCAGGAGAAAAACATATGACATTTTGTGGGTAAATACCACAGCATAAAATGTAAAATATTGGCAATCCTTCTCTTTCAGTAAAATTACCTGCAGCTGTATTGGCAAATAACTTGCCATTTATATTCAAACCCTCGATTATGGGTAATTTGAACTCATTTATCTTCATTATATCAATGCAAATAATGACAATATTAATCTTTTTTCTCAAAAAAGAATGAACAACTACTTTGAAATGGCAATTCTCTAAAAAGACTGCTGTTTACAACAGTGTATCCACATTAAAAAACAAGAGTTAAATGAAGGATAAAGGATTTCAAACTGGATTGAAACACAGGAGATGCAAGGTTTCCCGTTTTGATTCTACTCTCCAAAAATAAACATTCTCAACCACTATATATATATATATATTTTTTTTTTTTTTTTTTTTTTGCAGTACTGGAGATTGAACTCAGGACCTTGTGCTTGCCAGGCAGGCACTTATTCCACTGAGCTATATCCCCAGCCCTCAACCACCATATTTAAGAACCATACTGACAACATCAAAATATGCTTCTTTTCACCCTTGTTCTTAAAAAGTTTAATTCCAGGAATGTGTTTCAAAATAATTGTTTGTTAAGGTACCACTTAATTTATTGTGCTCCAAATTCATTGAAGTAGGAATTTGAATTCTAAATTAAATAAGTAAATGTCAGCAGTACCCAGAGTAAGACTTTTGTCTTTGTGTGGCTCATCAGTTTTTCTCAATGTTTTAAACTTTTGTCATTGTAAATATATTCTACTTCTAGGTCCCTTTGTTGTTCTTGATGTTATCTAATTGGTAATATCAGTAATAATCAATGGCTAATTTTTATTGAATATTTAAAATGGGTCAATTCTCTTAACATTTTGCTTTTAACATAATTCAATACTAACTTTTTATATATGAAGAACACTGGGCCTCTGGTTAGTTACACATACTACCTCACTGGTGGACTATTACAGAAAGTACTTATGTTACCCTCTGTTCTTATAGTCTCATCGCTAAGACTTGGTCACTGTAGTCAGAACTGTAGAATCATAGAGCACAATTAATAACAGGTCATAATTCACATTCAGGAAAGAAAAATACCTCATAAAGGAATATGAAAGCAATATAGTGATTACATCTGATTTTCTGTCTTATATATGCATAATTAATAGAACATACTCATTTTAAATATTGTATACTAATGTGACTTTATTTGATGGTGTGTGCTTGGATGAAAGTTATTATAAAAGCTGCTTTTCTATTAGTGCACTATTTCTGTTTAAATAATTTCTTTATGCTTTGATGCCATTGTAGATTGTCTCAAAAATCTAACTTATAGTTACATCTCACTATTAATTTTGTCATTAATTTTGAGTTTATTGTTAAGTGATGTCAACAAAAACTGTATATGTTTCTGAGTGGTTTCAATACATGTGTTCACTGGATGATATTTAAATGTACCTACCTCCTTGTATGTTGATCATTTCTCCAAGGTGAAAACATGCAAAACCTTGTCTTTTAGCTTCTTGAAATCTGCAGTTCATTGTTGCTATCTACAGTCACACTACTGTTCAATAGCATGACAGAGCTTGTTCCTGTTTAGCTGGTTGGTCTCAGGCATCACTCCCCCATCCTACTGTCCCCAGCTTTTAGTGACCACCCTTCTATTCTCAAGTACTATGAGGTGAGCTTTTCCTGTTTTTAGAGGCCATGTGTGAGTGAGATCATGCAGCACTTGGATTCTCTGATACTACTGACCACCGGTCACTCTTCCCTGAATGCACACTTCGAGAGCTTCACTGCGACAGGCTCTAAGTTGCCCCTTGTTAGCTCTTGTTGATGCTGAAGCACTTCCTTTTTTCCTAGTGCAGCACCTAGGCGGCTTAGGGAAAAGGAGAAAGTCCATCAGTATTAAACATTGAAGATAAAAGTTCAGTATGAGTGATAGAAAGATAAAAAGATGAAATTTTCCAAGTCTTACAAGAATCACTGAATTCCCCAGGTATTATCAATCACTGGGTAAAAGCAGTTAGGAGTTTCCCAACTTGATGTCACCTCTCATGGGTCAAATGCTGTTATTGTTCCCTGATATGATGCAGTAACAAGAATATTTACATATACATGTAAACACACCAATCAGAAAAAACAATGCGTTGGCAGACTATATTAATACATGGATACCAAGAAGTCTTATGCAAATAAACATAAGTATATATCAATTAATTTATACTCTAAATAAAACTGCTAAAGAGGCTTGATCATGAACATATTTTACATGTTTACATGAACATATGTTCATGTAAATATTTTACATATTTACATGAACATATTTTCTCCACACCATAATAAATAACCTGAAACAGTAATTCAATGTTAAATCATACATACCTTTTATGAATAGTAAAGAAATTATAACAAACCCACTAATATATGGCAAACTCATTGGTATGAGAATTTTGTATTAAATGCCACTTGTGGCTTTATTATTTTGCAACTAAGCTTCTCAGTCTATTTCCTTAATATATATTTATTTCCAGTTGGAGTCTATGTTGCCCAGGCTGGCCTAAAACTTGTAAGCTCAAGTGATTCTCTGGTATGCATCAAGCTGTTTTGCTTTTTAACCTATTTACAACTGGTGACATAGCGGCTTCTATCCTAGAAATATACCGTCTTCTCTTCATCCTTTCATAAGCATTATTTCAAAAGCCAAACCCTATTTTTCTTGAAATTTCTCATGTCAAGCCATGGTATGCCGACTTTTGAATTCCCAGAGCAAGAAACCCTTTCCCTTTCATGTTTGTTCTTTTTAACCTATCTTCTATCCGAGTGAGTGTGGACCTATATGTACATATACATGCATGTGCCAAATAGTGTTATGTATGAGGAAAACACAAGTCTTGAACTGCGCTACTTTTTTCAACATACCATCCTTCTAAGTCTTGCTCAGAAGTACAGAATATTTTTGGAAGAGCATTGTTTATTATTAAGAGCAGAAGAGTTCTTAGCATGTCTTCATTCTGATGAATATAGATACTTCACACCCACGTACTTTCTTTTCTCTCCCTCCCTTTCTCTTACACACACACACACACACACACACACACACACACACACACACACACTTGCCCTGTTTTTCAACCTAGCCTGAAACCTTGACATGTTCCCTACAATCACATTCAAACATTTTCCGTTCCCTTTGCCTTCTGGTCTACCATGCTTCTGAGCACTCACAGCAAGCAGCCTCCCCTTGCATTTCACATTGTGAACATCTAACAGGCCTCCCTAGACTGCTGAGGAAATGTTGGGCAATCATAGTACCCCTAAAAGTGCCTTTATTCATGTGTTCCAAATATGATGCAGCACACACTCCTCCTTGCTCTAAATTCTTCCCAGCTTTTCTCTGAAAAAGTTGCTTCAAAGGAACCCTATTTAATTTCTTTTATGCTTTCTTGCAATCTTTAAATTATTGTTCTCACTTCTTTTTATTTACAATGACATAAATGTCTTTTCTTACTAACTTAAAAATAAAACTGAAGAGCATTTAAAATCTCCATCTTTTTACGCAGTTGTAGACCTACGTCTCCTCAAAGTTGTCTCTGCCATGAGCTAGACACTCTGGTTTGTATCCCATAAAGCTCTGTTCTGGTCACAGTAAATAAATATAGTTATCAAAAAGAAAACCTATCTTTCTGGCTCATTCATGTTTCGAGATGCTTACTGCTTTGTATCTTCTGCCTACAGTGCTTTCTGCACACTCTCTCCTGTTGTACGGGAAGCTGTTAATTACCATATTTCATTTGGTAGGACTTCTCTTCCTCTGGGAGGGCTTCCTTGACATTCCCACTGCTCATTGGAACTGTTCCCTTATTTGTACAGATTTCCCACTACCAGGAGGTTTACATTAGTCCATGATGTCAGATAGAAATAATTCAGTAGCCATTGATTAAATGAAATGTTATTGACTGGATTCCTGTGTAGACCATGACATGTTACTTTGTGTGTATCTCCGTGTGGATGCTTCTAAACTTCTCAGGCAGTGCAGTTGAGGATATTGACAGAACGGCCCTCACATATAAATCTATCATGAATATTTTGATTACATTTTGCTTCTTTCCATTATGGTATGAAAAATTCTACATATATGTGTATTTAAAGGTATAATTATTCAAAACATTCTTGTGACTGATAGAAAAACACCTGCCCTGTTTGGACTTTGTTTTTATTAAAAGCTTCAGTGAATGCATACATCTTTAAAAATATTTTTATAAAGCATTTGTGCATGGTATTAACTGATTAATCCTCTGCTAGAAGACTATGAAAGCCTCAAAATCTGTGCAAAATTGAACAAATCCAGATTAACTGTATTTAAGCATTGGAAAGATTGTTTTTCTTGGGAGGTTGAGCAATTATTTTAACTCTATGCCCAAGTAACTCCAGCCACTCAAATTGGCCTGCCTTCTAAATTCTCTGAGCCAGCTGTGATGACTGCTACTTTGCCTAATTTTTGTTACCTTCTCCAGTGGCTTTTGCAGAAGTTGTTATTGGAAATCAGTCTACAGGTAACATTTAGGAATGCATTTCACCACTGGCTCCACCCTTTGACACTTCTGTCGCAAAATATCATGAATTGGACGGCTTACAGTCAACACAAGTTTATTCCTCCCAGTTGTAGAAGTTGCAAAACCTAAGATCAAGGTTCCAGAAGACTTGGCTCCCGTGCAAATCTTCTTCCTGAGTCACAGACAGTGTCTTCCACCTTTGTTCTCACCTAGGGCAGGAAGTATCTCCTGGGCCGCCCTCATGAAGGCACGAATCCCAATCATGAAGGTTCTATCCTTTGGCTTGAGCACCCCTTAGGTGCCCCACCTCCCCAAATCATCACCATGGCAATTAGGAGGTAATCTCAGCAGTCAGGAGCCAAACAAGCACTGATACTGAATACACACTCCCTTCCCTCTCAGTTCACGCCTTCGCCTGAGAGCTCCTCATCAGCGCCTAGCATTGAGAGATGATCAGCAGCGCTGTGTTGGATTCCTTTTTATTGTGGGTTTCTCCTGTGCTCTATTCTGCTCTCTTTCCCATCAAAGATATTTTCTGTTGGATAAACCTCTATTTGTGTCATTTTACTAACTGAAATATTAAGATAATATATTAACAAAGTGAGGTACTTGTGAAAAAATCCACTGAGCATGTACTTTTTACTTGCTATAAGTTATTCACTGTCTTTTGTCGTGTGTGTGTGTGTGTGTGTGTGTGTGTGTGTGTGTGTGTGTCTGTATGTTAGGCAGCTTTTCATCAGTATCACAGAAAACTTGAGAAAAACAGAATGACTTAAAGCAGGAAAGATTTGTTTTGGCGTCTGGCTTCAGAGGTTTACTAGTGAGCTGCCTGTGCAACAGACATGTCCTGGCAGGAGGGTGTGCTGGAGCTGCTCACAGGATGGTGGTCTGAAAGGTGGGGAGGCAGGAGAGAGAGGGGAAAGGCAGAGAGAGGAGATAGGAAGGAGAGAAAGCTGGGGGAGAGAGAAAGAGAGAGACAGACAGGGAGAGAGAGAGAGGCCATGAACAAAATACATCTTTCAAAGACACACCTCCAGATAACCTAATTCCTCCAACAAGGCCTCAATTCCTAGACTTTCTACCACTTTCTAATAGCACCGCCATTTAGAGACCAAGCTTTTGACACATGAGCTTTTGGGGGATATTTAAAAACCAAACCCTAACAGCGTCAGTATTTGAAAGTCTGTGAGTGTGTGAGTGTCTGTGTGTGTGAGTGGGTGTGTGCATTCCTGTGTCTGTGAGTGTCAGTGCATGAGTGTGTATGTGTGCGTGTCTGTGTCTATGACTCTACCTGTGTGTGAATGGGTGAGTGTGTGTGTGTGTGTGTGTGCGCGCGTGCTTGTATTTTTGATTCTCAGTGTGTGTTAACCTCAGTTGTGTCCTTTTTTGTATGTAAGTATGTAAGTGTCAGGCCACTCTGTCAACTTTGTCGGGACAATGCTTAACGTATTATTGATGCTGAATAAAGCTTGAATTGTAATCACTGTAATTACTGCCATTTTTGTGGAAAATAATTAACTTTTGTCAATATTGCTATTTAAATTGCTTCTTTCTGGGTTTGCACCATTCAAAACTTGAGATCTAAAAGCATGAAGTTCTAGACTGTCTAAAGTTATGGCAATTTTTAAAGTGCATTTTATCTCCTGGGCTTCAAACAAAATTGAAAATTGTAGCACACTTAATGAGGACAATCACCTAATAGTATGACTGTTATTTTCGTAAGCATGTTTGCTTAATGACAGACTCACTTCTGAAAAGAAATCATCTAATCAATGTTAATTTCAGTAATTTGTCACATACCCTAATGCAGGGTTGACATTTTCTGAAAACCTTTCTTCTAGTTAAAAGCTTATCTTAAGAGACTGTGAATAAGATATGCGTCACCATTGAGAGGATATATTTATTTTTCTGTTTAAATTTCAGTTACTATGGTCTTCTTTTTTATTCTTTAAGGTGCAGCGGTACCCCTGTACTGTCTACATCTTCACTGTCGGGTACACTGACGTCCTGTGACAGCAGAGTAAACTTTTTAATGGATTTTCTATTAGAATATGAAAATAAAGCTGGTACACAGTGATGTTCTCATCACTGCAAGACTAGAGGTAGCCAGTGAAGATTTCTGCATGACTAATTAGTTAGGGAAACAATCTATATAAAATATTGCAGGTATCATCTATAAAATCTTCTATCTAAAATGCACTTTGGATATCTTACATCTCTCCATAAAACACATGTAATTTGAAATAATTAGAACAACATCAGCCTGAATTTAGAAATAGTGTAAACTACAGAACATATTCAAAGATGTGTAGTTATTACATAAAATGAATCACAGCGGTTCAATTTAATCTGGGAAAGTATTGGCAGATGAAGTACTTGAGAGATTTGTTTCCAAGAAGGAAAACAGCGAATATCAATCTCTATTTTTAAGTTTCAGATCATGCTTTTTAAAGTAAATGTTTCTCAAATATACATATAATAAATTTTTATTTCAAATTATTTAATCCTATGTTTTTTGTAGCACCCTTATCTAGATAATTGACTATTAGATATTTTATTAACAGCGGAAGTTAATCTATAGTTAATTCAATTAAGTTCCATGTTCTTGATTAAAAAATTTTTAATCCAATAATGGGACAATGATTCTTCAAACATAGCACAAAAACATGCACTAATTCATTGATTTTTTGCACTGTGATTGATTTTGCTTCTGGATTAGAGACCTTTTAATTTTTTTATATAAAATGATAGCCAAAATAGAATAATTGGTATCTTCGTTTAAGCCTATTAAATTGAATTCACTTTTTATATTTTTTTAATATAGTGGAAAATAATCAGAATTCATAATAGAGTTATTATACAGTAGATCTCTGACTTATACAAGAATTCTGTTCTGAGAGAACATTTATAAGTCAGATTGGTTTGTAATTCGACAAAGTGAGTGTTACTCGGCACACCTGTGAATGTTTGCAGCACATCTGAATTCGAACGCTGTAAATTGAGGACTTATTGCCTACGTTGAAATTTCTCTTGAAATATTATTGAAAACTAAAAGTTTATGTATTTATAATGTACAACATGGTGCTTGATACTCGTATATGTTGTGAAAGAATCAGATCAAGCTAATTAACATACTGTCACCTCCCATAACACGTTGTGTTGAGCACATTTAAAATCTATTCACTTAGAAATATTCAAACGTATAGTAAGTTATTAGTTATAGTCACTGTGCTGTCCTAGATTTCCTGCTGTTCACTGAAAGTTACCCCACTGAGCCAACATTATCTTATCCCTCTATTCCTACCTCCAGCCCCTGCCTACCATCACGCTACTCTTTGTTTCCATAAGTTTGACTTTTATAAACTTCGTGTTATGGGGATCATGTAGCATTTTTCTTTCCATACCTGGTTTATTTCATTTTCAGTATTGTCTGCCATATTAATCCAAGCTATTGTAAATGAAAAGATTTTGAAAGGCTCAGTGTTCTTCGTGTGTGTGTATGTGTGTGTGTGTGTGTGTGTGTGTGTGTGTGTGTGTATCACATTTTCTTTGTCGGCTCATCTGCCAGTTAAATCCTTGGCTCAGCTATTTGAAGTAGTGCTGTGGTGAGTGTAGGAGAGCAGATATGTCTTCCCCATACTGGTTCATTTCCCTTTGGGTACAAACCCCAAAGGGAGATTGCTGATCACATGGTGATTCTATTTTTAATTTTCTGAGGAACTTGAATATTGTTTCCTACAATGACTGCAGAATTCAAACTTAATATGCTGTAAAAATTTACATCTTTTTCTGCCTTTGAAAAATTTTCAAAAACAAAAATGGATGAAGAGATAATGGAAAAATCCTCAACTTATTCTCAGTGAGTAGCTCACCACTTATGTGATATGATGTCCGCCATTCTAACGATCCAAAGAACTCACGAAAGGCAGGGAAGCAGGAAGGAACCCTGCCTTGTCTGTGCATAATGAAGCATCCTTTTCTGATGAAAAGCTAGTATTATATGGATACCAGAAGAAAACGGTATCTTTTTTTGTTTGTTTGTTTCATTTCTCCCTTTTCAGTTTTTCTTTCAAATAAACTGGAGGAAAGACTGTGAAGGTGCTCGGCCCTTAGGAAGTAATGAACAAGGAGCAACACCAAAAAACTCGTAATTACTAACTTTGCTTAAACCTCGCTGGTTCTTTAAAGGATGCATCCTGGCCACATACTATGGAAGAAGAAGAATTGACTCAGTCTACTGTCTTAATGTTTTAAGGAGGAAGTGAGATTAAGAAATGACGAACAAAGGCAAACACATGCCATATTCTTAGGTAGCTGCTAGAAGTGAAGGGGACCTGCCAGAAACAGTAATTTCTGAAGTTATTGATAATTTCTACACAGAGTCATAGGGCCATTTTAAATGACAAAATGAGAATACAATAAATGCTTACTTTAGTGTAAATAAAAGCAGTAATGAGTCAAGTAAGAATTTATTTTGGTAAAGGAATGTGACGTGCTCCTGCTCTATAAGAAGTAATGTTAGGAGATGGGTAGCTTCAAACTCTGTTTCATAGTTATCCAAGCAAATGCAGAATTTCCTTCCCTAGTCCATATCCAGCTAATTAATGTTCAGCTCATAATGTTAAAAGTTTAGCATGTTTATATAGGGTGATATAACTATTAGAAAATAATTTTAGCTTTTTATTATCTCTTAAATGGTTAAAACTGGTTTTAAGGAAAACATACTCTCCCATGTGCCACCAGATAATCAAACATTTATAGCAGAGTTACTCCAAAAGTAGGTGTAAATCCGTGGCTTCTTATGTCATTAGGTACCTATGACAGTCTAGATATTGACTCTATTGAGATATCTGCATCAGAAATGATGGGCAGGATCATCAGAAAATGGAGGGTGCGAGGGTGTGGTATGGTCGGTCAGTCATAAGTAGTACTATGGAGACACTGCTTGTACTTTTGGAAAGCACTAAACCATGTGATGGACCTTGGTTTAATTTTGAAGTTATTTCACTACATGTTCAAATGAAATGGAAACTTACCTAGTTTCTTACTTTTCCCTTACTAATTCATGAGTTCTTCACCTTAGATGAGCATTCTGATTCACATATATTATTGCCATTGTATAATGATGGTCATTTGGTGTTTCTCATTGCAACGGAATTACATCCTCATCTACTTTAAAGGAGGCTTCTGTATTGCAGAAATCCAATTATGAATTTGTATTTAACAAATAGAAACATGTCATTGAGCATATTCTCCCATTAAATTCTATTCCACATGGAATTTGAAAGAGTTGGAATTTAAAATTCTGCTAAGTTCAACACATTAATAACACAGTAAATTTGATTTACTATTATTCATCAATCCTTATGTGAAGTAATAAGCAGTGTCTGTGCCCTTGAGATGTGTAAAGTTTGATATATGGATTTTCCAGACATTTCTATTACTTTATTCTCTATTCTCTGAAATCTGGGATCCATAGATGTGGGTGGTTGGGGAAATATAAAGGAAAGGCATTAAAGGTCTCATACCAAATATGATATACACTAAGATCTAGGGCTAATTTAGGGTGAACACTTAGATAAAGCTGTGATGTCATAGGTTTGAATGATTTATAGAAAGAATTTGCAGTATAGAGAGCAGCTTGGATATTATTAGAGAACACAGCTCTGGATAAAAATGAGTATTTCCGGTAACACTGAAGCAAAAGACACACACACTACAACACACCTCAGAGCAACCTGCTTTGGGATTTTGTACCTGGTGGGTTATTTGGGACAAAGATGCATGGGATGTACTTTCTGAAGATGACGTCTTCCACGTCTGACAGGTCAGAGGAGGAGGATGCTGCTGCTGAAAGACTCATGGGTTTGTCCATGAAATTAATGAATTTATATCATTTATGCTGATTAACAGAAAAAGGAGATTGTCTTGAAAAAGGAAGACAAGAAGGACTTTCAGGACAAGAGCTCGCTAAATCTGAACTAGAGATGGGATTTATTCATCTCTAGTGTCTGTTAAATATGGATAATTTCATAAAAGTAGATTTGACTTCCCTGGTAAATTATTTGATTTAGAGATTTTTATGTGTTTAAATAAGCTTTTTATCCTAATCTTTAGTTTAAATAATGAGGTATTTTAAAACCAAATCATTTTAATTTTGTGTGCTTGCTTTGTAGGACAGGAAAAAATAATTTAAAAATGTATGCAGATGATAACTTATTTTTCCCCTTTGGTCTTTATTTGAAAACACATATAATCTCTGATCTATTCTGAGTAGTTGCCTGGAAATAATGATTGTAAAGGAGTAGAAAACAAAGCATATGAATGCTTTTGTTCATTTAACTGGCAGTTGTTGACTTTGACTTTGTTGCTGAAGATAAGGCAGTACAGAGATTAAATGCTTAACACAGGAACAGAGAAAAGAGCGACAGTCAGTGCTGTCTAAGGATGCTTTTAAGAAGTGTGCTGTAGCAGGGGTGGATGTAGGCTCTTGTGGATAGATAGGCAGTAGTTCTCCCGGAAAGAAGCTCCAGGCTCCAGGCTCACAGCCACAGACAGCCCAGGATCATGCCAGGGACACTCACAGCTCAGGAATAGAATTTGCATGTTGCAGGAAGAAAATTTAAACCAGTATGATGGGAAATGGGCAGAGCTGAAGAGCAAGTTTGGAAAGGTCAGTGGAAATGAAGCACAGAGACTCTATAAACCATGGCACATTGTTTGGATTTTAAATTTTTTGAAAAGACATCAAACATTTTTAAAGATGGATTGCTCCTTATCTGGTTTATATTTTTAGAGATCATTTTGATTATTATATTACAAGTGGATGGAGACTTGCTTGGGCATTAGAAAAAGAGTAAGGCATCATTTTAGATGTTACTGTAATGTATCTGAAAGAAAATTCTAATCAATACATACTGAACCAATGGCTAAGTGAATTGTCTTTTCAATCAAGAAAATTATCTATTTTTTTTCAAAGAAAGACTAGTTCTTGGTTGAGCAGAAAATAGAGTGAAACTGTGTTTCAAATAACCTGTTGGAATTTGTCTGTGCTCTCACTGGTTAATTGTTTTACTGTATTCTTCAATCTAGTTTTCAAACAATCTGGTTTCTTATCCCATGCCTGCCTCCATTTGACCATTTTAAATTTATTTTACAATGTTGATCATAGAAAGTTATTAATAGTAGTTTTATCATACTGGTTTACAGTTATTTAGTCAGCAGAGATAGTGATCAGATTTTTAACATTCAACTTCTAATACCCTTATCAGGTAGGTAGCATAAATATCACTATGTTACATTTAAGAACATTGACACACAGCTCCACATAAGAAGTGGTTCACCCAATTCTTCTTTAGGAAAAGTCAGAATCCAATGTTTAAAAAGCACTTAAAATACCCATTTCCTTGGATATAAATAGGGAAGAGCAACCACGGGTGGCCCTACCCAGTCATTCAGGTACTTAGACCACCACTCGGGATGACCCCTTCTTCCTTGTGATGCTCCGCCACTCCCCGAGTATCTCCAGAGAATATGCCTGTGGACCTGAAGTCCACAAAACAAATGGTGAACATTATAGTTCTACCTTGTCATCCAAAGTTTCCATGGAAACTCCCCTAATTACCACCCCCTTAATTCCTTGGAATTTGCAATTTGTTTGTTGTGAGAATCAGCTGTGAGCCTAGGTGGGGTCTGCCCTTTCTGGTCTTTGAGATTGCTCAGGCCGAGGACCTGTTAGGTCCACAAGCAGGAAGGTGCTTTAAATATTTCTACATGCTTTGATTTCTTCATCTTCTTTGCCAGCTCCTCATCAAGAGAATTATTTGAAAATGCTTGCATGGGCACATGTCAGATCCCATATTTCTTCAAAGAAACGTTTTTTGGCCCTTTGATCATTATTCACAATATCTAGCCTCAAGGCAGACAAATAACCCAGTTCAAGAACTCTTTTATGAGGAACAGTTTTAGACGTAGGTTATGCACATTATCTTGCCTTATGCTCTGTTCTTATCTGTGTTGAATAAATGCACACTATTTGAAAACTATTCAAGGGCAACTGCTCATGTTTGCTTCTTTTATTTCATAGTGGTACTAATATATGTATGAAGGGAAGCACATACTCTATGCATATCCTATTGCAGAATAAAAACTTAATGAGTACACACTTGTTTGGAAAAATATTAATATTTATATCTTATGTAATTAATATTCCTACAAATAAAAATATTTCAACCTGCTAAGTAATTGTAAGCAGGCTATGCACATGCAATATAGCATGCACAGTTAAATTTAAACTTCAGGTAGATGTGTCTAAAGAAATAGCTATATTTTTAACTTTTAAATCTGCCAACCCTAATTATAGGATGGCTTCAAAGTTAAAAGTTCAAATAATGCAAATGGGTTAACAAGTCTTGGATTCACTTCCATAACCAGAGTACTGCCATGATATTCTCTGATATATTCCAGAGGCTCAAAGGACTCTTGTGTTCAAGAGCTAGTTGTGTCTACTGACATAAATTTTCCTAACATCCTCCTGCCATTGAAGATCCTGACACAGCTATATTTTGCACCTGGCTTTGATCACTGCAGCACTGTGAGTCTACGCTCTGGAACACTATGACCCACACAGTATGCTTCCATAGAAGACCCCTATGTCCTTGTTGGGTGACATAAAGGGGGTTGGATCCCTTTCATGACATTGGTCAAAAGAGACTGTGTCATGTTCTTCCTCAGCCTGAACACTGTATGGGAGTATTGAAATTGCTTTGACAGCATGTCTTTCTGCGGAATCCAATAGAAGGTAGCTGTCTCCTGTAATTACAAATAGAAGCAGGCTGTGCTCTTTCTGAGTCATTCCTCCTGCTTTCAGCATCCCATCCACCCTATCTTGGTCTTCCCACCAGCACCCCTCTGGACATTCACACTGGATGTAGGGTAAAGGAGATCAAAGCCTCAGACTTCTGCCTTCCTCACATTTTCCTCCCACAGAGAAGGATAAGGCCAGTGGCCTCTTGGTAATAATGGGCCCTACGTTTTAGTTTCCTTCTCCTCTGGCAAAGGTTTAGTGCTTTGATCATAGCTATAAAATGTTCTTTGAAAATGAAGAATATTTTTTTCTCAGTGTACCTACATTTATAAGACTCCCTAAAAACCCAAAGAAGTGAGCTTTCTGACCCAAATGCCACTTCATTTTAGGTGTATTATCCTTCTTGCTGAAATGAGTAGCACGGACAGAAGTGTCAATGAACTAGGATTTTCAGGAATGGAAATATACTGCAAAATAATTTTTAAACCCTCCACTGTAATACTATGCCTTTGCTGCGGTTGTGCACTGGCAGGAGCGATTCTTCCTCCTGCCCCTCCTTTCTCCTACCTCCCTCTTCTCCGCGTACCTTCTTCACTCCCCGACTTCTTCAGATCCGTGTAACTGTGTACGAACAGTTGAATAAAGAGCATGCACCTCTAAACGGAGAGGGAACAAAAAGATTTTGAAATCCTTTTAAAATGAATTTGATGCTGAGTTTTGAGTTAAAGACAAATAGGCTATTTTACTCTGTTGGAAATAAAAGTTGTTCATTTGATCCAGACTTTTTCAGAAAGTATGTGCTTACTTAGCTCTTTAAAATGAAATATTTACTAATAAACAAAGTTTGACTTGATATGGTTCCTATATCACTTATTATATTTCAAGAGTCTGTTCATTGGAAAGTGTGTCAAAATGCTTTTAGGTGCCAGATTTTAAAGTTGTGAATCAATGTAGAGACAGCTGTCTAGGGAACTGCCTATACATCATTTCACAAGAAAATAGCTGGTCATAGGATAACTAAAATACTTTCAAAGGTCTCTCAAAGCAGTATGTTCAGAGATACAGTAATTCTTGTGAAATAAAAGTCAACACAGTCTCATAATTCTTATCAAAGAAAGAGATAATGTTCTTAAAAATACTGTAGCATATGATATTAATTACCTATAAGGAAAAACTTGAACAAAATTAAGAAATATAGCAGTATGTAATGCTTCTTTAAACATGAACCTACACATAAGACGCAATAAAAAATATATTTTAAAAATTTACTGCAATAGTTCATAAATAGAACCTAGGCCAAATAGGTATTTGATTTGTGAATTCCAAGTGGCCACATTTGCAAAGAATTTAGCATGAGAAAAAATTAGTAAATCACTACTAATAAGATAATATAGTCAATAAGTAGTAGCAAATGTGTAATTTAGCATTTTAATCTACTTCAATGTAATAGAATAAAGTTAGTATTTGTACTAACCACTATAAAAAAGGACACTGGGGTTATGTAGAGATAGTATTGGAACCTTATATTCTCAGGGAAAGTTGGAAAAGTACAGGTATTGATCTTAACAAAAGTAAGTAAGTCCCAAGGACATAAAGAAAAATAAAACATTAGGATTAGACCCATGGGGATGCACTCATATTGATTAGCAGTTTGTAATTTGTCCATAGTGAGATATTTAAAAATAAAGCATGTTGATATTGATATTAGAAATTAAAAAAAAAAAACAAAAAGAAAGCAGGAAAATATATCACAGAAAATTGGCAAATAGTTTTCATTTTGCAGAGAGAAATTCAGTGTGTATGTGAACATTGCCTTTGATATTTTTGTGAACTCTCATTAAGATAGTCCTAGCTTGTCTTGGAATTGTGTTCTGAAAATACAGAAATTTGATGCTTACAGGCTTTGTACTGAGCAGTGTATCTGTTTGAAAATTGTTTATGTTAGGTGTATCAGTTCTTCAGGTAAATACACAGTGGCTATTCCAACCTATGCTCAGTGGAGAATGGTACTCTTCACCATTTAATTGTGTAATAATCAATACGTGCTTATATGTTGATCTTTTAGTTCCAATGGTCAAGCTTGTTAGAGCAACCTGACATTTAAAAGGCAGTTCTCCACAGGCTGTTTTTTGTGACTTTACTATTATTGATCTGATGCATTTGTCAGTTGTAAAATGGAGTTATCACCTTTCAAACTAGTTTCTTTAGCTTAAAGGAAAAGTTCTTTTCTGGTTAGACGGTTATATATAAATTTTTCATATGAAAGTATATGTGTTATATGAAGATTTCATAAGGTGAAAAAGTTTTCTAGTCTTATACCCTTGCTTCATATTGAGTATAAGTATCTGAGAGCTCATGACTTCAGTTTTTTAATTTCTCAAGGGTGGTAAAAAATTAGAGGGATTCTTAAAGACACATATAATTAACACTGTTTTTAGTCAGAAAGTCTAGAGGAGCCAGAAGCCTTCTCAGAAAGAGCAATTAGAGAAATGTCACTGTGGACAAGACAGTTAATTGGTGAGTTAGGAAACCAACAAGAGACAGGAGACTCAGCCTCTGCCAAGCCTGAAGTAGGAGAGAAAGGAAGGTGAGCAGCCTGGAAGAGGAACTGTATCAGGAGTTGCTCTTAAGCAGAAGACGAGCACTGCTACTGCCCTCCCATCTCTTGTTAGAGCTTTCCTTTGTCTATGATATTAATTATATCTAAAAGGAACTTACCTATAAGTAACCCAAAGAGAACTTTCTCTGGCATTCCATGAAGCCCAGTCTTCAGGACAGAATGGGCTAGACAGTAGTGACAGTGGAGGAATGTAGAGTGATCAGTGTAGCATGTGACACAATTCTCATGTTTACAATCATAGTTAGATTACTTGGGTCAGGCAATTGATATATACTCTCACTGGAGTCCTACGTGAAGTATACATTTATTTAAGTAGCAGCCTTCCTAAATAAACTACTTGCAAGGTGGAAAAATTTTATTTGAAGATGACCTGGTCTATTGTGAATCATAGGTGCATGGTAACCCTATGGTGCTAATACTTTTGGAAATACAAAATTTCAAATAAAATTTAGAACAGCATTCATACTTTGGGGGATCCATGGAAAGATGTTTTGTAGATCCATTGTAAGTCAAAAGCCTCATAACTTTTGTGGTGGTTTTGGCATCTTCTGAATGATGAGCTGTCAAGAGAATAAGCTATATTTTAGCAAAAATTCCAAGTTCAAGCCATGTCTCCGTTCTTGCTGTGTTCTATGTTTCCTTTAAACGTAACTGTTAAAGAGAGCAGTACTTTAACATTTGAGACTTATAGAAAGTGTAAATTGTAATTACTGTCATCAAAAAATGAGAAAGGTAATTTACATTGTACCTGTTCTAAACTAGCAAATTATATGAAAATTGCCTTAAATTGAGTATTCAAATATGCATGCTCATCCATACATAAACTATACAAAGTATAAGGATGTATGTGTTTTTACTCTATAGTCCTATCAGCTTGGTGGAAAACAGGTTTTAAATCACACTTACATTTGACACTATATTTAGCTGTATGTCCTCAATTATTAAAAAGTCAGATTAGCAGTCTTAGCATAGGACATATACTTGAAAAAAACATATCAATGATAGTTTATTCTAATGAATTTTCTTATATTTTGAACCTAAATCTCATTTTAGGGCTTCTGTTTCTAACCTGATGTCCTGTCTGCTGTTCTTCCTCGTCCTCCTCCTGTGTCTCCTTCTTTTGTTGCTTCATCTTTTCCTGTTGGTCATTGTAGAAAATCTGTGACTTTCAATCATCCCTTTTATTTCCTAATCTTAATAGATTAAACCATGAAGTTAACAGTCCAGCTTTATTATTTTTTATTCTTAAATATAAATGACAAAACACATTAGCAAACAAACAGATATAAACAAAACAACAAACAAATAATAGATGAAATACAGAGTTTCAGACAGGGTGATAGGAAATTAACAATAGTTATTGTATTACATATTGTTATCTTCAAATTGGTTTCTCAGTTAAACAAATATAGGCATGTAAGATTGATCAAACCATTAAACATTAACTGTTCCTTTCAATAAAGCAATGGAAGTTGGTAGTACATCTGTCTCAGTTATCATGTGTGTGTGTGTGTGTGTGTGTGTGTGTATACATATATATACACATATACATATTTTTCTGTTCTTTCTTTTTCTCTTTTCCCTCATTCTATTGTTTCCTGCCTTTGATCAGTTTCTTCCCCTTTCATAATATCTACTATGCCTCTCAGATTTTATTTACTCTTTCAGGTTCCTATACTAGTGAGAAAATATGGCATTTACATGTGTGGATCTGATTTATTTCACTTATGACTTTGGATTCTAGTTGCATTCATTTACCTATGAGAGCCTCAAGTTTATCTTTCTCTATAGCTGAGAAATTTTCCATTATGTGAAAGTAGCACATCTTTTTTATCTGTTCCTTAGGTGATGGGCATTTGTGTTGCTTCCATGATATAACTATTACAAATTGAGCAGCTGTAAACATAGATCCATATATATTGCAGTGGTATGATGTTTGTAGTTCTTCTGGAAAAATATCTAACAGGAAAATAGCTAGGTTGAATGGGGCCTCTAGTTCTAGTGTACTGAGGAATCTCCAAGCTGATTTCCACATGGGTTGCACCAGTCTGCACTCCCAAAAGCAGTGGAGAAGGGTTCCTTTTTCCCAACAGCTTTGCCAGTACGTTATTGGTTGATTTCTCTATGACGGCCATTTTTTCTGGGGTGAGATGGAATTCCATTATTGTTTTAACTTGTATTTCTCAAATGACTAATGATGTTGAACATTTTTTCATGTATTTATTTGCCATTTGTATTTCTTCATGTGAGAAGTGTGTATTCATCTCAGATGCCCAATTTTGGATTGAGTCTTTAAATTTGTGCGGGAGTGTTTTTGTTTTGTTTTGTTTTTCTTTTTTAGTTCTGTGTATGTTTTAGATAGAAGTCCTTTGTTTGAGGGACAATCTGCTAAATTTTTTTTCCCAGTATGGATTTTCTTCTTACTCTGTTGCTGATTTCTTTAGATGCACAAAAACTTTTCAATAAGATGAGATCCAAGTTGTTGATTCTTTGAGGTATTTCCCATGCAGTTTGGTTTTTGTTCGTGAACTCTCTGCCTACCCATATTGTCGTTCTATTCAGGGTGACAGGTCCCGAGAACGAGGTGCCCGCAGATGTAAAGAAAAGTAAGAGACAATAAAAACAAGAAAGGCAAAAGTCTGGGATCCGGGGGCTGGCAGCCTCTCAGATTGCAGCCGTGATTACCATTCTCAGTCACCTTTTACTGAGCCAGAGCCAAAGGCATAGCTAGTACAAATGGGCAGATACCAAACATTTTAGTAGTTAAATGATTATGCTTCTCCAATTCTGCCTCTAATGCTGCTGGCAGCAATCAGATGTTGGGCCTCCCAGACTCGGCACCATCCTTACTCAGTTCAGCTGGGGTTATAAGTTGACCCCCATTTATCAATCCACTACAACCCACCACTAGTCAACCTGATAACCATATACATTTCCTTAATCCATGGTCTCTAGCGGCAGATTAGTGAAAAAGTTAACATGTCTCAGTACATTTACATTAATATAAAAAGTCTAATGCTCTATTGACTGAGCTGTCTGGGCTGTATAATTGAGCCTTATATTTAGAAACCCTAACAAACAATATACAAGTCACTGTGTGTCCTCAGTGCTTTCTAATCAAAGAATGTCCTACTCCACACCTTATGTCTTTAAGATTTCTACCTACTTTCTCTTCCAGTTAGTGTTTCTGTTCTAATATTTAAATCTTTGATCCATTTCGATTTGAGTTTGATGCATGCTAATAGACATGGGTCTAGATTCAGCCTTCAACGTGTGGTGAGTCATTTTTTCCTGCACCATTTATTAAAGAGGTTATCTTTCTGTCAGTGAACTTATCTCTTTTGTCAAAAATAAGTTGGCTAAGTGTGTTTGTGATTCTGGTTGCACCTTCTAGTTTGTCCCATTGATCCTCAGGTCTGGTTTTGTTTTGTTTTGTTTTGTTTTGTTTTTCCCAATATCATGCTGATTTCAACATAGTGGCCTTGTAATATAATTTCAAGTCAGGGGTTGTGATGCCACCTGACTTGTCTTTGTTTCCCAGGAATGCTTTTGCTGTTCTGGGTCTCTTCTGGTTCCAGATGAATTTTAGGAATGTTTTCTATAGATTTGTGAGGTATATTAATGGTATTTTAATTGAGATTGCATTGAATCTGTACAACAATTTTGGGAGCATGGTCATTTTCACAGTGTTGGTTCTTCCCATCCATGAGCAAGAAATATCTTTCCATTTTCTGAAGTCTTCTTCAATCTCCTTTTTCAGAGTATTGTAGTTTTCACTGTCAAGATCTTTCACTTATTTTATTAGATTGATTCCTAAGTATTTCAATTTTTTGGATGCTATTGTGAAAGGTATGGTTTCCTTAATTTATCTCTCAGTGTGTTGTTGTTTGCGCATGAGAATGCTATTGATTTCTGAGTATTGACATTGAATCCACCTACTCTACTGAATTTGTTAATTCTAGGAGTCTTTTGGTGGAATGTTTGGGGTCTTCCGTGTAGAGTATCATGTCATCTTGTAATAAGGATAATTTCACTTCTTCTTTTCCTATCATTATCCCTTTTATATCTCTCTTTTGTCTAATTGCTTTGGCTAATGTTTCCACAACTATGATGAATAGGAGTGGTGACAGTGGGCATCCTTGTCTTGTTCCTGATTTTAAAGTGAAAGCTTTCACTTTTTGTCCATTTAGTATGATGTTGGCTGTTGGTTTATCATAGATGGCTTTGATCAGATTAAGGTAAAGACTATGTATACCTATTTTCGGTAGAATTTTTATCACAAATGAGTGCTAGACTTTGTCAAAAGCTTTTTCTGCATCTATTGAGATGATGACCATGTGATTTTTGTCTTTGACTCTGCTTATATGGTGTATTACAGTAATTGATGTGTATATTGAACCATCCCTACATTCTGGGATGAATCCCACTTAGTTTTGGTGTATTATCTTCTTGATGATTTGCTGAATTCTGTTTGTTAATATTTTATTAAATATCTTTGCATCTGTGTTCATTAGGGAGGTTGGCCTGTAGTTTTCTTTCTCAGTTCAGTCACCCTCTGGGTTTGGTATAATACTTGCCTCCAGAAATGAGTTAGGGAGCATTGCTTCCTTTTCAATTTCACTGAAGAATTTTAGAAGAATTAGCATGAAATCTTCTCTGAATTTTTTGTAGAATTCAGCTGTGAATCCATTAGGACCTTGGCTCTTACTTGTTGGTAGATTTACATTTTCAATATCAATAATTGATATTGGATTATTCAGGATTTTCATTTCTCCTTGATTCAACTTTAGCAATTCAGTTATCTAGAAATCTCTCCATTTCTCTGTATTTTCCCTCCTATGGGTGTAAAGATTGTCTAAGTTAGTTTTGATGAACTTCTTCATTTCAACAGGGTCTGTAGTGATGTCACCCTTTTCATTCCTATTGCACGAATTTGAGTTTTTTCTTTCCTTTTTCTGATAAGATTGGCTATAAGTTTATCAATTTTATTCATTCTTTCAAAGAACCAACTCTTTGATTCATTAATTCTTTGTAGTGTTTTCTTTGTCACCATTTCATTAATTTCTGCCCTGATCTTTATATTTTCCTCCCTTCTTTGGGCTTTGGGCTTGACTTGTTCTTCTTTTACTAAAAGTTTGAGGTGCAGCATGGGGCTATTTTTTCATTCTTTTGTTTTCCTCATGTGTAAGTTTATTACTAAGTCCCTCTGAGGACTGCTTTCACTGCATCCCATAGAAGTTGTATTTACACTTTCATTTGTTTGTAGATACTGTTTAATTTCTTCTTCAATATCATCTGTGACCCATTGATTGTTCTGGAGTGTATTATTTAACATCCATGCATTTACGGAGATTTTGTGATTCCTTTTGTCATTAATTTCCAATTTCATTGCACTATGGTGACATAGTATGCATGAGATAATTTCAGTTCTTTTGCATTTAGTTAAGCTTTGTTCTAATGGCTAGTTTTGTGGTCTATTTTAGAGAACATCCCATGTGCAGCTGAGAAGAATGTGTGTTCTGAAGTTGTGGGGTGGAACACTATGTAAACGTCTGCTAAATCCATTTGTTCACATTTTGTGAAGTTCTGTTCTTTCTTTGCTGATTTTTTGTCCAGTTAACCTCTTTGTGTCAATGTGGTTTGAAGGTCCCCAATTACAATAATGTAGTTAGTTATTTGGTTTTTCACGTCCATTAAGGTTTGTCTTATATAGTTGGATTCCCCCATATTGGATATGCAAATATATGCAACAATCATATTTATGATTGTTATCTCTTCCTCTTGAACTTTTCCCCTAACAAGTATGTAGTGACCTTCTTTATCTCTTTTTATCATTCTTGGTTTGAAGTTCACATTGTCTGCCATCAGAATAGCTACCCTTGCTTTTTTCTGGGTTCCTGTCCCATGGAGAATTGTTTTCCAACCCTTGACTTTCAGTCTATGAATTTTGTTTTGAGTTAAATGTGTTTCATGTAGACAGCATAATGTTGGATTTTGTTTCTTGTTCTACTCTACCAGTCTGCTTCTTTTGATTGGGGAATTGAGGCCATTTACATTAATGGTTAGAACTGTTATGTTTTGGCTTGTCTTTGTCATGTTATTTACTTATTGTTGGTTTCCCACTTTTACTCTCTGTTTAATTGCTCTCTGCTACGTGATCCCGGGTATTTTTCTTGAAATTGCAGTCATTTTTATCTCTTTCTATGGCATCTTTTAGTATTCTTTGTAGGTTTGGTTTGGTGCTCATAAAGTTCTTCAGTCTTTCTTTATTATGGAAGTATTTTATTTCTGCATTAAATCTGAAGGATAGTTTTGCAAGCTACCTTGCAATACTTCATTCCAAGCTATTCTTGACTTTATGGTTTGTGTTGACAAATCTGTGATTCTAATGTTCTTTCCTTTCTAGATGATTTTTTCTTTTCTCTCACAGGTTTTAATATTCTATCCTTTTGCTGGTTATCTCAGATCTTGATTATTTTATGTCTTTGTGTAGTTTTATTTTGGTTATGGCTAGTTGGAGCTATATACGTCACTTATTTATGGCACATTCTTTTTCCATACTTGGGAAATTTTCTGCTTTTACTTCTGCAGATAGTCTTCTTATGTCATTTGCGTTGACTCCTGCTATTTTATTGATGCCTATCAGTTTTACATTGTTTCTCTTTGCATCATCTTGCAGCTGTTGAATTGTTATTTCTTGGTTCCTTGTAATTTTTAAGGGATCTTTCCTTTCACGATTGTTAGCTGCAATGCTGTCTTCAAGATGTGAAAGTGTATCTTCAGCTTCATTCAAGCAGTTTTGCCAGCTTTCAATGGAGGTTTTGATTTCGTGGATATGTATATGAATCTGTTTCATGCATTCTAGTTCTTTCCTATATTAGTCAGTTAATGCTTTTGTTATTTTTCTATGCTCATCTATTTTTTATGCATGCCCTCTTTGGATGTGCTGTGCAATTCTTTCATTACTGTTGTCATTTCATTTTCTACCTGAGAGATTATTTCTGATCTGATTTCTTCTATGGCCTTACGGAGTTGTTTCTTTACTTCAGTTGCCATCATTTCAGGGATTTCAGATATGTGACTTCCAAGTTCTCCTATGTTGATGTCTCCTGGACTTGTTCTGGTTAAGATAGAGTTCTAAGATTACATTTTAGTCCTTTGTCTTATCATTGTGGATGTCAAAGGTAAAATGCTGGTCCTCACCCTTCCCAGGCAGCTTTCTAGGGCCCTTAGATTTCCTGGTGGTCAGGCTTGCCCCATGATGGCAGCAGGACATGTCCCACCAGGTCCAAGACCCCCAGGCAGTTTCCGAGTTTTCCAAGTAGCTGGGTAATGAGGCCCTGAGCTCAGGCATGGCTCACAATGTCTGCAGAGTTCAGGGCATCAGTTTGAGTTCCCATGGCAGCTGGGTAATGGTGACCCAGACTAACGTGTGACCCACAATAACCACAGTTTTTGGGGTGCCAGTCTGAATCCCCCCCAGCTTTTTAATTACCATTTTCTCATTTTTCTCATCTTCTTTGAGGAATAAATTCATTGTACATTAAAATTAATATTTTTTCTGATTTTATTAATATATACATATTTGTATAATATTTCTCTACCTTTATTTTAAGCCAGTTATATCTGTTTTGGGATATAATATCTGTATTATAAATAGGAAAGTTAGTGTTTAATTTTTTAAAATGATTTTTGTTTGAACAATTTTTGAACAGAAATATTGCAAAGATTATACAGTTGATCATTTTCCTTCCAAAGAACTCTCAATTAAAGCTCTAACCATGTCCTTTGACCACATTATGGAAAAGTATTGTGCTTCTGAATGCCCAGAAGCCTGATAAATGTTTCTTTGCCTCTTGTCTCCTATGAACTAGCTCAACATTTTTTATACACTGAAGGCAGGTGGCAAGAGCCAGACTGCACCTTATTCTAGCTTATCTGGTTAAACAATCACATGCTATTAGATTCTATGTCAGTTTACATCACTGTGCCCTCTCTAAATCACTGTGGATCTCTTTCTTGATTATCGTCATCATAGTTTGACTTCACACAGGAACTGTCAGAGGCAAGGATGTTCGCTCTACACTTCATCTCCCTTCCTTCCCTCCGATGACCTCTCTTTCCTTGTTTACTGTATTTTTTTTTTGTATAAACTTACCAGGTCCTGAGAAGAGGCCACCAACATTTATCTTTTAGTTATGTTTTTTTAACCTCCATATATATATATATATATATATATATTATTCTGTGCTAAGCAATCAATAAATAGTTCAACCAAAATTAAACTCACAAAATATCTAAATTGGATATATATCTTTAAAAATCTTAATTTCTTTTCATTTTCATCTATGCCAGAATCTGGAAGTCTTTTTTCCCCAATAGAAAAAACATTCAAAAATTTAAGCAAAACTAAATAAAAATTTTTTTCATATGTTCTGGAGCTGAACAAGATCATCTGTGAGGTGCAGGTAATGTGGATAAAGTGTGGTGGTCAATTACTGGGTACACACTCGTGTGGCTTCTTAGTTTTGACAACTCATTAAAATATAAGATATAAAAGTTAATATTATGTAATTTAAAGCATCCTTTTTCAGGTAATTTCTGTAATAACTTTGGCATATCCTCACGTACAAAAATGGGCACATCTGCACTCTGTACACTGATGTAGCTTCCAAGACTCCGGTCATCTGTACTCTGAGTCTGAATGGAATAATGGTTTCTTCTCTTGAGGAGAAGGCCACGCAGCACTCATAGAGACCTAAGATAATTTAATGAGCTGCTTAAAATTGCATAAAGCATTTTGAATGAAGGATGACACTAATGTGATTAAACATTTATTTTTTCCATCCGTTCAGTCCCATGTGAGAAAGTGGTGGTGGCCTGATTTTAATTTAATTATCAGAGCCACTAATAAACTTAGACATAAATCAAGAGGGAGCAGGTCAGCTTCAAAGTTATTAATAAATTGGCACACTCAACACTCATTTAATTCTTCAGAATCTAACCCAATGAGGTATTTTAATGTATTTGTGGACATACTATTATAGTTGCATTTTTTCTTTTAATTAAGTATACACTACTTGAAATGGCAAAATAAACATAATTTACTAATAGTAGTGATCTACCTCCAAATAAATTTCACTAGCTTTAAAATGATAATTTTTTAATAATTTATGAAATCTGCATCATTTTCAATATGCTTATTCATGTCCACTTTATAAGGCTAACACTAATAAATGACCTGAGTGGGGAGCTCAGTTTCTTTTTATTTCTTATTTATCTCAGTTTTGAAATGACAAAAATTATGAAAGGTTTAAGTAGTAAGGGGCTACAGTAGTGATGGAAATTTAACACCTTTTTAGTTTTTATGTATTCTGGATTAATTGTGAAATTGAGATCTCCAGTATATTTAAAATATATCTAAAATGTTTCAAAATCATGTAAAGTATTTATGTGATAATTTCAATAATTAATATAATTATCTGAATTTATATCAGAGATCTTAAAGCTAGTAACATGTCTAACCTGTTTGAATTAAGGTATATTAACAGTTGGACATGTTGATATTGGGCAGTACCTTTGTACTATATTGTTTGAGGGAAGGAACTATGATTTTGATATGACTGAAGTCATAGTCAGAATCTTAAAGAACCACTGCAGTATGCACTGAGGGTTAACAGTGATCCTTTGTCTACCACGTATTTGAAAGAGAAGGAAGGAGATGACCACATCCTTGCTCATTCCTAGTGTTGAGGCTCCCTCTTGAGAGTGGAGAGGAGGTGAGATGTCAGTTAAGTATGAGATGAGGATTTTTAAACTGCTTGACTCACCTCTTTACAGTTGAAAATCTTCAGAGAACCAGGAGTCCACCCATGTGTTTTAGATGGAATAGGATGTGACAATTTTTATATGGCACATTTTGGAGAAATAATTTTTAGTACATACTTATAGTATATAACAATGACATTTATGGTGGGGAATTGGTACATGTACATAACACATCGTGTTTATTCTTTATTTTTTTACATTCCCTACCCCTCTCATCTCCCTCTGTGCCTTAAGAAAAAGCAAAAAAGTAAGCAGAGCATTTGCAAATGGGAGAAAGAACTGAAGAAAAGTTGAACTACTTCATGTTTTTATGCCCTGAGATTGAGAACATTAAATATACTCATTTTACATATAAAGAAAAGATAATTACATTTTTAGGTGCACACTACTTATGCCAAAATAGGGATATGCATGCAACGTGGAAATGACAAAACTGATTGTTATTGTAGAGTAGCCTGAGTATAATCCATTTTAGAAGTATTATACTTAGCATATACATATCTGTACCAGCTAGAATCTATTTACAAATTTTATTCTAGGATAAATAACTATGAAAATGAAATGAAAAATTCACATAAGAAATATAAATAACTCAAAAATTCCTCTAAACATCTGCTTACTAATGGCCATCTTTAGAGATACAGAGCAATTTAGAAGTCCTAACACCCCCTATGCCTTAGAACACTCATCCTCATAAAATGGAATCTTAGTAGACCTCTCTCTCAGAAGCTATATCAGGTTGTTTGGGAGAAATCCTTCCATGATTTGCAAACAGATTAAGGAATAGTCACTCACCTATTTCTTCTGATCTTTGATTCTCTGCTACTCTTTTGAACCCTTAGTTCATATGGATCTTATTCCTCAGCAGCTGCAGATGACATTTAGAGTTCAAGAAATTCCTCCTTCTAGATTGCAGTAATGAGTTGAGAAAGGGAGACTTTCACATTTCAAATACTACTTTAGAGGGAATGAGAGCTTTACTCATGCTTTCCTTTAACGTTTTTCAAAGGCTTTAGACATGGTCTCCAAGTTTTCTTCATACATGTACAATGAATATTTTTGAAAGTTAATTGCCTTTCTTTAATGATTAAAATAATTTCTGTATCCAATGATAAAAGTGTTAATTGAATTTGTTCATTTGGTTCATTTCAGTATATAAGTCTTTTTATTTTTCAAAATGACAAATTAAAATTTACTGAATTAAGCCTAATGTTTTCTTTCTTGGAGTAAATGATTAAATTGAGAGATCATACATTTAGCAGATGTCTTATGTGTCTGTATATATACATATATATATATGTATGTGTGTGTGTATGTGTATATGTGTGTGTGTGTGTGTGTGTGTGTGTGTGTATATATATATATATATATGGGTGTGTGTGTGTGTGTGTGTGTGTTTATTTGTTATTTGTTCAATTTATAACTGCTAAGACCTGAGTCTTACCTCATAAAGTAAGGAATAGTCTATAATGCACTAAAATTCAAAAATGGCTTAAACATTATTCTTGTAAAGAATTTTGATCAACATTTTGCTATGTAATGTGTGTATATTTTTTAAACTTTCAACACTTTTAAATATGAAACATTTATTTTATAGAAGCAATCTAAATAAACATCTCAGCTTTGTAAGTATGCTCAGAGATACTCAGTTGATTTATTTTTGGTTATGAGAACAAAGTCTAAATTTAGAAGCTATTTCCCTTTTACAATATAGTCCTAAAATACTTGCAGACATTTTCAGTTTTGTGTTTTGTACTTGCTCAATAGATAAAAATTAATATAGCAAAAACTCCAGAAGATTTTTAATTATCATCTTCTATGCTTCAGGAATATTTGTGTCTAGATGTTCCCCCAAAGCCTCATGCAGTTGTGGAGTGGGCTCTAGAGTTTATGATTGGTCTAAGATGCAATGCTGGGATTCTAAGTGTGTGCACCCACCCTGGGGCGGTCAGTTTGCACACAATATCAGGGGAGGGGAGAATCTTGCTCTTTCAGCTGCTCCTCCTCCTTTGCTCTTGCTGCCTTGGGGGTTTTCTGCAGCCATGCATGGTCGCCCTCTGCCATGTGCCACTCTGCCTTTGAGCCAGCCAAGTATGGACTGAAGCCTCCACAAACTGTGAGCTAAATATACCTTTCCTTCCTTAGTACTGGGTGTTGGGTGTTTTGTCTCATTAACAAGAGAAAAGTAACCAAGACTATGTTTGCATATATATACAAAAATTCAATAATCAATGAGTCTATAGCTCCTTTGCACATCTAAAACTTTGCATATTTTATATTAGGGACAGTACCCATTATATATCTGTCAATCTATCTAATCTGTCATTTATCTTCCTGTCTTAAAGATGCAGAAAATTTGAAATACTTAGAGGAGGAGATAAATGGACTCAAATAAATAATTAGGTCAGTCACTCTTGTGGAAAGTTCTACCAAATGGATGGCTGATTGTCAATCTATGTGTAATATTATCAAAATGTGACTAAAGGAGGAGGAATTGAAGTATGGGAGGTCTTATCTCTATGTATTTAAAGGGTTGGAGCACATACGTTATATTATAATCTTGGGTTCACAAGGGGATTTGTTCCATAATGTTGTCTGGATCCAGCTGATGAGAGCCATATAATATAGAGAACACACTGTTCGACATGGAATACCATCACAAAAGCTAAGAGACTGTAAGACCTGGAATGTGTGCTTTCACTACTTCAGCTGTAGCTCTCACAGATTAACCACATCAGGGAATGTGGAGAGCAGGTAGAAGATTGGGGAGCTGTATCTACCACACCAACTGATTGATGCTGAGATTAAATACTCTGTCTACAACCTGAAAATGCTTTACAACTAGGATGTAGGTCACTGTGTGCCACTGTGACTGGCTGTCAGGAGGTGGACAATAACAAACTCATCTTTGGGGGATGCAGTTTTGCTTGATCCCGTTGTTTACTCCTCAGAATACATTGTGTGACAGTGATCTTAACTGAACTTAAAAAACAGTGGTATTTGAATGGTGCTTGGAACCATAAATATCCACATTAGGTGCTGAAAAGGTCTTCATCACACCTCCAAAACAAAGAAGAAAGCAGATGGGCAGTCATGTGGTCACTTCCCAGCCTTGGTCTTTGGAAAAGTGACATCTTTGGTTGTTTCACTTATTGCAGTATAGGAAGGCTTTCCTGCCAAATAGCAAAGTTCCTGCTACTGAAGGATTATTTCAATTTGAAAACTTACATCTTTCAAAAAAACCCACTTTGTATCTATCACTGTTTTTAAGATTAATAATACAAAAAAATGTGATATTCTTGACAATTTCCCACTTCTGAATTTCAAAAGAATATAAGAATGCTTATATATGGAAGACTCTTAACCATAAACCGACTAGTAATAAACATAATTTTTGAAATAAATAAGTCTAGAAGTGTAATGTATAACATAAGGATTATGGTTAGTTATATGGTATTGTGATAATATGCAGACAGAGTTATTAGGTGGTCTTACCATATACAGATGAACAAAACTATGTTAGATGCTGGATAGATTAACTGGTTGGACTGTTGCAGTCACTTAATTATATGCAGGGATAGCAAAGCATCACATTGTATATATTAAACATATAAAGCAAAAATAGTAAAGAAACATTGACTATATATATGTTTCATAACAAGAAAAAGATTTTGTTTGCTTGAAGTTGGAGTACCGTAATGATAAAATTCTAGTCAAACCTAATGTGTTAACTGAATTTTATGTATTTAAATAATTTTGTTTTTCATGAGGAAATCAGTGATAAATCAAGACCTTAATCATTGAAAGCATAAATTTATGATTAGCTTCATATATATTGTTATAATAAATAAAAATAGTATAAAATTTCATATATAATGTAAATAGAGGCATTATAAAATTATAAACCAGTAGTCCAAAAAGTATGTCAGGAAGTAGAAATGCCTTACAGCAACACGGATCAAAAGAATTGCAATAATGACATTTTATTAAAGCATTTATAATAGATTCTGAGCAAGCTTTTAAAGAGAATTACCCTTTGGAAAAATGCCACTTCAATTATACTAAATGCATAATTTTTACTTGCATTTAAAGTATGTTATGTAAACATTTGACAGTGAAGTCTAAATCATTAATAGAAATTACCATAGTGTTTCCTGAGCATTTGACATTTATTTCCCTTCTGAAACATATTTATTTCTGTTCCTTATTATTTAAGATACTCTCAAATGAAATTCTAATATGGAAGAAAATAAATGGATAAATAAGTAATTGGCTTTTGAGAAAAATAGTTTTATATTCAGTATCTATCAGAATTTTTTTTATTTTATGGTACTCAACCAACCACTACAATGTTCAGAAGTAAAGTCATAGTGTATTGTAGATACATATTGTGTGTAAGGAGATAAATTAATAATTTTGGTAGGCAGCTAAAGATTTAGATTTTTAGACTTTCATTTTGATGTTCTTCCTTCTTCATGTTGACTAACAAGCAATTTTACAGTGCCTTTTCTTAAATTTAGGGACTGCCTTTTTGGTGATTAACAAGAGTCATACAGCAACTAAACCATGACTCTTGGAAATTTAAATCATATAAAGCTGTTTATAAAAGTTTTATGCTTGGACAGAACAAGGTTCATAAAATCCAGTAGCCCAAAATAGTATAAAATCAGTACAAATAGAGACAATTTAATATCTTTTTGTTTATCTGTTCTTTCAGCATGTTACCTTAAAATTCAGTGGCTGGAGACAATCATATTATCGTATTCGAATGCTGTCAATTGAAAATCACTTTTGTGCCCAGCGTGGTGGTGCACACCTGTGATCCAATCACCCAGAAGCCTGAGGCAAGAGGATTGCTGTGATTTCAAGGCCAGCTGGGCTACATAGAGAGACCCTATTTCAAACAAACAAATAAACAAAAGCTGGATTTGGATAGGTCACTAAGACCACAAAGCTGCATTGAGGCCATCTGGGATACAAATCTGCTCCCTATCATGGAGGAGTCCCATAGACTGGATGTCTTCCACAGCTGAAAGTTATTTTTCACAACGATGGAACTGAGATGTCCATGACCAAAGTGGTGGCAATGTGGATTTCATTCTGGTGCACTTCCCTTGGCTTGTAGGTGACAGCCACTCTAAGGACGGGGCCCACATCTCGAACATATCCAACTTTAACTGCTGTCCAAAGTCCTCACCTCCTGATGCCATCACAGTGGGGAAAAGGCTCCACTCTGTGAATTGCAGCACACAGTGTTTCGCTCCCTCTGGGCCACTGCCCATCACCGTTGTTCTTACTCCACTCTCTAGTGCCACCTCATATAAGCCTCACTATTGCAAGCTCATGAGTTCTTCTGACTAATTTACATTGTTCTTGTGTGACTGCCCTTAACACCCATGTCTCCTCTGCCTGAATTACCCCAATTGAAACTGCTGCTCATTGATCTATAGAAAATTAATAGAGAAACTGGCCTAGGTCCCTTGTTAACTCAGTTCTCACTGCAGGGGCCATGCAGCCCAATGTGTTACACCTCTGTAAGTTTTGGACACAGAAATTTGTCCCCAAGTGAACTGAAAGGGACTCAATGAAGACTCACCACTGCACTCAGAAGCAGTGTGTCCTGCCTGGTCATCTCTACAATATTTTAATCAGGGTGTCTTCTGTGATTTGGCTGAAGGTTGGTGTCCTGCCCACACTGTCTAGCTTAAACATGAACAGTTCTGAATTTTAATTTTCAAAACTTTTTCCAAGAAACTTTCCAGGGTGTGAAAAAAATAGTCGATACAAATATAGTAGGTTCATTTGGCTGCTGCAAAGGATACATGGTCCACTTCCTTGTGTTAAAGTAGTCCAAATATTGAAGGGCCATCAGCTCTCCATTAGTCATAGGCAATGGGCAGGGAAAGGGGGCCAAGCACTTTGTCTATGCTATTGCAGACTTTTAATATTCACATTAGTTGTCTGAAATCAGCCATAGCAGTAGCAATACGTATACTCTTGAAATAGGCAAATGCCACAAATCTGGGCTTTGGAGGGGCTGTGCCGCTAGCCAGAATGCCAGTAGGCTCACTATGACCAATGGAAAGATACTGTTGTGTTATGTACAGCTCATAAAACCCCTGAAAACTTAATCTATTAAATTTCATGATTCATTACTATATGAAGTCTCACAACCCATTATCATTTGGCTATGACTTACCAGTCCTGCTTTCAACTGATGAGTATAGAAAGCCAAATTTATGGCACATTTTTGGATGTTATTATTTGTATAATAGGTGGATGTTTGAATGTATATGAGCTCAGGAATTGATGTTTAGTGATGTACCATACAAACAAATAACAGAATTCATGTAGATAGAAATGGAGTCACCACATTCTTTTGTTTGTAATTAACTTGCTTATTCTCAGTTGTTGATGGTTATTTGTAAGCTTTGGTCAACCTGACATGACACTATAATTTTCTCTTAAAAATACTAAATTTAAAATTTACTTCTTAATGGCCACTAACAGGTTCTCAGCAGAAATGGCTGTTCATGTATAGGGCCATTTTGGAGGAGTGCATAAGGAATATGAGGACCTTTGAGTTTAGGAACTCGGAGGTCACTGCACACCTCAGAGAATAAAATAATTACAGTGGAAGATTAAAAAGGGTCAATGACAGAGTTAGAACTAGTAAAATGAAAATCGGGGTACATTGATGTCTTCAGAAATTTAGTAATATTACAAATAGGACAGATTGAAAACTTCCAGGGAAGACTTCCGTGGATTGTTTGAGAAAGAATGCGAAACCTGTTACGCTTTTTAGATAAACAAAATGTAGGATGAGGGGCAAGACAGATGAAACAAGATCCAGAGACTTTACCCTTGGCAAAAAGACTCTTTCTTCTTCAGAGACAGAAGAGGGCAGCGAAGAAGTAAGGAAACGACTCAGAGAGATTTCGAGGTGAAAATTGTAGACATAAAATTCTTAATTTACTGTTGCTATTTCTATTATAAATGAAAGGGAAGATGACAATGAAATTTTACTCAGTCACTTTGGTGTCACGTACCCTGCTTTCTGAGACTGAACTGTTGGATGCTCTCTTGCCTTCTCATGTTTACAGGTCATGCCTATTTCTCCCATCATTTACACGGGCACTTCTTCAGCCACTGTAGCCCCTGGACGTGTCCTAATGTTCTTTCACCTAAGATACATCTCTGCCATCTGGAAAATAGTCAACCAGCAATCATTCTCCATGTCTGCCTTCACTTTAACCTCAGACTTACATATATTGATGAGCTTAAATGTTTAAGTGACGTATTGAAGTCTGAAGACCTTATAAGAGCATAGCGTTTAGTGAAAAGTAATACATATGAAAAAGCTTTTAAATTAGCACTTCTACAGCAAATCAGTCACGCACCTTTAAATATTTATAAATAAGCTTTTCTCTCTTATATTATTGCAGAGCTATTTCTTATTCCTTGAGTGAAAGATGAATATAGAGATCAGATAGGTAACAAACAAAAAAAGAAATACATGAAAATATGGAACGTGTATATAGATACTACACTACTGCCTTGTGCACAAAATGCATTCATTTCAAGGAATAAAACATCTTGTATAATTTTAATATCTTGTTACTCCGACAGACCGCTTCTCTAACATGAAATTTCTTGGAACTAATATTTTAAAAATGAAATTATGATATTGTGCTTTATAGAAATTAATGAAATTCCACTAAAGTTGGAGAAAGCTGGATATTCTACATTAGCACTCTCATTTCTGTGAGGAACTTTAGTGCCATGAAAGATGTTACTTATAAATACATCTAATCATTTATTAACATGATTTACAATGAACCAGAAATAGAGCAATTTTCTTTAGCTTTGACATAAGAATTATTATACTTCTTTTAAAAATATTACATGACATTAATCATGTGAAACAAGTAGCTCTTTTAGTATTAAAATATTTAATTGGAAAAGATTATATATTCAAAGTGATGGCTTCATATTGTATACATTGTGCAAAGGTTAGCACAAAGTATAGACAAAGAAATTATGCATTTTTATATTTTCAAATATATTATTGAATCGTAATTGGGATCTAGCACACAGAAAATGCATCTGATGGATCAGAATTCCCAGTAAGAACTATTTAAATGTCATATTACATTGAAAATAATGAGATTTAATTGTATAGTGTTCACATTAGAAAGTGATTCGTTTGTAGTTTGCATATTTTGCTCACAAAGCTGTGGATTCTCCTACATTATGAGACTTAACGTGTTTTTACATTCACTAATTGTCCTATGACCAAATTCCAGCATTAACCTTCCCATCTTCAGATAACCACTTTTTGTTGAGAATCCAGCCTTACAGGAGGTGGTGGAGGTAGAACACTATATTAGGTAACATGGCATGCTTGGAGACAAGAGGCCTGGATTCAAGTCCTGTCTCTAACTAACCAGTGGCCTCAGCAGCTGACTCCATTTGCATTAAATCCCTAGAGGAAACAAAGGGACATCAAAGATGCTATTATGTGAAGTTTCATTAGTTAATGTTCTAAAGTGCTTGACACACAATATGAGCTACTTTATGTTTAATATATTACTGTGTTACTCAAAGCAAAGATAACACCTGGCCGAAGTTGCTTTTTGCTCAACAGTTACCATTCCCTGTCCTCACACCACACTGCATAAGTGGCATCCACTCTTTACTAAGGAGCAAGAATGCAGGATCCACTCTTGACTAAGGAGCAACCTGCAGAATGGGGAAACAGAGGTATTCCCTGGACAGAGAACTAATATCTAAATTATACAAAGAACACTGAAAACTAGCCTCCCAAACTAAAACATTCAATCAAAAACTGGAGAATTAAAGTGAACAGACACTTCACAAAGAAGTACAAAGACCAATAACTACATGAAAAACGTCAACATCACTGGCTAGTAGAGAAATGCTAAGTAAAACAACACTGAAATTCCATCTTACTATGGAAGTAACAGCTATCATTAAGAAATCAAATGAAAATAAATGCTGACAAGACTGGGAAAAATGAATGCTTCCACACTGTTGGTGGGATGTGAATTAGTACAACTATTATGGAAAACAAGTGTGGGCATTCCTCAAAGACACTAAACTAGACATTCCATTCAACCCAGCTATTCCTGATCGAGGTATCTTCCTAAAAGAGTAAAACAAATTAGATTCTAATAATATATGCATACCATGTTTATAGCAGCACAGGTTATGATACCTAAATCTTGGAAGAAACTTACATGTCTTTCAAAAGATGAATGAATCAATAAAACATATTTATATGCAATGGAGTGTTACTCTACCATAAACAGAATAAACTTGAGTCATTTCTAAGAAAGTGATTACACTTTGAGATCACAATGTTAAATGAAATAAATAAGAAACACAAGCTTAAATATCTCATGTTTTTATGAGAAATCCAAAATATAATTAAAGAGTAAAATATAAGATAGGTAACAGGAGAAAGGAGATAGGTATTTGCAAAAGGGAAGAAGACCAAGAGATGGGGGAAAGAAAAGGGACCTAAAACGTGCTGTATACATGTGCTAACTCCCCACGAGAAACGCACTCAGGTACTGCAAATGAGCGCTGCACTAATAAGGAAAACAGAAATAAATAAGCAAGAAGGACAAGCGAGACATGATGGCTGTGAAGTTTGCAGGAAGCTGTCAACAAAGAGAGCAAAAGATTTGTCCCCCAGATTGAGAGGTAAGGCCAGTGCCTTTTAAAGATAGTGACCCACCTACCGCTGCCTCGCCCAACCATTTATTTCCCTTTAACGATCTCAGATATTTTGCTTGTTTTCTCCTTTCTATCGCTATCGTCATGTTATGCTACTGATGATTCCATTTCATCTCTTACTCATTGTATAGTAAAACTCACATTTGTAGGTTTCTCCATTCTTGTGTTAACGTAAGGAGCAGGAATGCTTTTCAGATTTTTATGAGCTTTATATTTTTGGTTACATGTGTTCGACCCAGCTCAGGTAGATATAGCAGGAATATTTTGCCCATATGTTCCTTTCAAAACTTTGGAAGCAATTATTTTAAAGATACAGATATTTTTCAAAAAATATTCTAGAAAGCTTATCTCTATGTCAGTACAGTTTCTGAGCAAATGCTGGCATAGTCAATGCACTATTGCAGGCTATTGTGTCATAGTTTTATATATTTAGAGAACATACTAATTAGTCCAGAATTAGTGTCTCAGATTGCTTGAGAATCAGATTTTTAAAAGAGTTGCCTTATGTGATTATATATTTTCTATTTTAAGGATAAACATTTCTAAAAACAAAACGAGAAAAGGATTTTTTGTGCCAATGAATGATTGCTCTGTTTGCATCAATTGCAACTTCCTCTAAGTCATAAAACACCCGGCCTCGCCAGGATTAATCAGACCGCAGCTACAGTTCACAGCACCATCAGGAGCTTTGTATTCCTGACTCTCCTCATCTGCACACATGACACCCACAATGATAAAAATTTGCGTTGATAAATGTATTTGAGCAGAAATAAAGAAAAAATCCTCTAAACTATAGAAACCTGAAAATGATGGTCTTGAAAAGATGTTTGAGTTGAGTAGCTATTGTGAGTTTTCTTTGTTGTGTCCATTTTAGGGAACTTTGATTAATATATAAGCTAAAAATTACTTTTTCTGTCATTCAACACAAACTCTTCATTTTTAATGAAATAATTGATATCAAATTCTAAAGCTAAGATCAGCTATCCTTCTTGTCTTGCAGTGAGATCATGTTTCAATAAACCCATCGTAAGTTACAAAGTATTTACTACACCTGACCTATGAGATATCAAGGCGACATAGTAGGATACCCAGGGTTACCCTCATGATCGGGGCTGAATGGGTTGAATGGGACCTGCAACTCTCTCCCCGTGCTGGCAGTGTGAGCATATCCTACTGCACGCTGCTACCCATGGAAAACATGAAAATGCAAAATTTGCAGTACAGTTTGTGTTGAATGAAAGTGGTTTTTATACCACTCTAAAATAAAAAAATTTGAATCATCATAATTCAAATGCCATCTGTGTTGATAGACAGTTTCCAGTTTCTGATCTGTTTCCACCTTGTGCAATTAAAACAAGCAAAAAAGAAAGAATTGCCTCCATTTAGGATTATCTCAGTTGTGGATAAAATAAAATAGTATATTAACATGAATGTGAAGTTATAAACAAATGAACTACTTCCAATTATTCAAAGCCTTATATTAGATGTTCTTTTCAAATTTCACAAATTCCATTCACTGATTTCCAAGCAGGAGAAATGTGCATATGGGAAATATGTGTTTGAGATTACTTCTGTTATGAACTTTGCAAGAGTAACTCAGGTCCGATATAAGCAGCTTTGGAAAACCATCTGGCTGGCTGCCTTGCTAGTGGTGGAACAGAGGTTAGGGAGGAAAGCAAAGCCTTCCTTTTGCTCTGCTTTGCAGAGAGTGATGGTTTCTTCACAGACTTGCTTTAAATACATTTGGTTTGGGGGAAGACACATGTATCGTATGAAGGGAACTTACCTTGTTTCTTAACTGACAGTCTGACTGTCCTATTTTAAGCAAATGGGACAGTAGCAATGGGACAGTGCCCTGATGTAGCAAGCACAGTCTGGAAGGCTTGTGAGCAAAGCAAGCTCAGCGATCTCTGTCTTAGTGCAGGAGGTTCCACAGATCTACAAGCAGCAGAACATTCTTCTCAAGCCACTGCTGCTTACAGTGCCTCAGGGGCCTGCTCCTGACTTCAGTCATTTTGGTCCCAGGGAAGATTCTATCTGAAAAAAATATTTTTGCAAAAAAAATTGAAAACCCCTGGCACAGTTGTTCGCTAGATCTCTTCTCAACGAGTGCTTCCAATGAATATATTTTGAGCATTCAAGGCTTTTCTCGCTATAAATTAAATATATATTTATAGCAAAAATAATTTGAGAAATATCACAGTAAAGCACACTAAATAACAAAAATAAACAAGGCTTGCATCATTGAAATGACTGTTTTTCTATTTTGCATTAGTGCTTTCAAAATTAACAAAACATCACTCAACATGTTTTTGTGTATAGTTTAGTGGAAATTTAATCTATCATACATCTACAGAATAGCACTATGTGTTATAAATTTTAGTGGTTTAGAAGTTTATATCTAATGTTAAGCAAATTTTAAAAAATTATGACCTTGGGATACTTTTTACAAAACTGGTAAAAGTTTCTTTATTCAATAAAATAAAATATTCAGGAATACTGGTTAGTTTTTACACTCAATAACTTTAACAGGTTTAATAAAAATTTTCTTTTTCCACAGAAGATATTAGAACACAATACCTGAAGAAGAAAATGATATGCATAATCCTGAAGGTTGAAAGGTTAGAGGGAAAATTCATACATTTATGCATTAGTGATTGTAAAACTCATTTTAGCCTTTCAAAATCATTGAGCAAGAGCTTAAATTATGTATTTTTCCATTTTTAGAAAAGTTATGACAACATAAAATCATCACACATAGATTATGTGTTTTTAGTCTAAGTAGAAATTATTCCAAGTTGTTAGAGATCTACTTGGCAGAGAAAAATATACATACTCTACTTAATGCTTATGCTTTGTTAGATAATTATTGACTCACTCAGACCAGTTATTCAGGTGTGAGAAAACCAACATACGTAGTTTATCTCTATTCCCATTTAGTCTATTAAATTAATTGTTCCTACAAAAGGCATGGCATATATTAGACTGTAAATGTTGATATTACTAGTAATAGTAAACACAATAATGTTGAAATCGTTTAGATTAACCCAACCCTGTTACCATGGAATTTACATAGAGAGATTACTAAATTTTACTAATGGCTAATTTCTGGAAGAAACATGATTTTTCTACATTGTTACCTTTATTGGCTCACATGTCCCTCACAATAGCAGGAAAGCTAACTATTGAAAGATAATGCGGCTCATTGTCTTCTGATGTAATGAAATGTTTTTCAATGTGTTATTGGGTGCTTTTGGGACAATAGCTGTAGGAATTGTTTTCTAAAGTTTTAGTAAAGCTATATAAGGTTAAACTTAAGATTTTAAAATGTTATCTCATCAATTAAATAATTGTATTATATACATTTGCATGATATAATACTGAATGTAAATAAGCAAAAATGTAGATTGTTATTAGGACACTTCCTAAAGAAGAAATAAAAGCCTATGCCGAATATTAATTCCAGGGGTAAGTGAGGGCTTTCTAAATTAAATTGATGATTTAGCAGGTTGTTATTGTGCTTAAGATTTTGGTCTTGGAGGTTGTTTATTGTGCCTACTGACATTAAATTTGTTTAAAATTGGTTGCCCCAAAATACTTCTTGACATGCTACATAAATGTATAATTATTGTCTTTATGGGAGCTGACTAGCTAGACATTACTGCTGGATAACTGGCAATCAATGTACACACAACCAAAACAGAATTAAACATGTGCATCTCCAAACAGAGAGCACAAGTAGTTTCATTATGGCTAAATCTGATGGAAAGCGTTCATCTCTAAATCTTTTAATGGAAGTAATTTTATGCCAATAATAGAAAACTGAAGAGATAAGTGATGTGAATTTATAATTCTAATTATTACCTTATTTGGAATGAAGTACAGCATATGAAAAGACTAATATATTTCTTTTGTTGAAAACACAGTAATAAGAACTATAAAAATCAAAATAATGCTTATATGAGAGCAAAATATCACACAATTATTGATTTTAAATTTATAGACATCATGCACAGTGGAAAACAATGTTAAACATTTTTCTTACATAAACAGTTAAGAGCAGTGTTTTCCCTGGAGGGATCACATTTTCTGCATCTGTGAGTTCCTGTTCTAATGAGCCCATCACAGAATTATTTTGTGAGGCTATTGCTTTGGGTTTTTTAAAGGCAGTATTAAGAAATATTGAAAAGATTTTTTCCTTTGTATACATTCTTTACCTTCAAACTCAGCTGTATCATTTCCTATTTGTGCTTCCTCAGTTTTTTTTTTAATAAGATGAGTATATCTACATTTCTTATGGAGGAATTAAGATTCCTAAGTGAAATCATTAACTGTCAATGTAAGAGGCCAATAAATGTCCACTGTCATAGCTACAAAAGCACCATAACGATTTCACTATAGTGCTGTTGCAAAAGAGCATGTTATAGGTCTTTCTAGACCTCTGAAATGTGGTCCATATCCCTGTATAAAGCACCGAACCACAGAACTGTAATATCTCACCTTTGAGTTGCACCTTAAAAGAATAAAGATATTTTAAAAGACATGGCCTATTTTATCCCTAATATGAATTCGTATCTTTGGCATGGTTAACATTGTTTTTAAATAACCAATAGGAGACACAGATAAGCAGTACATGCAGCTTTTCCCACACACCAGCTTCGTAGTGAACAAAGTATGGAATGGACAATGGCCACTCCATCAGTCATTCACTAAAGCTTCAGCAGCAGTGTCACTAGGGTATAGTTACAAGCACACATTCCTAGCCCCACCCAGAGCTGCTCTATCAGAAGCTGGAAGTGGAATGATGAGTGTGATTTTGAAGAAACATTCTAGGTGATTGTACTGCATGCTAAACTTTGAGAGCCATTGCACCAGACAAGGCTGCAAAGAATAACATCTAAAATATGAGAAGCAACTTGTTAAAAATGTTCCATTTTGTCACATTCACAGACATATATCTGTGAAGTTCCTTTGCTCATCTTTCATAAATACTACCAGCTGTATATGTATATCTTGGTGAGTCCAATGTGGCTGAATATACCTATATATCAAAGAAAATGTGTATCAAAGAGGAACGTTCTTTTGTGCCTCTTATTTTTTCTCTGAAATGGTTTTATTTTATTCCAGCTTTATTAATGTATAATTCGCAAATTAAAATGATATGTATTCCAGAGGTGCAATGTGATGATTTCAGTATATACTGGGAAGTGATTACTACAGTCAAGACAATTAACCTCACATAGTTCACATTGTGTGTGAGTGTGCATGTAGATTTCCCTAATCACAAATTCAGGTAATGATTCTACTCACACATATCATTTTACTTCAGAGGAGAATAATTCAGAGTTGTCTCATGGATAGAGAGCCACAGAACATGGTTAAAGTCTAAAGTGTAAATGAACTATTTTGTCTTCTGATTTCAAAGAAATCAGGCAAGTTTTAAAGTGTTGATTGTCTTGCATGACTAAACCCACTTAAGATGTCTTTGAAAGGAATTTCTAGGTAGTGACTTATATTTACAAATAATTCTATAATTAGGCACAGGCATGAAGGAAGTGTTCCATTTCCTGGAATTACTAAGAAAGTATCCCATCAAGATCTCTGCTGCACTGATGTCTACTGAGTGCTGCCTCGTCTCTCTCTCCTCTCTGGCGTTTCTCAGTTGATAACTTCACCCTCCTACTGACTCATTTTTCTCCAAAACTTAAGTTTATCTAGTTAGTCTTCTGTTCTTAAATGTCTACTGTTATACTTCCTTATCAAAATGTTGACACCTAGCCCAGCTATTTCCACGGGATCTTCCCACCTAAATTCCACACTTGCATGCTATGGGTACCCCAAGGGGATAATTAAGAAATATAGCTATGCATAAATTGCCTTTGGAATGTGACTTCTTATGTTTAACATAATGCACTTGAAACCTGTCTATGATTTTGCATTTATAAGTAGGTCGTTTCTGTTTTTATTACCTAGTGGTACTTCTTTAAATGGATGTGTCAATTTGTTTTCCTATTCACTTGCTGAAGTATGCATAAATCACTTAAAGGTTTTGAGACTACAATACTGCACACATAGATAACTTATAGTGAACCTGAGTTTTTATTCACTTTACAAATGCTTAAAACCATGATTGCATGTTTGTATGTTGAATGTGTGGTCAGTATTATAGACACTGCTACAGTTTCCCATTTTGAATTCTCCCTCACAATGTATGAAATGTTTGTTCCCTGGTATTGTCATCAGTACTTAATATTGCAAATACATATTATTTTATTTCAGCCATTCTGATAGGTATATACTGCTGTCTCATTATGATATTAACTTATGTTTAAATATACCTAATGATTAATATTGGCGGGCATATTTTTACCTGAATACTCAGCATTTATATAATTTTCTTTCATAACATTTCTGTTAAAATATTTTTCCATTGTATTACTTATTCTGCTTATTATTGAGCTTTAAGAGTTCTATATTTTTTGGATACAGATCTTTTTCAAATATGTGATAGTCCAATACTTTCTCAGTCTGTTATTTTTCTTTTCATTTTAGCAGTTTCTTTGAAAGAATGAAAGTTTTAAATTTTATCATGTTATTGATTTTGTCTTTAATGATTCGTGTCTGGTGTCTTATCTAAGAGGTCTTTTGTAAACCTAGGGTCTTAACGTATTTTCCTTATATTTTCTTTTAAAAATTTTATATTTTGTCTTTACATTTGCCTGTAAAGTTTTCTACTTATATGGTGCAAAATTGTATATTTGCACTTTTGAACACATATATGATACAAAGGTGCAAAGTATAGCTACTTTTTGTCTTGCTTTGAAATTTTACACAAGGATATCCAATAGTTTGAGCAACATATGTTGAAAATACTGATTCTCCAGTGGATTGCCTTTGAACTTTATTGAATATCAATTATATATTTTTATACATTCAAGTTTCTGGTTTATAATGTGTTTCAATAGTCTGTGTTTTATCCATCATTTTGCCAATATCTACTGTGTTGAAAAGTCTTAGACTTTAGTAGTTTACATCTTCCAACATGTGTTTTTTTTAAATTATTTTATTTTGTCTTAATTATTATTTTCATACATATATTTTAGAATCAGCTTGTATTAATTTCTAGCAAATTTATAGCTTACTACTATTGAGGCTTCTAAAAATAAACACCACCTGTACTTCCAGTCATTTAAGTCTTCTATTTCTTTTGTAAATATTCAGTACATTTCATCTTTCAGATTCTGGGCATATTTGGTTAGATTTATCTCTTTTTGTTTCATTGTGAGTTTTTGTTCAATTCTTAAAGGAATTTTTCCTTTCTAATTCCTAATAGTTATGGTAATATAGAAAATTTATGTAATATAGTATGACATTGAAAAGCTTATAGTAGTTTTTTAAAACTTTATCCATATTGTTAGCAGTTTTTAGGTACAGGAAATTCTACTTTTCCTTTCATACCTGGACATCATTTGCCCTTTTTTTCCTACTGGACTTGGTAGTATCTTAAGTATGCTATTAAAGAAGAGTGACAAAAGAGGATATGCTGGCTTTGTTTCCAATCTTAGGGGAAAAAAAACAGTCTTTCTCCAAAATCATTGTGAGTAATGTTAACTATAGGTGCTTTTCTCTTCACAGAAGATATTTGCCAGGTTAAGTGAGTTTCCTTCTAAAATTAGCTTCCTCTACCTTTTTTTTAATGAAAGGACATTGATTATTTTCAACTTCTTCTTCTGCATCTTATTTAGATGATGAGTTGCATTTTTCTTTACAGCTTTTCCTCTGGCAAATCGCACTCATTAGTTACCAATGGCGAACCAGCCTTGTATTATTGGAGCACATCACACCTGGTTTACTATTCTTTCCTAGTCACAGGACTGCGTTTGCTGCAATTTTATTGAGAGGTTTTGCATCCATATTCATGAGGGACATTTATCTGTAGTCTTATTTATTGCTAAAAATGTTTTTGTGTGGTCCAGGCAATTTCAGATTTTAATGAGTGACCTGGAAAGTGTTTTTTCCTCTTCTATTTTGTGCAGTAGTTTGCCCGTGATTAGAAATAGTCCTCCCTCTTTAGTAGAATGTATCAGTAAGCTTACTAGTGCTCGGAATGTTTTGTTGGAAAGTTTAAATTAGAATCCAGTGGTTGAAGTCACAGGCTTAGTGGATATTAACAGATCACCTTATGAAGGCAGGTAATAAATGTGCGGATAGAGACTGATGACAAACTAGATACACAGCAAAGGCTGGAAGACTAAAAGTGAGATGCAGGGTCAGATTCAGTGCTGGGTGTTTATCCATCTACATCACTGCAGACTACGGCAGAGATGTTCTCTCATAAGGCATGCAGTCTGCCTCAGACATTTATAACTGCAGATTGAAAGATTCAGACATAGTTATAAAGAAAAAAATAAAAAGACAATGTACAGAGTTGTTGGATTGTGGAAATGCTGTCGTCTGTATTCAATTCGTCATGGTTTCTCTGCTGCTTTAAAAGAAATAGATCTTGATAAAAGCCTTGTTCATGTTAGTAAATTTTAGGTAAAACAATGATGTGGAGTCCACATTTTAAGGCTAGTGTTACATAATTAAACAATCCTATTACATTTCACATGTTACTCAAGTGTATTTATCCCCAGTGGTAATTCAAACCCTGTCTTCCATCTGTGTTTGTCAATCCTAAACATTCTTCCCTCCATCATGGATATATCCCTGCCTTTACTCTTCATAGTACTTATCATGATAGTAAATTTTAGGTAAAACAATGATGTGGAGTCCACATTTTAAGGCTAGTGTTACATAATTAAACAATCCTATTACATTTCACATGTTACTCAAGTGTATTTATCCCCAGTGGTAATTCAAACCCTGTCTTCCATCTGTGTTTGTCAATCCTAAACATTCTTCCCTCTATCATGGATATATCCCTGCCTTTACTCTTCATAGTACTTATCATGATTCTAAGATTAATTTATACTCATTAATTTTCTTTTGTACATTTCTTCCTTTGACCTAATTTATATATGAAATTCAGTCATTTTACGAACCTTGACAAAAAGTTCTTCCATTAATGACAAAATATAGTTAAAAAGCCAAACTATTTGTAGCCTCTGCCTGTGAGATTTTATACCTTCTTCTCCCGTTACACTTTTCCAAATAAATTTTCCACTTAATACTTGTGTTGTCCATTTGGCTGTTCATACTTAAGTAAAGCAATCCACCAGAGTTTTATTCTTAGATTAATACAGTAAAATTCTATGTGCAATTGTTGAGATTCCCAGGGTAGTGTGAATTTATTTGAGAGCAAATGGGTGTGAAAGTTTTCATTATTTCCTGTCTTCAGTGCAGACACAGCAAGGATGGTGGGAGAGTTTTTCAGTAATGTTCAGCTCGATCAAACTGCCTGTCTGGATGGTAGTTTTGAAATGAATGTTGAATCCCACCAGTCTAATGGGAGATGATGACTGGATATAATCTTTTCCTTGTGATTACTTTCTTAGGTGATTAACACTCTAAATTGTGTTTTAGAAACATGTTATTACTTGAGACATTTTGATTAAAATTTCAAATATATTTGAGATAAATAAATCTCAGGATTATTCTTATACATAGAAAGCAATAAATATACTACACTGAATTGGGGTTATTAGATGTTGCCTGTTTAATTCTGTATGAATCTGTACTTTTTGGTGCTATTAAAATTGAACAGTATTACTTCTAGGCAGTATCAACTATTAAATAATGACATCTTTAATCACTTAACAGGATACCCTACCATTCACGGTTCTAACATTTTAGTTTTTGTAAATATGAACTTCTGCTTTTATATGAACTTCTTTATTAACTGTTTTTAAAGACTCATGCCAAATATTTTTAAAACCTGAATGAAATGAATTGACGTTTTGTTGTTTGGCAAATTACATTTAAATACCAATGTGAAGGCAATTATCTTAAAATATTTCCATGATCTTCTCAATGACCATTAACAAAGCGGACATCACTAGTTCTTCTACTTAAGTGATCTGTGCACCTGTGTGCTGGCAATGATACAAGATGCAAGCAAGGATAAAATTACCTTTACTACAGTGATTTTCAGTTGATGTTTTACAGAAAGGAAATCAAATGCAGCTTAGCTAATTTGATCAATGACTTGGAAAAATGTGCTAAACAGCTGATTTCAACTTAGAAATTTACTTTATTTTGATAGTTTAAAATTATTTTAGTTACAATTTGTCTAACTTTGCTGATTTCCTTTTCACCTTTTTCTTCCACGTCCTTGCCTTCATCTGCCCTCTCCCCTCTCCTCTCTCCTTCTCTCTGGCTAAATCATTGTTTACATGGACCATGAACTATAAATGCCCCAAATTCACCAGTGAAGTTAAACAGGTGAGTTAAGGAAGAATACAAATAATTCTGGAAACATACTATTTTTTAAGAAATGAAAATTAAATGAAAATTGTTAGCAGAGAAAGTCACTTTTGAAGCATGAGATGGTTTGATCAAGCAAATGCTTCATTTTCTATACATTTCTTTGTTTCTTTGCATTAAAATTGCTCCTGTGCAATTGTCCTGTAACCTGATTATTGGACCTTTTTAATTTACAGCTGTATAAACCTCAAGGGCTTTGAACTAGTGTATCTTTCCCTCCAGTTACCTGCAGTGCGTGAGCTAGGGCACGTTGCTCTCACATATTGATATGTATTTTTCAAAGAACTGTATCATGAGGTACAAGGGAGATAGGTTAGAAAGTATAGTTTTGTTTCCTTCAGATACTATTTAATTCTGGAAACCCTGTTTATCTGAGGTAAGAGAAAACTGCCTTTCAAGCGTGAGAAGAGGTCGTGGGGTGGATCACTGCTGGCAGGTGTGTGCGCACAGGTGTATGCAGACCAGATGTCCAGCAGGCCGATGTCAGCAGTCTAGAAACTTGATTAGTTTAAACTTTGACAGAATAATACTGGAATATTTTTCCTTAAAACTTGGCAATAACCCTGAGTTTGCTGTCTTCCTTCTTTATTAAGACCCAAACTGATTTTGTTATGAAATATTAGATAAAAATAAGTGAACAGAAATCAATATGTCTTTTGTTCAAATGTAAAATATTTAAACTAAAATATGTATCACATAATATGAGAACTATTTCTGCTTTGTTTTAGTTATAATTAAAAGAAAAGGAGAAATCAATCTCAGACTTGAGTTCAATGCTACTGTACCACTCCACCTCATATGTGTGATAAAATTGGGAGTTTGTGGTGTATAATGAAAATGGGGTTAAAAATTCACCTATAATTATCATCAGTGGTAGAAATTGATGCTGTGATATAATTCAGTGGTATACCATAGAGAGTACATTGGACAGACTCAATAGCATATATTACAGGACTGAAAAATTCTAGTGGCACTGAAGTGGAAGCCATTGTAATGTCCTAACATAACATGCTGTTCATGTGTTTGTGGGCTACTGCTATACACACTGCTACTCAGTCAAAGAAACAGCACATACAGTTGTATAGTACATAATACTTGAAAATAAATGACTGTTACTGGTTCATGGGTTTACTAAAAATACTATTTACAATAATTTTAGAATATATTTCTCCCCCTTGTATAAAGTGTAGTTCACTGTAGGACAAAGAGGTCCTTCAAGAGACAGTCCACAACAAGGAAGGTATTGTTCCCATAAGGGGCCACAGGCCCCCAAAGAGCTGCCAGTGGCACAGACGTAGAGGTAGAAGACAGTAACGGTGGTGTGCTGACCCTGTGGTAGGCTGAGCCACTGTGAATATTTATGCCTTAGCTCCTAACAAAAATATTGAATCAGGGAAAAAATCCAAATGAAGAAAGGAAGGAAAGCAAAGGAGAGGGAAGGGCAGGGAAAGAGGTAGGGAGGAAGAGAGAGGGGCAGGAGGTGAGGGGGGCAGGGAGAGAGAGGAAGGAGGAGAGAGGAAGGCAGAGTAAAAGCTTTTTGGTGCAAGGTTAGATTTCGTTCTGATAAAATACTTGGAGACCTTCCTATGATCTGACAATCTTCCACAGTAAGAAAGGTTTTTGGCAAGTTTTGCATTATGGTAAAATTCTCAAACAGCAAAGCAATCTAGAGATAGTATAGAGTTCATTGTACTGTGATTTTTGCTGAACAAAATCGTGCTGTAGTAAAGTGCACATTCTCCTTGGCAAGAGAGCGCCATATTTTCTGGAGCTATACAACTGCAACATTATAATTTTGTCCAAGAAAAGCTAAGCCAGTGAAAATACACTGTCTAATCAAAATGTTGCCGTATTATCTCCTAAGCTCTCCTTAATAAAATGTATCTCACATTTGTATTTAACAGATTAAAATTTAATAAAATTCTGGGTCTTTCTTAATGTTTAAAAAGGATATTATCTCTGGTGAGATTATAACTCTGATTATGCATATGACTTACTGAATTTACATATAATGATCTCATATAATAATTTTAGTTAAAAGTTATAAAATGGACAATATATAAGATCCTCTTTCGTTTAGGTTATTCCACTTAAAATTTTGCAATCATTTGATTACTTACCCATGTAAATACTTAAAGTATATACATAAGTGTATATGAGTATATACAAGTATATGTATCTATTCATTCCAAAATTGTTACACTCCTGTACATCTTACTGATCATTTCAAAGGCAATATATCGATTCAAATATAAGAATATAAATGAAAGAGAAGATGAGGGAGGAAAACAAAAAAGAGGATGCAAAAAAGGAGGAATGACTAGAACACTGAGGATCAATTTCCCTTTATTTACAATTCTGCTTTACACGTTAAATTTCCAAGGTGAGAATAAATAACATTCCTGGATAGTTTAAGAAAACACTGCATTTTAAAAAATCATTTATCAAACTAATTGCTGAATCTTGAAATATAATGAGTCATCCAGCTGATTTATGTGGAGACGTTAAACTGAAGAGCAGAGAATATGTTAATTCACATAGATGTCCATGTTGATGATAAACAAGAAGAGGATGGGTGCATCGGTTGATATTGTGAAGAAAATCATGAAGATGTAGTAACAAAAATGTTAATTTATCCTACATTTTTCATCTCAAAACCTGAAGATAGTTTTTTTTTTAGAATCTAATTTTATTTCAAGATTAGGTAGTTTTCCTTGTGAGTAGGAAAGAACCTCCCTTCTACACTGAGTCACTCCTGATTAGAGCTCTGCCTAGGAAGAAGCAGATCAGGGCTATTTACCTGCAAGGTTCTTATGCTTTGCCATGCAGCCCAGCACTAAGCTTTGTCTTGCGTAGATTGCCTCAAGCTACTTAGAAATTCCTCCCAGTTCATAGGGTGCAAGGGGGGCAATTTAAAGAAAAATGATTGATGGTGAATCTCACATGACTTTAGATCAGGTGTTCGCATGTGGGATGATCTTGCTTAAAGTTGATGGTAGCTCTCCCTTTATTTAATATTTAACTCAATTTCACTAAGGTATTTCAAATATATGAGAAGAGACAGATAGTTTTACATTGAAATGATTTATCCTCAATGCTTGATTGTACAATTTTTTAACTACAAGAACAGGAATGTAAAGGAGATATATATCAATGTGTAAGTTAAAAAAAAAAAAGATTTTCACAGTTTGTGTGATAATAACTTCTTTGACGCCTAAACAAAGAATGAGAAACATTTTTTGTCTGACTCTAAGGTGAATTTGGTAACAGATTCAGCAGCCTGTAAGCTTCGATGTCTTCTCAAATTCACTGGATAGCCTGCTTCTTTGCCAATACATAGTTATTATTTGTCTTATTTCTCTTTGTTTCTTAGCCACTTGAGTGTGTGATTATCATAAAACCAGAGCTGCACTGAATAAATGAGGGACTCGGGCATGAACTAAAATGCATAAAAGTTATTTTTAAATACTGTTTTTCTTCTGCCACAGCTCAGAAGACACAGAAATAAAATAGGCTTCAGGAAATAAGTGTCTTATAAGGGAAAAAAATTACAAAAATCAGAGAAGACTTGAAAGTGAGAAATTATGAATATGCTTCACTCTCACTTATTCGAGCTGGATAACTTTTTCATCATTTTTTTTTGAAAAATACTTTCCCATCAGGCCAGCTTCACACACTAGTAGACATGTACAATTTGTGATCACATAAGATTGGAAGACCTAAGACTGGATGGACTGCTTCGTTGTTGTAGGGCAATTTGGTGTTTTTAAGCATGCTAATAGTGTGAATTTCTCAAACATACTTATGCTGTACATTTTCAAACTCTTTAGGGCACAGATTACTTTCTACCAATACTTACTTTAGCATCCACTCTTCTCTTATGGTTTCATTATTGAGAAATACTGGCCAATTCTTGTTTTCCTGTAGCTTTGTAATTGAGAACATGATTTCAGTTTCTATCCTAGAGCGGTTTATAAGAAGCTTGCAGTGGTCCTGCGAACCAGGGGTGGGTATGATTCTCTTTAGCGTGCTCATAAGGTCACAGGATGTTTCACAAAGTGCACTTCAAGATGATATTTGCATTCCAAGTGTTCATCCGAGCCTTAAGAAGTTCCTTTTTAAAAATTTAAAGTCAAAACTGAGCTACTGAAATTGGCAGAAATATGAACACATGAGTACATTCAAAGGAATTTGTGATATAGACCAAGTAAGAGTAAAAATCCTATTTCATAATACAGGAAAGCAAACACCTCTTTGGGGAGGAATAGGATGAGCTTTTGAGCAGTAAATAAACTGAGTCTTAAAGGCTAAATTATAATTCTACCAGTTGAGGACAAGAAGAACACCTTCCTGATCATGTCTTTTCAAAGACATAGAGACAGAGACAAAGCAATTCACTGATAAGAAACAGCAAGTAACACATTAATAATTATTAAGTAACAATTTTTCTGAGGCAAAAATTTTTTTGTATTGATTTTTCTTATTTTGCAACAATACATTATTAGTATCAGTCTTCTTTAATGTAGTTTGATTATCCTATGCAACTTTAATCTGCAGTTTCACATATATACTACATTCATTCACTCTCTTTTTATTTATAAAACATTTTATGTTACATCCATGTAAATACCAAGAACTCAGAGACTGAGACTGTAATTTTAGCATCATTATTCTTATAGATCTGTGTATGGGTATGAACATGTAGGAAGGACTTGGTAAGTGGGATGTTAAAATATTATCAGAAAGTCTGTAGGTAAATGTAGAAACAAACATTACAAACAATGTTGTTAAGCTTTAGTTGATTAACTCATTTGTGTTGAGTGTGTAGATATAACAGGCCAGTGGATTTTATGTCAGAAAGCCAGTGAGACCACCTGAATTCTGCGTACAAAAAATGCCAGTTATCTTGATTGCATATTTTCTAGATTTTGTTCATAGTGTTAGCTCTTCAAGTTGCATCACTGTTAAGACTTTTGGGGAGAATCTTGAACTATGCCAACAAAACTTGAAACATTCCAGGACCTCTTTGAATGGATGACAGTACAATACAGAGCTGTGGGAGTCTCTTTTGCAAACCGTGTCTTGAGATGCATCATTTTTGTATGTTGGTATATGTGCAACAGTTGATTAATAATTTAATTGTAGCTAAAAGTTGGTTTTGCTTTTATATATTAAAGAAAACTATTGCTTTCAATTTCAACTAGAGGTCAATGACCCGCCCCCTAATTGTTACAGTAACTTACCTTAAATTGAATACCTATATTTGAGAGTTGTGTTATACATCTTGGGTCATTATTTTTAAAAAAATTCCTATACCCTTTCCTGTGTAGTAAATAACAAGAATGTTTACATTCCATTGCGTGCAGTTGTGAGCTGTCCTTTGTCCTGATTTACTGTTTTCAGGTGTGAGCAAGATTTTCTGTACATCAACATTCACACATTAAATCCTGGCGGCAATAGGGCTGCCTTTCTTAGGCCAGATTATGTCTTTATATATAAACTAGCAAAGCTTGGCTCTTAACTCTCCCTTGGTGCTTTGGTGTGCTGGCTGCTGGCAGTTTAATTTCCATTGTGCATTCCAAAGACTTTTAATAATTCAGGGTAAGATTATTACTTGTCATAAATATGACAAGATTTGCTTGGAAATAAAAGATGCTTGTCAGCTCTACTTAATTTTAGGAAAGTGCTGCTGGTATGATAGAGAATTTTTTATTCTAGTCTTTTTAAGCATCCTCCTCTTTTATAGTCATGTATTTAAGAATACCTTAGTTACTTATAAAGTACTGTTTTGTGGTTTAAATGTTTTGACATATTCTTTAATTAATAACATTGTTCTTGTTGCTTGATATCATAATTAGGCAATGAGTTGAAGTATTAAGAATGTATCAGAAAAAAAAGAATGTATCAGAAATTTTATGTCAAGATTAAATGGGTAGAATATTCATAAATACTTGGAAGGGTAATATATAGATAATTTTTCCATTCATTATCTCTTTGGCTAAGGAGAAAAAACACAAATACCCTTCATAATATCAAAGTATGTACTAAAGTAAAAGTCATACTACATAACAAGTAACACATGGTAGAATGAAGCCAATAGAAAGACACTGATGTAGTATGTTCTCTCTAAATTGTGTATTGAAAGTTTTCCTACACGTAATGTAATAATGATGTCAGGCAGTTTTATAATTGATAGACCCCAACAGTAGCTTTAAAAATTATCAGATAGAAGTGTATTTTTTACTGGTCACATTTTTATTGCCCATCCTGTATTTCATAGGAGGTTATCCCTTCAACGTGATTATCACGTGTCAATTCAAAGGGAAATGCAGAAATTTATGAACCACCTATGACGGATTTAAAAGCTTCTTGAGAAAACACTATTAAGATAATAGATATCAGAAAAGGAATCCTACTTATTTTTAGGCTCAATTTGACAGATTGTGTTGGGCATAGGAGGTAAATTTTACACAAATATGTATGATATGATTAACAGAACATAAAATAGTACTAAAGCTAATAACAAATTATAATGTATATAAAGGTTGAAAAAGAGAATCTTCAACAGCCACAATAAATGGAGAGTCACTAAGATAATTAGAATAAAGAAACAGAAGAAAATAGACAGGAGAATGTTTATCACTGATTAATTTTCACTATTCACAATAAAACAGAAAGTAAGTAAAATTCCATAAAAAGGGTAAGTAAATAAATTATGCTGCATTATGCATTTGGCCTACACTGAATTACCAAAACTGAGACTTTGATCACTAAAGACCTAGGAGGATGCTGTTAAAACTTATGAGTAAAATGCAATTATTAGAAACGTGTAAACAAAAGCAGACTGGAAAAATATGCTGACATATTCTCAAAGGTTACTTTGAGAATAGCGATTGAAATGCATTGTCCTAAATCCCTCCCAAGCTTCTCCATGCTTCCTGAGGTGCGTTTCGGTAGCAGGAGCTTGTGCACTTTCCTTAACTGGATGATGAACTTTATCTGTGAGAATGGAAGGAGAAAGTTAATTCCTACAAGGGAAACAGAAAGGGAAGAGTCTGGAAAGAAAGATCTTGGAGCAAAACAGAATCAAACACAGGTCCTCCTCTTCCACGATGAGTCTGGGCAGCACCAGAAGCTGTGAAACACAGAAAGACAAACCTTAATCTAAAAGCATACTATTATGAAAAGCCTATCAAAAGAGTCAAAGTCATGAAAAATTAAATATTTCATTGAAATTATTTCCACACTTGTGTAAATTGACAAAATTTATGAAGTAGCATGTATCATATGGTGTTTTGAAGTACAACACTTTATGGAATGGTTAAATATACCTAACAAATCTATTCTTACATAGTTACTATTTTTATGATGATAAAACTTATTGTCAGTATATTGAGAAGATATATTGGCATTGACTACAATCCATGTGCTATAGAAATGATCCATTGAGTTTATACATTTTTCTGGTTTACAATAAAAACAAATATTTTTCAATGATTTTTTTCAGTGATTTTAAAAATATTTACATTTTCATGTTTTTGAGATGCTACATTGGCATTCCATTATGAATAAGGAAAACAATGTCCTTATGAATTTTTTCATGTCTCTTTGGTGTTAGTGGTTTTATTTTATTTTAAAGAAACAAAACGAGACAACAAAAAGAAAGATACACAATTTCAAAACAAGATGATAAATCAAGAATGGTTATTTTATTGTACATTATCATCTTCAAAGAAGTTGCTTAGATTACCAGGTACAGGAGTATACCATTGATCAAACAGTATAAGCACTCACAGTTCTTTTGCTCTTCTTTTCTTTCCCCTATCCCAGTTGTTCTTTCTTTTTGAGCAGGTTCTTTCCCTTTCACAGTATCTATTGTACCTTTTGGACCTTATTTACACTTTCGGTTTCTTACACTAGGGAGAGAATATAACATTTACACATGAGAATATGATTTGTTTCTCATCTGAATACAGCCTCTAGTTGCATCCACTTACCTATTAAAGCCTCAAGTTTATCTTTCTTTATAGCTGAGGAGTACTCCATTGTATAAAAATACCACATCTTTTTTATCCATTCCTTGGGTTGATGGACATTTGGGTTGTTTCCAAGATTTAGCTATTACAAATTGTATTGTTATAAACACGGGTGCACACCTATTGCTGTGGTATGATATTTTCATTTCAAAACAGAAACACTGAATCTGTTGGAAGAGAAAGTAACTGTTATTTTGTTTGTGTTTTTGTAAGTGTTTAGGTCTATTTGTGGAATCACTAAGCCAAGAAAATCCTGATCTTCAAGCATCAATAATATTTATGCTTAAGAAACTTATGAAGTATCTTTTACTTAAAGTAATAATTAAGAATGTGTGACCTACAGAGGATGCATGAACCAAATCTGACTTAGAAATCAATTTAAAGCTTTTCCCAGTTCATATATTTGCCATTCCCAAGGCTTTCTGAACTTCATCAGGATTTTTAACAATTAGATAGTGAGATGATATGTCTAAAACTCTCCAAGTAAAGGAGTTTTAATTCTAGAAGATTTTCATTTAAGCCCATTTGTTTCAAGAAGTGACTGTTGTGATCTCGAATAGATGAGATGCCTTGTGCTTGAGATACATTTTAATTTGTGAGTTTGTCACTGTGCTTTAGTCAAATTAGAATTCTTCATTAGAATTGAAGTTAAGGAGTAAATTAATTGTCAAATGTTAAGAGTTTGAACATGCTATTAGTACAGGCAGCCTATGTGTCGAGATAAACTAGCAGTACTTTCCACATGTTTTATAACAAGCTTAAACTGTGTTTACTAAACATTTTTCAGTGCTCAAGTCATAATTTAAACAATTTGAACTTTGTTAATAGCAGATGATTTGTTGTGTTCTTAAACTACAGTTTCACTTTCCATGGGCCAAACCTCTCTAAATATGGTAGAATGGATGATGGCTTAATAAACTAGAGGAGAGACTGGACAACAGTATGAAGTGTCTTGTAGTTATCTATGTAGTTTGAAGTATAGTTTAGCCAGTTATAATAACCTCCTACACGTTAATTACTGTATATAATATCAGAGTTATGTAGACTGTTTAGAGACGTGTAGTTTTGAACTTTATTTTAAAGTAAAGACATTTATTTGAAATAGAAATGCAGTATGAATTATTTTGAAACCACCAGAAATATAGTAATGGTCTTGTTTTGTGGATTATGAAGAATTTCAATTTTAACTTCTTAATACAGTTAATCATTCAGTAGCCTGAAAATATTATTCATATTGAATAGTTTGTATATTTCACTTTTTATTTTAAAAATTAAAAATAACAATAAAGACAAATCAAAACAACAAAAATGATACATGACCTCAAAGCAAACTGATAGGAATTAACAATGGTTGCTGCATAACATACTGTAATCTTCAACAAAGTTGCTCAGTCCATCAGACACAAGAATGTAAGCTTGAGCAAACAATCAAAGATAGTAACAAGTAATAAAAAACAACTTTGAAAATGATGCAGAGCTTCACCATACAAGATGGAAGGAGCTCAATAATGGTTCTTACATTACATATTGTTGTTTTCAAATCAGTCATTCTGATCACCAAATTCAAATGATTGTCCCTTTCAATAAACTACAGACATCAGAAATCCTTATATATACATATAAATTGTTTTTCATTTAAAAAATAACAAAAATATGTAAACTAAACAGTATAGAGAATAACAAAATGATACAAAATTTAAAAACAGTGGCATATTAATAATGGTTGTTATATTACATAATGTCATACTCAAAATGGTTGAACATATAACCAGATATAGGCATGCAAGACTGATCAAATAATTACACATTAACAGTTCCTTTTGATAAGCATTTGTTATGGGTTGATTTTTTGATGATAGCCATTCTTTTTGGGATGAGATGGAATCTGGGTGTTGTTTTAATTTGCATTTCTTAAGTGAATAATGATGTTCCACATTTTTTCTTGTATTTATTAGCCATTTGTAATTCTTCATCTGAGACATGTGTATGCATCTCATATGCCCATTGTTGCATTGGGTGTTTGACTTTTTGGGGCCTGATTTTTTAAAATTCTTTATGTGTTTCTGAAAGGAATCTTTTGTGTGAGGGACAGTTGGCAAAATATTTTTCTGAATTCATTTGTTTTCTGTTCACCCTATTCGTGATTTTTTTGATGTGCAAAAACTTTTCAATAAGATGAGATACCTGTTGTTGATTATTTGAAGTATTCTTCATGCAGTTTGGCTTTTGTTGATGAACTCCCTACCTACCCCTATTTGTGCAAGACCTCCACCTACTTTCTCTTCCACTAGATTTAGAGGTTATGTTTTAATATTTAGACCCTTAAGCCATTTTTACTTTATTTTGGTGCTTGGTGATAGGCTTGGATTTACTTTTAGTCTTTGGCATGTGGAAAGACAGTTTTCCCAGCACCATTTATTAAAGAGGCTATCTTTCTTCCAGTAAACATGTTTGGGCCCTCTATCAAAGAAAGGTGGCTGAGTGTCTTTGTCCTTGTATCTGCATCTTTTAATCTGTTCCATTCATCTTCAGGTCTGTTTTTTTGTCATTACTATACTGATTTTATTGCAGTTGCTTTGTAGTGTAATTTCAAATCAGGGATTGTGGTACCTCTTGCTTTACCTTTGTTGCCCAGGATGGCTTTTGCTATTCTGGATCTCTTCTGGTTCCAGATAAAGTTTAGGAATGTCTTTTCTAGGTCTGTGAGGTATACCAATGGTATTTTCATTTGAATTGCAGTGAATTAGCTTGTTTTTTAAAAAGTAATGAGAGTTTTTTCACATCATCTAGTACTATTGAATTTTTCATCTCTTTCAATCTTTTATTCTACCAGTTATTGGAACAATCAGCCTTAGTTGCTGTGCTTGCGCATTTACAGGAGAGAATTTTTATTTTTTATAAAATGATATTGTGAGGATTTTAAATGTCAAAGAAGTGAATTTTCATATTATAGTGTGTTAATTAGTACATATGCCAGTATATAAAATATTTAACACAAATAGTATATTTTAGTACCACATTTCAAAACTTCTTTAAAACTGTAGGTGTGGTAGTGCATTCTCATAGTACCAGGCACTTGGAAGTTGAAGGCAAGAGAGTTATTTGGGCCCATGCACGTGAAACTGACCAGCCTGGGCAACATAGTGAGAACCTTTCCCCTTCCCCCGAAAAAGCTATGTAATTAGAGAAGATTTGACTTCACAAAATAATCCTTGCTTCTCATTTTGTTTGTTAATACACTCATCTACTCGTAGCTGCCTCGACTAATTCCATGTGTTAGTTCCTGTGAGTGTGGCTGCAGTAAACACGGACACGGGTATGCAGATGCTTCTTTGCTAGGTTGACTTCATTTCCTTTGGCTAGCTCCTCAGAAGTGGGACGGAAGGATCACATGTTAGATCTATTTTTAGTTTTCGAAGGGATCTACATACCGCTCGCTGTAACGGATTCAGTCATGAAGAAATATAGTAGTTTAAAATGTTTCTTCTTCATAGTTCAAAGCAGCCATCCACTGGCATTATCCCCTAATTATGAAATTATCACATTGTAACAATGTAGTTTTTCTTTCAATTTCACTTGTATTTTCTTTGTATGTTAGATACTTAACCTCAAATTCTATTAAATGTTTTCAAAATGGATGATTTTGCATGGTTTGGGAGGGGCTCTATTTCATTTTTTTAAGTGTACAGTCATTTATTACACTTTTTGTCAAAACAATTTAATCAGCAATAAAAAAGGAACACTTTTTTTATTTTAAAGAGAAAAGAACAAAACCAAAATAACAAAAACAGAGAAACAACACAAAAATTATAAAAGCGATACACAATTTCAAAACAAGATGATAGGAAATTAACAGTGCTCGTTGTATTACATATTGTTATCTTCAAAGTGGTTACTCAGATAAGCAGATATAGGTATGCAAGATGGAGCAAACAGTTAAACATTACCTGTTCCTTTCAATAAACCAATAGAAATGAGCACTATATAATTATCTTATGTATTTTTGTGGATAGATAGATAGATAGATAGATATGTTCCCTTCTCCTTTCCTTCTTTTCTCCTTTCCCTTATCCCAGTTGTTTTTTCCTTTTGAGGATTCTCTTTCCTTTTCACAATGTCTGCTGTGCCTTTTATTTACTCATTCAGGTTCTTACACTAGGGCGACAATACAATATTTACACGTGGGTCTGATTCATTTCACTTATGAGTCTGGTCTCTAGTCGCATCAATTTACCTATAAAAGCCTCAAGTTTATCTTTCTTTATAGCTGAGTAGTACTCTGTTGTATAAAAATACCACACCTTTTTTATCCATTCCCCAGCTGATGGACATTTGGGTTATTTCCAAAATTTTACTATCACAAATTGTGCTGCTATGTACATGGGTGGGCATATATCACTGTGGTATGATGTTTTTAATTTTTCTTGGAAAATATCCAAAAGGAGAATAGCTGAGTTAAATGGGACTTCTAATCCTAAATCTTTGAGGAGTCTCTGGACCGATTTCCCAAATGACTGTACCAGTGTATATTGCCACCAACCGTGGAGAAGGGTTCCTTTTCTCCCCCAGTCCCTCCAGCTTTTCATTGTCAAAAAAGTGAATTTCATATTGCAGTGTGTTAATTAGTACATATGCCAGTATATAAAATATTTAAGATAAATAGTATATTTTACAATTCTGCAATTTTTACAATTTCTTGATGACGGTCATTCTTTCTGGTTTGCAATGGGATCTCAGTGTTGTTTTAATTTGCATTTCTCCAATGACCAATGATGTTGAACATTTTTTCAACCACTACAGACACACTCAGCCACCTTATCTTTGATAAAGGGGCCAAACATATTTACTGGAAGAAAGACAGCCTCTTTAATAAATGGTGCTGCAAAAACTGGCTCTCTACATGCTGAAGTTTAAAACTAGACCCATGTATATTACCAGGCACTAAAGTCAAAGTGGATAAAAGATCTAAGTATTAAAATAGAAGCTCTACATCTACTGGAAGAGAAAGTATGTAGAAATAAAGAAGACATAGGGGTAGACACAGACTTCATGAACAAAACCATAACTGCATGGGAAACACTTCAAAGAATCAACTGGGATCTCATCTTATTAAAAAGCTTTTGTACATCAGAAGAAATCACCAATAGAGACAGCCCACAGAGTAGAAAAACATGTTAGCCAACTGTTACTCAAACAAAAGACTTATATCTAGAACATATAAAGAACTGAAAAAAATTAAACCACCCAAATTCAAAGACCGAGTCCAAACATGGGCCTCTGAGATAAATACACACTTCTCAAAAGAAGAAATACCAATGGCAAACAAACCCATTTCATTTTAAAGGCCTAGCTAAGTCACTAATGAGATTGAAGGGGGCAGTCATGGTAGAAAGTCAGTTCTGGCGGGGGGAACGAGGTGTGAGGAAGCTCTGCGAGTCATTATTCTGCTGCTCTTTTGGCCTGAGTCCAGCGGCTCCGTCCATCCTCAGTGCATTTGCCTGAAATTCATAGGGCACTGTTTCTCTTGTGGACTACTCACTGTGAGTGGAAAAACTAACCGTTTTCTTTCTTTTATGAAATCTAGAGAATAAATATTTTGGGCTTTGTGGCTCATTAACTGTGGTACAATTACTTAACCCTGTTACTGTAACACAAAAGCAGCCCTGACAGTACGTGAATGGGTGTGGCTGTTTTCCAATACTTGTATGGACTCTGAATTTGAATTTTATGTAATTTATACATGTCATGGAATAGTTTTTAAAAATACTAAATTCCATTCTTGTGCCATTCAAAAGCCTGTTTTGTGGCCCGTTTTCCTGTGGTCCACAATACATCATCAACAAACTTTAGAACTCTAAAATTTACTCGCTATTTAGCATGTACAGTATATGTCACTTTTTTTCTTCAAGACAGGGTTACACTAGGCACTTCAAACTGGCCTTGAACTTACTTTGTAGCCTAGGCTGGCCTTGAACTTGTAGGAACTGCTCCTGCCTCAGCCTCCTGAGTGCTAGGATTATAGGCATGTACCACCATACCAGGCAGAATATGTCATCTTAAAATAAATGTATTTAAACAGTATCTCTACCTTCCTTCTTAAATTTTATACCATTTTTACTAACATACAATTAACATAAAATAAAATTTGTTCAACGTATACAATTCTGTGCTTGTTAGTGTATTCACAGAATTGTGCATTGTCACCACTTAGAATATTGAATCACCATATAACATCGCATAACCATTATTAGTCATCATTCATTTCTCCCAGAAACCCCAAGGAGCCACTAGTAAGTGAGTTTTTTGATTCGCTTCTTTGGGGCAATTCATGTAAATGGAATCATGTAATTTGAGATCCTGTACAAATGACTTCTTCCGTTTAGCAGTGTTTTCACCATAGCATGTATTGGTGCTAGAGCACTCCTTCATAGTGCTGAATAATACTCCGCCTATGACATAGTACATTTCAGTTATTCATTCTTCAGGTGATGAGCAGCTGGGTCATTTGGCTACCATGAATAATGCTACTATAAACATTCATGTACAAGATTTTGTGAGGATGTATGTCTTTATTCTTCATGGGTACATCCCTGATGATGGAAATATTAGGTGAGACTGAAACTGGCCAAATTTCTTAGCGAGTTCAGATTTCCTTTTACTGTGGTCTTAGAACAAACTATAATTTTAGTGTTCTCAAATATACTGAAATTTGCTTTATGGCACAGCATATGGTATATTTTGCAGAATATTTAATATATTCTGAATAATATATTTTACAATGTAAGTTACTGAAAAAACAAGGAAATATATGTGTCTGCAAATGTACATATACACATATACCTATAAATATTTCTCTGTGTGACCATTTGTATTGACATTAAGCTAAATTTCATTTCCTACTTATGTCTCCAGATATCATGCACTACCACATCAATCACTCTGTCCCCTCCCCTTGCTTATCTGGAACTCCCACTGCAGTAGCAACCAGCCATCATTTGCTTGTTCAGTTCCAGTATAAAGGCATCGTGGTTGAGAATGGTTGTCATACTCTGTGGGAAACAACTTTATCCCTTATCTCTAGTGCATATGCATGGATGCTTTTCCCTTTAGTCTTACAATCTGCGCTCATTGCCAGTGTTATGTAATTTGGCTCCACATTCTCCACATACTTGAATGTGGTTTTATACATTGTAACGCAGTTAGATAATTATCTAAAGTTCATGGAGGGAAGTAACTTTGAAACAAGCATATAACAATAAGTTTTAATAATATACTAGACTTCTTAATGTGGGTTAATTAAGGCAGGAGGAACTTTGGGCTCTGGGTAGTCATTTATACAGGAGATTCCCAGAAGCACAGCCTTATTTTCACTGCTGATAAGAATACTTCTCCCAAGGAAACCTTGAATTTTGCTACTTTTTACAAGACAAATGAGCAGTAAATAATCCTGCAGTCGTATATGGACTTATTTAGACTTTGTATTTAGGTGCAAGGTTTAATAAAATCAGTTGTCCCTAGACTGGGTCTCTATCACCTAGGTGGTAGCTCTATACAGGTCTTATTAATTAATCTTCAGGAAAATTATGTCACATATAACCTTGTAGTATTTCTTTAAACTAGTAAAGCACTCTTTAGAACAATTCCCAGTGCAGATATCGTGTTACTCATCTTTTTCAGCAAAACCTCAGAGACAAGAAAAGTGAATTTCCTTTTCCCTGAAGGTTCAAGAAGGATGGTATAAGAAGGATCAAGAACTGCATAGATCAAGTGAATAAAATCAGCTTCACCTGTATTTCTGGAGTTTCTGATTTTGTATAGTCAGAACTTTCAATGAATGTTTGTATTGTTGTACTCTCTCTGTTATCCGATGCCTAAATCTCTTCTATGGCCTGTTTTCCTCTGGCCTCACAATACATCCTCAATAAACTTTAAAGAACCATAAAATTTATAATTTTAGCATGCATACAAATATATCATTTAAAGTAAATTTAGGACAAAGAACAATAAAAACTGTACACAATTTCAAAACAAGATGATAGGATATTAACAATGGTTATTTTATTGCATATTGTTGTCTGCAAACTAGTTGCTCAGATTACCAGATACAGGCATGCAAAATGATCAAATAATATCAGCACTAACTGTTCCTTTCAATGAACTAAAAAATTGGTAGTACAATTATATTAGCTATCGTGTGTGTGTGTGTGTGTGTGTGTGTGTGTGTGTGTGTATCATTTTCGTTCCTTTTTACCTTTCCCCCATCCTCATTGTTCTTTCTTTTTAGCAATTTCTTTCCCATTAACAATGTCTATTGTATCTTATTTACTCTTTTAGTTTCTTACACTAGGGTGACAATATGATGTTTACACATGCATGTCGGATTTATTTCACTTATGAGTCTTGTCTCTAGTTGCTTCCATTTACCTATAGAAGTCTTCAGTTTATCCTTCTTTATAGCTGAGTACTACTCCATTGTATAAAAATACCACATCTTTTCTTATCCATTGCTCAGTTGATGGGCATTTGGGTTGGTTTCAAGATCTAGCTATACAAATTGTGCTACTATAAACATGGGTACATATATAAGGTTGTGGTATGATGTTTTCAGTTCTTCAGGGAAAATATCCAGAAGGCAAATAGGGAGATCAAATGAGACTTCTAATCCTAGATTTATGAGGAATCTCCACCCTGATTTCCACAGTGGTTGTACCAGTCTACACATAGAAAGGTTCCTTTTTCCCTACAGCCTCACCAACATTTGTTATTTTTAATGATAGCCATTCTTTGTGGGGTGAGATGGAATCTCAGTGTTGTTTTAATTTGGATCTCTTAAATGACCAACAATGTTGAACATTTTTAGTATATTTATTTGCCATTTGTATTTCTTCATCTGCAAAGTGTGTATTCATCTCAGTTGTCTATTTTTGGACTAAGTGTTTGAATATTGGGGTTCTGATATTTTTAAATTCTGTATATATAATAGATAGAAATCCTTTGTCTGAGGGACAGTTGGCTAATTTTTTTTCCCAATTCTTTTTACTCTGTTGGTGGTTTCTTTTGATGTGCAAAAACTTTTTAATAAGATGAGTTCCCAGTTGTTAATGCTTTGAAGTATTCCCTGTGCACTCTAGTTTTTGTTCATGAACTCTCTGCCTACCCCTATGTCTTCAAGAGTTCTACCTACTTTTACTTCCAGTAGATTTAGTGTTTCTGTTTTATATTTAGATCTTTGATCCATTTTGACTTTAGTTTAGTGCATGATGACAGGCACGGGTCTAGTTTTAGTCTTTGACATGTAGAGAACCAGCTTTTCCAGCACCATTTATTAAAGAGGCAGTCTTCCTTCTAGTGAATATGTTTGGCCCCTTTGTCAAAGATGAGGTTGTTTAGTGTGTTTGTAGTTGTGTATACCTTTTGTAATCTATTCCATTGATCCACAGACCTATTTTTTTTTTTTACCTGTACCATGCTAATTTTATCAGAGTAGCTTTATAGCGTAATTTCAAGTCAGGGGTTGTGATCCCTCCTGCCTTGCCTTTGTTGCCCAATTGCTTTTGCTATTGTACATCTTTTCTGGTTCCACATGAGTTTTTGGAGTGTTTTCTCTGTATCTGTGAAGTATACTAATGGCATTTGGACCATGATTGCATTAAATCTGTGTAACAGTTTTGGGAGTATGGCCATTTTCACAATGTTCATTCTTCCTACTCATAAACAAGGAATATCTTTCCATTTTCTAAAATCCTCTTCAATCTATTTATTTATATTTCAACATCTCTTTGTAAATTTATACCAGCTTTATTGAGATACAATTAACATTCTCTCTCTGTCTCTCTCTCTGCCCCCATCTCGCTGTCTCTGTTCCCCTCTGCCTCCTTCTCTCCCCCTCCATCTCCCACCCTTTTCCGCGTAGTGTACATGATAAATATCCTCCCTGTGCAATGAAGGTTTATTTCATAGCACATTAATTTATTTACTCCCTGGACTTTTATAGCATTATGTCAGATATTTATGTTTTAAAACTCTACAAATTTGCTTTTAGCCTCCATTAAAAAGATGGAAGTGCTTTAGGTCTCTTTCTCCTTCACTCTCCCATCCAAATCACCAATAATTCAGTGGAACCCAAACTGGGTTCTCCCAAGTGGCTTCCCTGTCTGCAGCCTCTGTAATAATCATTTGTTTATAGAATCAACATTACTTAATGCATTACATCATCCATTTTGAAATGAAGACAAATACTTTCTAAGTCTAAACTATTGCTACATAAAACAGGAATTCAAAACTTATCTAATGAGTACTCTATGTGGTAATCAATAACGTGAGTGCTGTATTGTGTCTCAATTACTTCTTGCACTTTTTCTTATAAACCTTTGCTGAAATTATTTCTAAATAAAAAAGAACTCTTTTCCTACTTAGCTTATTAAAATCCCTACACGTTCAACTTTTATGATTAAATATTCATATTCTCCAGTTGTAGGATCTTCAGTGGTAATTCAAACTGGAAAGAAAACCCCTCTTGATTCTAACATTCAATGTAACTTAACTTTAATGCCCTTACTTTCATATTGTACAATTCTCTGAATTTTTCTGTAAGTTACGGCAATGATGTGCTAGGCACCGGGCATGTATTATTTCATGTCTATAGCTTCTGTATACCAAATAGTGAAGGAAAGAGGCCTCCATCTGTATTTGTCTCTGATTCTTCCAGCTGAGTAGCTTTGGGCAAGTGTGTTAACCAGTATTTATCAAATTAGAATTATTAAAATTTCATATAAAACACTCAGAATTATTCATATTATCATTTATTTTTGCCTTTTTATGGAGAATTAAGTTCATGTCCAAAAGTCACTGAAGAAGATCATGCTGTTAACAAACCATAGATGCAGATCTCAGATACCAAACCACTTCACTTCTAAAAACCATCTTACCTTTTGTATATCCTCATTTTTGTAGTGGTTGGACCCTTACCTTTGAGATGTTAAGTACTGAGCAGACACTAGCAATATCTGAATGCGTTAGTAAGCCCTGCATGCTTTGTTATATGTAGCACTGAACATCCCCAAGTTTTATTAACCTATCTGAGTACGAAGCTGAGCTGAGGCTTTGAACAGGTAAAATGTTGTTGGCAGCAGAACCTGGCAAACAGGTGTTGCTTTAGGAGAGACATGGAAGGTTGGAGAACAAAGATGAGAAGCAGCAAGAAAAGTTACACTGGAATTAATTTAATGGACAAGAAAGACTTTATTCAGGACTATATTACAATAGGAGACAGACACTGAATTCATTTTCTCCACAAGTATGAAAGGAATTTTAAGCGCTGGGTGAGCTAATGGAAATGTCCTGCAGGGCATTAGGTTGGAGGTTTGTCAATGAAATTAGATCTCTGTATTTGCTAAGTGGCTTCTTTATTTATAAAACAATTTCATAGCAAAATAATAGGAGAATAACAATCTTCAAAGTGTTACTCAGAGTATAAAATTTTGTAAGATTCTCACAGATAAACAACAAACGTAATAACACAAAATTTCTTTTCAATGAAGTCAGAGAAGCTAGTACCATAAATGAAACAAATTATCATATATAGTAAAATATTTTTGAAATAACAGAATATATACTTTGGGCTGGGGATATAACTCAGAGAAACAGCGCCTACCTGGCAAACGTGAGGTCATGAGTTTGATTCCCAGTACCAAAGGAAAAAAAAACCAAAACCTAGAATAGATAATTTGGGGAATTATTTGAACTTCTACCTACTTTCTATTTAACTACCTTCTATTTTCCTCTGAATTTTTATATTTATATTTTGAGTTTTGCCTCTCAAGAAGTTTGACTCACACCCTACCGTAGGGACTGGGAAGTGGGGTTGCTGTTTGGCTTGATGATACAGATAGCACTTCAAATCTACAGTTCTCAGGTCCATGAGAGAAGCAAGCTTGGGTAGGAAGTATCAAAAGGCTGCAGAAGATCTGTCTCTCAGATGCAGAGAAAGAATTTTCAATGAAATTTTCTGCAGCGAATTCTCTAGGACAAAGGAGATCCAAGGTTTATAGGAAGAAGCCTGTCTGCTTACTGGATCTCAGGGAAATGTTCATTCCCAATACCATCTTTCAGAAGATATCTTAGCTCAAATCAAAATGGAGATTGATCTCAGGACCTTTGAACTGAGTTACACCACCAGTTTCAAGCCCATTTTTAAAATATTTTAATTTCAGTCTAGGACTTACTAAGTCTCTATGTTGTCCAGGCTGAGCACAAACTTGACATCCTCCCGCTTCACTCTCTGGAATTCTAGTTGACAGCAATGTACCATCATGGCTGGCTCTAGGACTTAAACATATTCCACGTGCATCAGAATTGCACAGGGTTTTTTAAAACATACGCTGCTATACTTCCTACCCAGAGATTCTCATCTTTCATTTTCTTTACTGACATGTTCCTGTATGATATTGAAACCATGTGCGTGCAGACTGCATGTATAGAACACATGCCCTAGACGGTTGTGTGCCTGAGAGCCGGTTCTCGGGCTTACTCTCATTATCCGGAGAGGGTCAGCGTAGACCGATCGATTTCATCAGCTGTTCAAACTTAATGAGAACATGAATTGCTCGGGTACGTTTTTCATAGGTAGGTGATGACAGGAGTAAAAAATTGTGCTTTTTAAAATTTTTATAAGCATAACTCCAAGTTGAGGGAGACAGTGTAAATATGGGTTTCACTGTAATCACACTTTCTTCTTTAACGTCCTGAAAAACACATGAGCTATACTATGTAAGTTTTGCTTAAGGAATTATACCTCAGGAGCATTTACAAAGCAAAAGTAAGTCCATTACAAGGAGGTCTTTTACAAATAATTGACGATAAGCGAATTGGACAATTTCTGTATTGGAGAATTTCTTAAATGTGGAGCATGAACAGCCGTTAAGGGACAAATCAGCCCACGACACTCAGCACTCAGGGAATCTTTCAGTTTAAAGTCTTTACCTTCAGCCTGATCACATCTCCGTTCCTCTCGTTCTCATGAAGCTCCTCCATCATTTCAGCGTTTAAGCTCCTCAGCATCACCTGTTGACATCTTCTCTGTCTTTACTGAGCCCCTAGCATTTTCCTTTTCAAAAATTGCCATGATGTGAAAAACACGCAGGTATTGCTTTAAAGGAACATCTGTATAGGTTTCTATTAAAATATGAAAATATTAAAATGCCTGTTATGGATTGAAAGCTTGTGTCCCTGGATGCGCTTTGGTTGAAGTGCTGACCTCCGGTGGGATGATACTGGAAGGTGATTACGTTTAGCTGGGTTCATGAGGATGGGGTCCCATGGCAAGGCTGGGGGCCTCATGAGAAGAGGAAAGGGCAGCCCTCTGTTCTTCATCATGTGAGGTACCATGAGAAGACATCTGTCTCAAAGCTAGAAAGACCTCGATAAGAACTAAATCCTGCCACTTGGTCATGAAACTTCCCGGCCTTCAGAACTGTGAGAAATAAACGCCTGCTGTTTTCCCCACCTGTGTCTGTGCTATTTGTTTACGGCAGCCTGAAGGAGAATAAGCACTCTGTTCTATTTCAGCCAAGATCTCTCTTTCCTTCTTTCAGTTTTATAGCCAATATGCTGGGAAAGATGCACATTTATCAAAAAGCATTGGCAGATTCTCGACAGCATTGTCATTCCATAGAGGAAGACTGTGTGCTTTTATGATACAGCATGGGACAGTATGTGTTAACAGAAACCATTTCCTATAGAAAATTTGAAAGTAGCTTTTCCTGCCAGTTCTGTGGTCAGAGTGCACTTAGGCTATCCCCAGTGTCACAAAAGAAAAAAGTGCTAAATGGGTAAGGTAGGTAGTGCTTTCTAAATAACTTTGTGGCATTTTGCTTAAAGCCAGTTGCCTTAAGATATTTCTGGAAATAAAGCTGAACTATAAGTCAAATTTTAGTGGTAGTGGTTACATACCCATATAACTAAGCAGTTTTTCTCAGCTAACAGCTTTATGGAGGACCATCAATTTCAACATCTCTTTTGTGACAATAAATGAATAATGATAGTCATTGTGAAAGCTGCAATTTATCATACTCAAGGAAATAAGAAGTAATGGTATAGTATGATACTATTTTTAAAAATCTATCCTACAGTTTTGGGGTTTCTTTTGTCTTTTTGAGATAAGATCTCTCTATGCAGTTCAGGCTGGCCTTGAGCTCACTTTGTAGCCCAGGCTGGTCTCAAACTTATAACCATCCTCCTGCCTCAGCCTCCCAAGTACTGGGATTATGGGCATGCACCATTATGCCTGGCATCCTATGTTTAGTATTATAACCCAATATGTCATTTTCCTCCAGAAAAAGAAATGACTGATTACAGAAACAAAACACCCAGTCCTTTGAATTATTTGAAAATTCCTCAAATTGATTTTAAATTTAAGATTTTACATTTAGGATTAATGTACATATATTAGTGCTCATAATGAATGTAACCATAGCCCCAATATTATTTGAAAATTTGTACTGACAATTTTTCTTCTTTTTCAGCCATTTGAATTGATCCTCATTATCATCCAAAAATTATTTTTAGTATGGCTTGTCATGTCTTCTGTAATACAGAGTAAGTCATGTCTAACGTTATACCAACAGATTTTTCTGTTCAGTCAAACTGAATAAAAATAAGACACTCAGTATTATCTTGGAGAAGAAGTATAAAAATGGAATGACTCCTGTTATGCAAATATAATTATTAACCTGACAAGTGCAGGAAAGAAACCTCAATAATTTTTATTTAAATCATTAATCCCAGAAACTCAAATTAGAATATATTACATATGAACAAAGTGAGTATTGTTCAATGGTCATAGAAAACTTGTATACTTAAGTTTAAATTTTACTGAATTCTAACTTTTATATTTAGATACTTAATAAAGTGAGCTGTTTTATCTTCCATTTAATCATTTCTCCCTTGCTTTAAAAATATTAGAAAACTACACTTTTTAAATTTCTAAATTACTTCTTTTATTCTTTGATAAAAATGCTGACTACTGGCAGATTCCTAGTATCTAAAGAATTAGTGTAACAACCAGAAATCTCTTATGAATGTGTGTGTGTATGTGTGTGTGTAAGCAGCAGGCAGTTGAGCAATGCTCTTATCAAGCAATTCAGCTCTTTTAAAATATATTTTTAGGTCCTTTAAGGTAAAAGGAGTTAGCTTTTGACATTGAATATTACTTGTGGGCATATGTAATGTGCTCTGCTGTTATTTAGAGATATTTTACTTAAAATTTTACCCTTTTATCTATTTTTTGCCCTTTGTGAGATAGGGTTTTGCTATGGAGTGCAGGCTGGCCTTGGACTCAGTACATAGTCCAGGCTGGTCTCAGATTCACAGCAATCTTCCTGCCTCAGCCTCCTGAGTCCTGAGACTATAAGTGTGTGCCACCACACCTGGCAAAATTTTTGTTCTTTAGCTGTGTAAAATAAGTAAAAATAATTAGAAACAGTTGAACAATGTGAAGATGGTTATTTCTAGTTTTATATTATTTTTGTTTACTAAAATCATAGCATTTGTACCATTATACATCTAGCTTTTCTATGTAGAGCTGGGACTTTTGTATCTATCTTTAAATATCATGTTGTTTTTGTAGTTGATTTTCATTAAATTCTTGTATATTTTAATAAATTGCAGTCAAAATTTTTACATCTTCCTGCTCCTATTAAAAATAAGGATAAGGTGTAACATAATTTTTAAATCAAATGTATATTTGTGCTCATCAAGCTTTTGTATACCAAATCACACATTGTACTGAATAATCATCATTTTGCATTGTTCATGCTGTAATAGCTTGGAATAACTAAGATTTTTAGAAAATAATCTCAAATAATATAGGATACTTATAGTAGTCATGGCTAGTGCCATATTCATAAAACAAAGAATTTAAGCATACCACATACCTCTAATGTTTGTGCCTTCGTCTTTAGACTCAAGTAAAGTTACAGGGAAAGCTTAGACCTCTCCAGCAGCAAGCACACAACTCAGTAACTCCTGTCTAGTTTGGTCTTAAATAAACTAGAAATTTGAGTATTTTTCCTCCTTTTGTGCTTGAGCTCTGTGCTCTCTCAGTCTGGCCAATGGCATGACCCTTGAATATGTGGCTATAAGTAGAATTGCTCACTAGTCGATATGCTCAGGACTTCTTCCCACTGCTGTTGCCCAGAGCGTTGTGCACAGTAGTTAGCTATGGCAACAACAGTAGACCTGCTACCAGACAATCATCTAGAGGAAATGAGATATGGTATGTCTAATGCAAACTTATGCATCCTTAGAAAGGAAGCCAATTCTGCCACTGATAACAATTATGGATGTACTTAAAGAACACGTGATTACTGAATAAGCTAAACAGAAAGACAAACACCACATGATGTCACTTTTAAGTTCTGAAAGGGTTAGTAAAGTGGTAATTTGTAGGGTCTGAGGAGACAAAAATTCAGAAACATTGGTCAAAATGTACAAAGCTTGGTATACAGGTTAAAAAAGTTCCTGAGACCTAATGCACCATTGGTGACTACTTTATGATAACATATTGTATACTTACAATTTTCTAAGGAAGTAAATCTTTATTTTTTTCACGATACACACAGTGATAACTGTGAGGTGATTGTTATTTTAATGAGCTTGAATTGTGAAAATCACTTCTCTCTACATAACTTGTTTACCTTTGCAATAGAATTAAACCACAATAGTGAGACTCCATCCTATCTGCCAGCTGTGCTGGTAGTCATGGAAGGGAGTTTATATTTGCCATGCACAGGTGGATGCCTTGAATTCTGGGACATTTTAAAATTCAGCCTACACAAACAAATGTGCTTTTATGCTCATGGTCCTACACCAACAAAAATTGCTTGAATTATACTTCCTTTTCTTTGGGAAAATATTGATTTTGACAATTTTCAAACTCTTATGACACTTGAAGAAGTAGAATAATGAAGAGATTCATATTCTCCACCTGAATTCATCACATTTTTATGCCTTGCCAATTCTCTTCCTACTTCCTGTTACCAAACTATGTGAAAGTGACTACAAATTTCAGAACATATCACCCTAAACACTTTCAAATCAGGCTAATAGGAGAGTAGCAATAATTAACACATTGGGTATCATTATTGTCATAGTAATTTCTCAGAGTACAAGATATAGGCATGAGATAACATGCCCCTCTTCCAAACAAGGCTTTTTCTGACACCACATTATTATACCTAATGAGGAAATTCAATAATAAATGATATAATTTACTAACATCCTCCAATACGCTGTGTTTAAAAATATATTCTTTCATAAAATCTTTTGTAATTGCTGTTTTTCTCTCAATTGAGTATCCGTCCATCTTTGGATATTGCATTTGGCTGATACATCTTAGTATAGCTCAGTCTAGACCAGCATCATGGCCACCTCTCTCTTCTGGTCTTCCTGAAATACACCCTCTGCAGAATCTAAGCCCTGCAGACAGAGCACTCACCTTTTGGCCATGCTGCTGTGTTCCCCGCCCACATTTACTAACTGGCACTAGCATTCACTCATACCAAGGTTCTTGCACAAAACAACTGTTACATGTCTTTAAGACAGATTTTTCTACATAGGTAGTTTCTTCGGTTTCTTAACTTTACATCTTTTTGTGGGAAGAAAATCTTTCCAGATTCATTCTCTTCATAAAGATAGATGATAGCTAAATTAAAGAACAATAGTATCTGTGTCCGCATGACCTCTTATACTTTTAGAAAATAACAACTTGGGCAGTTCTGGAATGCTAATCTTATGCCGGTGAGATATAGAGAGAGCGAGGTAACTTCCCCCATTTTCACTGATCCAGTGTGGCAGTTTTAATCCATGCTTCACTGACTTTGTCTGCGGCATTGGTAGGAACTCTAGGGGCTGAACGATTTTTCTGTAATTGAAAGAAAATCTAATGTGGCGTCTTATATGAGAATTCTATCACAACTGTGAGGTTGTAATACACAGATGAGCTCAATAACTTCTTAGAAGCTGAAGTCTCCAAGCGCTGATAACATGCAGCATGCAACCCTGCCAGCACCAGGTTAAATCACACTCACCTGCGCTAGGTGCTGGCCCCTCTGTGGGAGGGGCTTAGCAGGAGAAAGACAGCTGACTCCTTTTGCTCTTCCCTAAATTTTATGTCACTATCGATTCCAGAGAATATTAATAATGGTAACAATTATTTTTGTTGAAAAATTCCCAATGTTTTATTGAGTAATTATTCCTGCAAAAATTACTTAAAATATTCTAAAACACTCAAAAATGTATATGTACACAAGATAGTTAAGATAGTTATACAACTAATTTCTCTTAGTTCATTGAAAAGAAAAATTTGTGCTAGTATTTTCTGGATGTTATCTCGTGCCTATATCTCATACTCTGAGTAATTACTATGAAGATAACAATACACAATGTATTAATTATTGTTACTCTCCTATTAGCCTGACTTGAAACTGTTTTATTTTATTTCTACTTTTTTCTTCTCTTTAGAACAAAATAATTCCTTCTAAAGAGTAATGATTCATTTCTTTCTTTTGTTCTTACTATTGAGAAATGTCACTGTGCCAAAGACTACCTACATATGTGAGAAATCAGTGGACTTGTGCTTTATAAATAAGGGAATCAAATGAGCTCCAATGTAGATGAGATATTATGCTTTACAGACAGCGTTAAGAGCATGAGCTTATGACAAGATGTATTTCCCTCTAAGGGAAGTCTCCCTGCTCTCAACTGCAGCCATAGGCTTGACCTCAAATAGATTTGACATAATAAATGATTGTTTCCTCAGCTACGCATGAAAAATAGCCTAATTTTATCTGTTTGCTCCAATGTATTGATAGTATGCTTGTAATAAAATCTTAATATTTGAGTTTAATTATTTATGTGTTTGTATGTCTTTAGATTTATATTTTTCACTATGAGAAAATTTGCTTGTAAACGTTTTAAACATTGTTTTTTATAGTTATATTTGTCAGTGGGACTTGACCTAGAGGTTCAAGAACTTCATTCTTTCCACAGTTCTGGTCACAAACAAAATAGGTGCAAACCGAGTCACATTTTCCCATAAGGTCAACTGAGAGAGATGTGGTGGATAAGCAGACAGAGACAGACAGAGAGAAGATTCAAAAACTTGTTGTTGTATCTGTCCCTTTAAGCCCTACATCAACAGAGTTTTAATTATTATACCTTCATTGTCAATCTCTATACTATAAAGTAGAAAATGTTTATCCCATTCTTTAGCTTCTACTCTAATTTTATATTTCTAAAGTTGCACAAAATGCCTTGTAAGGGGTTTGGTTGAAATTGCCTGTATGCATTAGAAATGAATCAACAGGAGTCATTGTAATGCTCATATATCCCTCCAGTTTTGTGTCACCTTCATGTACTTCAAAAAGGTTAGTATTTGTTCCATATTCATTTTAATCACCATTCTTAGATTTGTAACTCCATTTTATATTTTCAGTGTTACTGTACAACTTACATTTTCCACTTACATTTTCTTTATGTTTGTTCCTGCTGAATACAACGGCAGCTGCTTGTCTCTTTTGTGTGTGTGGGGGGGGGGGGGGGAGACGGGACCCAGGGATCTCACAGTGAGCTACGTCCCCAGCCACTTTTTCAAGTTTTGACAAAGGATCTCACTAAGTCCCTAAGTTGTCCAGCCTGGGCCTGAACCTGCGATATTTCTGCCCAGCCTCCCTGAGAACTGAGGGGTTACAACTGTGATCCACCATTTCTTCCTGAAAACAGTTGATTTTTGTGTATCAGTCTTGTGAGCAGCTAACTTGCTGAAATCTCTATCATTTTTATAATTTATTATAGTTTCACTAGAATTTTTATAAGTGAATAGATAATAAATTTCCAAAAATAGCAACAGATTTTGTTTCTTTTAAACTTTCTCGATCCTTATATAATACTTTTTTACTCCTTGGTTTGTGAACTTGCTAGGAATTTCCAGCATATAATATTGATCATAATGGCCATTATCATCATGTTTCTGACTTCAGGGACATCACTTTTGAAGTTTTTCTTATTAATTTTAACATGTTTAACTTTTCATAGACCTTTACTTATATCAAAAGATAAATATCAGTAGTTATTCACGTTTCCAAAAGGAAAACAAAATGACATCTAAATGACCCTCCAATTTCATTATGAATCTTTGGATTACAGAAACTAATAGGTTAATAGATTAGTGCCCACAGATCTGTGTGAGAGAAAGTACTAACAATAGGGTGTAACTGCATAAATTATCATCCAAATGACGATTGCAACATTTGTGTCCATATATGAAAAACCTGAGGAATTGTCATACCTGGAAAGAGTTCTTGAAAAACAATGATGATGTACAAAATCTTCTAAAAGGCAAATGGACCTGATATGGGGAAAATAGCATGTTAGGCTTAATGTGTACACAGTTATCTGACTGTCTGTAAAGATTCATAAAATCAAGCATTCCCCTGGAAATTTACTGTACCTAAATAAATAATTAGTAAGGCAAGGAAATGTTACATATGTTCAAGGTTATGATACCCTCAAGGGTTACATGCACAATCCCTTTTTTGAACAAATAACGCGAAAACAAAATCAGGTGTACTGAAACATGGACAGATATGATTACCTCAGGATTAGAGAATCTATGGCAGAAGGATTTGGTGGGTGTCAAATGCAGTGATATTTCGACAATGTACCCAATTGAGAACAGTCTGCAAGTTAAATGCCCTAAGTCTTAGCCACTTTCTCCCATCCCTGAACTCTACACCTGCCACCACAACTGAAAAGACGAGAGGTTAATCTTGACCCACAGCTTTGGTCCGCAGTCAGCCGGTTCCCAGCAGGATGACTCGGCACAGAGGCGTGGTGGGAGAGGGCTCCTCACTTTATGAGCTCTAGAGAGTAGAGAAAGGAGGAAGCCGGGAGGGAGAGAATCCCTACCTAGTAGTGCCTCTTCCTCCCAGACCCCACCTCCTGACAGCTCATAAGCTATCATTCCACCATCAGCTGCTTTTCCAAGGTTCTGCCTATGATCGCATGAAGCTTTCAGGGGATGTGTAGATGTAAATCACGATACTATAGAAGATATGTGAAAGTGTGACTAAAACTGAAGTCTGTTAAATACATGATGGTGACTCTAAAAAGTGAAAGGGGATGTTTTGTCCTTCAAACAGAGCTTTTATTAAATATATCTCAGCTTTATCAAATTAATTCTGATTATGCAAATGACCAAAATGCATATAGAATGTTTGTTATTTTAATAATGATGACATTTTCTCATTTATGGGATTCTTGTGGATCACTTTTTACCTCCTCTGTACTTCTATGTTTGAAATATAATTAGTACATTTATCTTTTATTAAAGTTGCAAAATGATTCTGAAGCTGAACAATACAGATTGAGATAAAGGCTGTGTGGTCACAGGCATGGATATAGCCACAATATACCGCATTCTTTTTGTACTTAAACTATCTGTAATAGTAATTTTAATCTAGAACCCTCATGTTACAAAGAAGAACAAGTAATTCCAAATGATTTGACAGATTGTCCGGATTAGTAATCAAGTAATGCAGATTAGTGATTGAGTAACCTGGGGCTCAGTGTCTCACATTTTACATTAAATGAAACAAAGTCACGTAAACAAAAGCGTATACACATTAGCAATGAGACCAAAGATTTAAACCTTATTAAGGTAATAACAAAAATTTTTGTGGACAGTACTGCGCTTTGATTTTATAAAGACTTTTGAAACCTGAACTTTGTTCTTCTGTCTGCCTCCGTGTTGTCTGGCTACATCAACCCCACTCCGGCCTTCTACTCTAAGCAGGCTTCTGCCATTCAGGCTTTGCCCCACAGGACCTGCCATTGGTGTCTTTGTCCCGATGTACCCTGAGCATATCATTGTCCTACCCCTTCCCACGGTGATTTGAAACTAATGTTTGCGTGCTTATGTGCCCCACTATCAGACTAGTTATTTTTAATTGACACCCAATCGTTAACATTTTCCACAGTGCCTAACAGAGTGACATAGTTTAAGTGCTCTAACAATTTTGAAAATTTAACTGAGTAAATTACATTGAGTCTGTACAGTAAGCTAATTATTGAGCATCTACTATAGAGTAGGAGACACTGAAAATAACTGTTATTCTGAGTCTGAGGTAGTATGTGAATTTTACAGAAATAAACTCTTGTTCTGACTTTCTGCTTTTGAACAAAGAATAATCTGTGACCTCTATCTAGCAAACATAGTTCAGTGGTCTTTTGAGTGGCCACCTGGCCTAGGACCTGATAAAATCTCTTTTCTCCGAGGCCATGCTACTTCCATATCATTTTTATAACCTTATGCCTTGAAAGTGTATTGACAGAATAGCCCACCTTGTTTAAGATGTATCAGTGATAGGCTTACAGTGAAGATAAGCTTCTTAGAAAGCTGTCAGTATTGCTATTTTTTAGCTAAAGGAATGATTGAAGGAATTTTAAAAACAGATTTGTGTCTAAGCAGCGACTTAAAGCTGTCATGTTCAATTTGATGTTATATGATTGTGAAATATGAAAAATACTCAAGTTACAGAGCTATCATTATTTTATTGAAATCTAAGGTAAAATAGGCTCTTTTTTCATGTATCTTTTTGGTTGGAACCACCTTTTGAGAATAGAAACATTATTTTGATATATGAGAATCTACATAGAAGATAAATTCAGAAAGAAGGGGAATGACAAACCTTACAGCAAGTTCTGTGGTATTTAGACTGCAGCAAAGACCACCTGTCTAATTCTGAGTATCATTTCTGTTAAGCAGGTTACAGACTCCTCTTTTCCCCCTAGCAAGAAACTGTAAACGTTTGTAGCCTTAGAGGAGGATGCTGCTCTATTTCGCAGTTCGTACTTTATACCCATCCCCTTCATCTCTGGGCGATTTTAGTCCCTGGTTACTCTGGTTACCTGTCTGCTTGTCTTCCTCACAATCCCAGCTTCCATCTCCTCCTCAAAGCCAACCCTCTTCCTCTTACTATTTTTTTTTTTTCCTCTTTTCCCCAAATCCTTCCTCCCAGACCAAAGGCTATGCTTGATTCTCTTTGGCTATTTAAAAATTTATGAAAGTCTTAGTTTCTCTAATTTTTTCATCTTCAAAATAGAAACAATGGACTAAAGACTATATGGAGTTAGCATGATAAGTGAGGGGAAAATGCTTCTTATTAAAAGGAAAACCAACAGCTTTCTCTGTCTTTTCTTTTTTTAATAAAAATACTTTGCATCACAACACCAAAGATAACCATTCTTAACACAAATGTAATAATGGATTCTTCACTGGCCATCCAGTTAAATTGTTTTTAGAAGCTTAAATTCACATATCATTGTGCACTACAACACGTATGCTAATGAAAAACTAAAAAAAAAATCACTTCAAATGGAAATATCCCTGGGAAGCATTTAAATTGGTATTTAACATGTTTTGATATTCCTGATGAGACAGGCAAAGTACTGGTATATAAACTGTAATGTGAGATCTATTTTTAACCAAGTTCATCCTGGTATGATCTACCATTCTACCCTGTAGAAGAAAGTGATTTTTAAGTTTCATTTTGTATATTTATGTTATTTTTTATAGAGATAAGAAACATTGCTATATATTTTTATTGATTTTATTTCTCATACAAGAAAGATATAAAACTCATTTTTACACAGAAATTTGTTCAGGAGATATTTTCATATCAGAAAATATCTTAGAAAACTTAGAAAGCTTTCTTATCTCATTGTGAGGCAATGTAGTTTACTATAAAGTTCCTATAAGGGAGATTGATATTATTTCCGACAGTTTACTCTTTTTTTTTAATTTTATTTTAAAGACAAAAGAATGGAGACATATGACAAAATTATACAGTATATAGAAGGGAATTAATTTTGACTTTCTGTTTTTTTTTTTGTTTTGTTTTGTTTTGTTTTGCGGTACTGGGGATCAAACTCAGGACCCTGTGCTTGCTAGGCAGGTGCTTATTCCACTGAGCTATATCCCCAGCCTATAGAAGGGAATTAGCACTGGATGTTGTATTACAAAATGTTATCTTCACATTAGTTAACACAAAAACATTAAAGAGAAGATAGGGAATTTGCACTGAATGCTGTATAATATAAAGTTATCTTTACTTCTGTTAATACAAAAACGATTGAGGAAATACAGAATTATAGAGAACATAGAAGGGAATTAACTCTGGATGCTGTCCAACATAATGTTACCTTCACCTTTGTTACTCAGTTACACAGATGATGGCCCAATTGATCATTCAATTTTTCTCCTCCCTCATCTCTGTTGCCCCACCACTCAATCAGTCATCTTCCCTGTGATAATAACTGTACTCCTGGGTTTATCTATATCCTTGAACTCTCGCCTTGGGAAGAGACATAGCTGCCTCAGACTATACTATAACATACATGGGTGTATACAAACTGCCATGGTCAGAGGTGGGAAAGCACATATGCTCACAGCAGACCGCCTGGCTCCACCCCGTCGCCATGCTATGGGTTGGGGCGGGTCCAGTCCATGTGGTGGCCTCAGCGGGGCCCTCAGTGGAGCAGCCGCGGGGCCACAGCGGAGCAGCCGCGGGGCCCACAGCGGAGCAGCCGCGGGGCCCACTGCAGAGCATCAGTGACCCATTTGGCTCAGTCCCGTTGCCTTGATGCCAGAACAAGGCATCTTTCTTCTCCTCCCACCTCCTTCTGATCTCCAGCATTACCGTTCCCCACCCCTTCCAGCTGGGCACCGGACAAACTTACGATGCTTGTTATAAGGGCTTGAAATCTCTCTGGCCCATTCTCACTGTGTTAGTTCAGGGTATGAACTGAGACTAAAGATTAGTTCTAGAATAGAGTTGGAGGATTTTTCTCGCGTCTGCTGTATGGAGTATGTTGTTGTTTTTCAGACTCCCAGACTGCTGCTTTTCATCTAATCTGTCGCTATGGGTTCATGCAAGGTTCATATGTGCTAGCTGTAAGGAGACCCTCTTGGTGCTCACATTAATAGTTTGGGGTGAGTCCTGAAGTCTGTGGGTTCATCCCATTGTTGCCAGGAACAGAAGGTGCTTGCCCAAGCCCCCGAGACTCCAGGTGCTCCCAGAAAGAGTTCAGGGCGGGAGCTGAAGCCCAGTAACTCAGTTCATGCTTCCTGCCTGATGCTGGAGTGAGAAGGGCCTGGGGCCATGTGATCCACCTCCATCTGCAGCTCTCTCTTACTGTTGTGCCCCAGTTCCCATTTGTTCCTTGGCTGGATCCCTGGGATTTGCTGTGGCTCTGGGGTCGCTGCCGATGCACCCCACCGCTCCCCACTGGCAGCCGCCCACACCAACACATAGACAATTAAAGAACTACAAAATTACACAGAATAAAGAAGGGAATTATCTGTGAATGCTAATTTACCTAATATTACTTTCCCACTTATTACTCTTTATACTGGTGGTGGCTCGCTTGAAAATTCAAATTCTTTCCTCTCTCATCTCCGTTGCTCTACCACATACTTGTGAACTGTCACCTTGGGAGGAGACATAGCTTCCTCAGACCATACAATACAAGCTGTCCTGTCTGGGGTGGAAAAGCACCCATACTCATCACGGACCGCCTGTCTCCTCCCTGCCTTCGTGCTGCATAGGGTGGGGGCAGAGGTGAGAGGGTTCTGTTCGCCCTCTATGGCGTCACTTGTCAACCCCCAGTGGGGCCGCCTGGGCCCGTAGAGCCACCCATGGATGGAAGGGCCACCCGGGCCCACACAGCCGTCCGCGCCCGCAGCCGGTGCCTGTATTCCAGGTCTGCTGCTCTTCATTAAACGTGTTGCTATGGGTTCTTGCAAAGTTCGTATGTGTAAACTGTAAGTAGGTCCTCTTCGTGTTGTTAATAGTGTGGAGTGAGTCCTGAAGTCCGTATAATCGTCCCATTATTGACAGGAGAATTTGTTGATTACTCCCGCCGCCTAGTCTCTCCGTGTTCACAATGAGATTTCAGGGCGGGAGCTGGAGCCCGGCACCTCAACTCCTGCTTCCCACCTGGTCCCGGAGCGCAATCGCAGCTCCCTCCGCTGTCCACTGCATCCCCTCAGGGCCGCTGCCCATCCCTGCTGCTCCCCACTCACCCAGTAAAGGGGTGGGGGAGGGGATCGCCTCGGGGCAGACGCAGGGTCGGGTGCGGTGAGCTGTGTGCTATTTAGACTGATTCCATCCTGTCTCCCAGCGCCCATTAGGGATGTTTCTGCAGGATCAGGTTTCTGTTTCTGTGGGTGTTGTAATTTCTCGTCTTTGTCCTGGATTCCACTACTGTTCCCATGCGCCATTGCATCTTATAGCTACGCTCCCTCCTCTGACCCTCTCTCGGAACTCCACACTTCCCTGTCCGAGCTGGGAGGCTCCCGTGAGGGTAGGTCTGCGGGTGCTGGGGCGAGGGCGTGAGCTAAAGATGTGTGTGATTTGGAGCTGTCCTTTCCCCTTCCCGCCTCCCTCCGAATGCGCCATGGCGGACGTCCGATCCTTTCTTCCCGAATAAGTCCTTTATTCTTTCCAAGGATTTCAGTTCCCATTTCAAATCTTTCCCGAGTTCAAGGTGCCCACCTCTCTCCTTTTTGTCCTTCTCTTATTGCTGTATTTCTTTGTCTAGGTGGGATTTCTGGGAGAGATTCTGCCTCTGCTTCCTATCTGGTCGCCATCTTGTTAAACGGTCCCCAACAGTTTACTCTTAGCAAGAATTCTGGAACGTATAGTTTATGCACAGAACATTGTGATGAAAACAGATGGATCCGTAGCTTATAATCTAGAACGTGAGACTGATGCTTTTAGGTGACATGTACGTAATTTTTATACATATTTTCAAAGAAAAGGTGTCCATTATCCTTCCTGCCTTGCATTGGTGTGTCAGATTTTGCATCACAGCTATTTCTGAAGTTTCTGTGCTATTTTACTTTGAGGATTCAGATGCCGTCATTATACTGTTTCAATTACTGGGCATAGAATATGTTTAATATCTGGAGCATGTCCCCCACACTGTTCTTATTTCTGAGTTTTCCTGGCTATTGTTTGTTTCACTGTGAGTTAAAAAAAATATGACATCTTGTTCCTCAATAGTAAATAAGGCAGATAGCACTAAAATAGCTACTGTTATAGGAAAACTGATCTTCTACTTCCCGTTGTACTTAGACCTTTACCATAAGTTATAATTTTTTGCCCTTTAGAAATATTTTCTAATTTGTTTTAAAATATATTGGAAAGATATTCAGAAGTCTGAATTTTTATTTAAGTTTATTGCATAATTTCTTAATATTTATGTGGCTATTATAAATGGACCATTCTGTTGCATCCTACTTGCTGAGTGATAGTGGTGCGTATTTACATTACGACTTGATGATTAATTTCAGAAGTTAATCATTGTGCTCTACCATAAATTTCAGTTGGTTCTATTGCTTACCAGCATATAGTTATTTCACCAGCAAATTATTTTAGTAACATTTTTGTCTTTCTAAAATTTCTTTCCTTTTTGCAAATGTGCTGCTAATAGTTCTACTACTATGTAAGTCCCAGTGTATCTGGAGGGAATTTTTCTTGGAATGTTTATTATCAGAAACTTTGTATTGTGTTTTCCCATTAAATATGTTGACTCTCAGTCCCATTTCTGTGGGATAGAGATCAACGTGTGTGTGTGTGTGTGTGTGTGTGTGTGTGTGTGTGTGTATGTGTGTGTATGTATGTGTGTGTGTCTATGTGTGTCTGTGTGTATGTGTGTGTGTATGTGTGTGTGTGTATGTGTGTGTATGTATGTGTGTGTCTGTGTGTGTGTATGCATGCACATGTGTGTGGAGTTACGGTATATATGTGCTCTCTCAACTCACAAGGAGTATGACCTTTTTTCCAGTTTCCACCTTTGAAGTAAATTACAAATTCCATTCCCTCCTATTATAAGGATGATGTTTCATCACGTTATCAATATGTCTCTACTCTGCCATTTGAATTATAAATTTAGACTAAAATTACAACTTACTATAATTTGTTCTCATGCTGTGGAATAACCCCTGAGAAGAAATGTCTCCTTGCTTGTGATAAAAGAATTGATTGCTTTGATAATGTCTGAATATATGACTGGTGACAAGGAGGTAGCAGTAGATGTGATCTGTGTCTTAATGTCGTATTCACAAAGATTTAATATATCACTATGTTTTCTAAAATAATGGCATTTCCAATCATTGTTGAAAACTATTTTCTTAGAGTTAAGTGTGAAAGTTTTACTAGCTTGTATAATTGCTCCTTTTTAGGTCTAGAGTGATTGTTACTACTTCTTATGAGTCTAAAATTTGTGTTTATTCTTCCTACTAGTAAATAGTGAGCCCTTATGGAAACATACTGAGCAACAGCTATGAAAATGTTAGTATGATTATTTCCATGGTATCAGGCAGCATACTTTGGAATAGAAGGGAAAGCAGAGACTGGAAGTCCTTAGCAAGCGACACAATAAATTAGTTTTCTGCCAAACTAAGTTACTTATCTTTTCTACCTGAACGTCCCATTCTATGAGCAGAGGTGATTATATTACTTAAGTTATTAAATTTTGAGATGGTGTAAACTGAGATGTTGGTAAAGCAAAGAAGTAAAAAGGAGAAACATACGTTAAGGTAGCAGCTATTATTATTTCGTCACAATCCCTGCTGCTGTGGGTGGAAATGATGCTCAGGCAACAAGTTAGGTTAACGCACAGGGCTACAATAATACTAACACAAAAAGGCCCCAAATCCAATTAGTAAGCACTAAGCAGACAGGCAGCACTTAAATCACCCAAAATTATTTTGGGAAAATGGCAAAAATGAAAATATAAGTCTGAAGAAATACTGTATATGTTTTGCAAAGAAGTTGCTTTTCCTTTCTAAGTCAAAATGCTTGTGTAAGACATTTCATTTCAAGGGAACTTTGTCCATGTCAAAGCAGGCATAGCTGCTTCTCCCACAGGCCTTCAAACTCCTGAAGCTTTTGTGTCTTCTTCATGTTGCAAGGCTTGAAGTTTCAGTTCAGCTTCTGACTGTGGCTTAGTTCCTGAGGATACAAAGGTGTCCAGCTCTGAAATGCCATGAGTTTAGGTTTTGACATTTTCTTTTTCTTATGAGTTTTTAAAAAATACTTATGACTGCAAAAGATTTGTGTCCTTAAAATGAACGGATAGAAAGCATATCCAAAGGGTATTTTTGAAACATCTGTTTGGGGGCAAAAACTTACTCATACATAAACACATAGATGAAAGAGCTCACTGTTGGCTGAATCTCCATGTTAGTCAGCACTTACTTGCTTTGACAAAATAACTGGATAAAACAGAAGAAGAAAGATTTATTTTGACTCATGATTCTGGATGATTCAGTCCCTGGTTGGCTGGCTGCAAGACAGAAGTATCACCACAGACAGGCAGAACGAATGAAGGTTGCTCAAGTTATAGCACCTGTGAAGCAGAGAAGAAAGGGAAGTATCAGAGAGGAAGGAGTCAGGGACAAGATACATTCCTCAAGGTGATACCCACATGATCCACATCTGCCAACATCACCCAACCCCTTGTTCCCATCACTTACCAGCAATGACATCAAGGCATGACCTCATTCTGGATTTACACTTTGATGAAGCTAGAGCTGTCTTGATCGAATCACTCTGAAAAACCATGCTTCCGAACACATGAGATATATATATTATATATATCAGACACGGTTTCTAAACACTGCTACACTTTGATTTCCTCATGTGAAACATTGACACAAAGGTATCTTAATTATGTTTTGAGGATTAAATTAGTTAATAGAGTTTAAATATTTAGAAGAATGTGAGGACTAGAATAAGGACTCATTTTGGAAATTTAAAATGCATATATATCTGTAAGGAATTGATTAATTCATATGGTGACATTTAAGCTGTCCCTTGTGGAGGAATGCAGTGATCATAAGAAGGCGTGGGTGCTTCTCTGAACAGGTTACAACCTGGAAGGGTGCTGCTATGTAGAATGTGGTATAGAATGGATGGTAAGGAAAAATTTTCTGAGACATTCTCAGTTAGAAAACAACAGCATTCTAGATTTTAAAGAAAGATAAAGCAGGTAACAAAGTTAAACCTGATACACTAAAAATGTCATTGATAAGTGAATCAGTACAATAGAGGAGAGGACTTTATGGGAGAAATGCTAAATGCTCTGTGTGACCTTGGGATTCATTTCTATTATTGAGTGGCAAGCTTCAGAATTCTGAATTTCATTTATTAGCAATTGCTATTGGTGAGACCTTAAAGGGTTAATTATTGTTTGTTTGATTCCAGTCTTCTATTACTTGAACAGAAGAGCTATGTGACTCCTGTGTTTTGTGATTTTATTGACTAAAGTTTGGCAAGTTGGATTGGAATGAGACTATCAGTTCTTTTTTTTTTTTTTTTTTTTTTTTTTGCGGTACTGGGGATCGAACTCAGGACCCTGCGCTTGCTAGGCAAGCGCTTATTCCATCCCCAGCCCTGGATTGGAATGAAACAAATTTAAGAGCAAGAAATCAACTGGGAGGTTACCCAACCAACATTCTTTAAAGAGAGACTCTACTAGATGTAGTGCTAGAAGTGAAAAAAAGGGGAAAGATGTTACGTAAAAGTAAGAATTTGTTATTGTCTGCTGACCTTACAAACTTTGAAGTTCCTTGTAGAGTGTTACAAAATATTTATATCAATATTTAAGTAACCTGTTAAATTCATTTAAAATCCAGCAAGACACCGGTTTGTTGGAAATATTTAAATTTCCCACTCAACAGTTTGTGAACTATTTTCATGCATTAGAAAATGACTATTGAGATATTCCCATCACAATCATATATATGCCATAGATGTCCAACAAGCCATTTTGGTGTTTGACAACAAGGCCTATTTCTGGCATGTAGCGGATCCACAGTGGTTATAAAATAGGAAATGAAACAGAATCTGATGGTAGAATTAATCCTGGATGAATTGCTTAGAGCTGCTCTATTCCAGATGAGAGCTACTGCTGTCTGTCTTCAAACTTCCCTGCATCAGAACTGATGGCTTTGTATGTGGCCACTGCCATGCACGATGACGATCACCCAGGGAGGGTAAATGCATTTCCAGTGGCCACAAAGGCACCTCAGACAGTTTTGTACAATGGCAGCTCTGTCCTAGAAAATTATCATACTGCATCAGCTTGAAATTTATATCTTTGTTGACCAGAATACAACTTCTTCTTGATCTTGACCATGCGGAGTTGAAGCATTTTTGTTTTTTAGTAATTGAAGCAATCTTTTCCACAGATCTCAAAAAGCATTTTGATTTCCTTGCTAAATTCCATGCCCAGACCAGTGATGTAAATAGTGATGGTACCGAACGGAATAGTGAAAATGATCACCTCTTGGTCTGCCAGGTGCCTACCAAGCTAGCAGTTACAAATGGCCCAGCAAAAGTGTAGGACTTGCATTTAAAATGGACAGAAGGCATTATCAATGAATTTTATGAGCAGGGAGATAAAAAGCAAATCTTGCCTAACCATCAGTGCCTTCATGGATCGTTCATCTCTTCAACTAGCAAAAGCCCAAGAATCTTCATCACTCTGTGGATCCCTGTGTAACTCCTCTGATGCTGCTGGCTTGCTGCTGGCCAGGGGTAGAAGCAGAAGAGGATGATGACAGTGAAAATGGTGATGATGAGGATGGGGATGAATTAGATACAGATGAAGAAATGGCAGATGATCTAAATTCTAAACCACAAAGAAGGAAAGCTAGAGGCAAACATTTTGTCAGCTAATACACCACCTCACTGAAAACCACAAGATATGGAAGAAAATTATAGAGGGTGGAGAAATATGTAAAGCTGAGGGGAATAAGCTGCAGGTGGAGAATACCTGCTTAGCTCAAGCAGATGAGATTGAGTTCATTGAAGGAGCAGATGAAGAGGAAGAGCAACAGTTGCAATAAAAGAAAGGTCATATTGAAGAACCCTGGAGAGCTGTGCCCAGGATCAAATCATTACCTGATGTTCACTGTGTGACTTTCAATTGACCATTCCCACATAGACAGAACTTAATGCTGTGAGAGGATCCTTGCTGTGCTGGCAGTTTCTCACCCCTCAGCACTTTCATCACATGGACTAGAACACTGTACTTACAGTTCAGCTTCAGTTGACTTGTGCTGCAAAGTCATTACTCACAACCTTCACTGGTATATAAATACTTCATCATAATGCTGCTTAGCTGGGTAGTGAGCTCCCATTTCTCTCTCCCTCCCTCTCTCTCTCTCTCTCTCTCTCTCTCTCTCTCTCTCTCTCTCTCTCTCTCTCTCTTTCTTTCTCTTTCCTTCTTTCTTGTATTTTGGAGACAGGATCTCCCTATGCAGTTCAGGCTGACCTGGAGCTCATTTTGTAGCCCAGGCTGCTCTCAAACTCGTAACAATCCTCTGCCTCCTGAGTGCTGGGATTACAGGCGTGCACCACCATGAGATGAGCCCTCATTGTTCATGGTGCAGGGCTTATAACTAAAAAAATCAAGTGACTTGACTTCAGTTTCCAAAGTGGCCAGAACTTTCTGCTTTCGTGAAAACAGAATGAGATGGGTCCGTGAACAATAAACTCCCAAATTAAAATTTAGTAGCGCTTTTTAATAGTTGAGCCCAACGACCCTCACTCACGCCTCTGTTTCAAGGCTGAGAAGTGAGAACCCCGAGCCCATTGTATGCAGGGCTTATAAAGACAAAAACCACAATGAATACAGGGGTGTAGCAGGTACGTTATGCCTGGGTAACTGTCCTGTTTCTGGCAGGGACGGGCAATGCTCTTTGAGTTCTTTCCGAGAAAGAACAAGGAACCTTTAAACAGTAATTATGTAACCGTACATGGACTTTAGCTGTTTTAGGTGAATCAGGGGTCAAGCATGGGGTTAGTCTAGCAAGCAGCTGGGTAATTGGGCCATTACACAGGATTGTATTGTATTTCCAAATGTATCTTGTATGTTTTTCCATGTTTTGAAAAAGTCTATACCTATATTGAAGTTTTGTGAGATTCTAAATCTCACCCTTAATGTTTTCCTCCTGGTTTCATCTTTGTCTCCACAGTCTTCAGCACTAGATGAACAGCAAGAATTGCAATCCCCTTTTCTTTTGTACCCACTAGTTACTTAATAAACATATTATTTTCAAAGTCCTTTCTAGACCTTTTACTTTTCTACTATCATTTATATAATATTGTGATAGTGTCAGCTAACACAATATAACTAATTGACTTCCATGTTCTGCTAAATAAAGTGAAAATTCTTTGATATTAAGGTCTTCCATTATAAAAAAAAATGGGTTAAATAACCGTAAGTCATTGCAGGCTGATCAGGCCCACAGTCTCCCAAGCGAGTGGATGGACAAAGGCATAAATGAAAAATGAGACAATAGAATATGATTTCAGGGCATCCAGGAGGGACTAATTCCTTTCCAGCTTCTTTATTCTCTGAATTAGCCAAAGACTTTTCTGGGTCACCTGTTTTTATTAGGTTTTCAAATATGGGAGGGGGAATACTGAAGAAAACACAGGAATCTGGGCAGGAATCTGGGTAGGGCTCAGGAATCCCTTCAGGGACTCCTCCAAGTACTATTATGTTAATTTAGGAGTGCTATGTTATCTCCAGGAAGGCCTTCACAGCAGGGCTGCAAGCCATAGTTTCCTTAAAGGTAATAGGGGTTGGAGCCAGGGGTCCTCAGCTGCAGTCACCTTGTCCTTGAGGCATCACAGAGTCACAGGCCAATACAGGCTTCAGCAGTGACCAGTGACTCATAGAGGTTCATTTACTATGGATCAGCTGCCCATCTGCAGAAAAGGTGCTTAAGTCTCTGGCAACTCCCAAGTAAATATGAAAAGCCAGTTGGTTATTATTAAATCCTGCTCAGAGCCACTTCATAGTGGTCCCCGTCAACCCACCACCTGCACTCTCTGCTTTCTTTCTCCATCTGCTTTTATTGCTCTATTCTCACAATAATTCACGAGGTTCCTTCTTTGTGGGTTTTGCCATAGGCTTTGGCATGGTTTCGGCAAAGAAAAGAAGTCAGTGGGGACAAGAAGTTTGAAAATAGATGTGACTCACAAATGGAGAAAATGGTAAGCACAGAAGGAAAAGCAAACCAAGGAGAAAAGCTTGGACCTTTCACTTGACCGTTGGACTTTTAGTTACCAGTTGTGATGTCAGCTCCAAACTGCGATCCTGAACCTCAATTCTCTACATATCATTGTCATATTCAAAGCTGGTGAAGTTTTAGTAAATTTTTCAAGGGAGAAACCATATCCAGAGAATAAAAATTCTGGTTTAAGAGGAATTGTTAAAATAAAGAAGACCACAAGAACAAAATATTAAATGGAAATTGAAGAAGAGAAAGATGGTTGAGAATTTCAGGAGCTCAAAGTTCTCAAGGGATGCCCATTAGAAGCACTGGGACACTTTTTAAGAAAACATAGTGATTCTGAAGCCAGAACTATAAATAAAGAATCTTAAGGGACTAAGGCTTGATACAACCAAACCATATATATACCAATTCTGTCCATAAAAGTAAAACAACCTAGTAGTGTACGGGGACATGGTCATCTATACTGAGCGCTAAGCTCTTTTGCTATTTTATTTCACTGGTACAGTACGTGTTTGTGTTACGTGCCGTTTACAGCCGTCTCTACATCTTATTTTATTCCACTTATTTCCCTTTTCCGCACCCCACACCCTTGTTTCCTTGGACCCAGAGCACTAAGTTCTACCTCTACTAGTGACTAATTGAAATGCAGTGCCACTGATTTCAACAGACAGCATTTTATAGGGTAAAAGTATTCTAATTTTAGCCAGCTGAGACGCAGCACACAGCATCAGAACACACACGTCTTTCCTGGAGATCTTGTTCAATGAGAAATGAGTTTGTGATCTATATCATATCAGTGTTGGGCTATTTCAAAATAGGAAGCTTGAAGGGTGTAATTTAAGTGTCCTTGCAGTGCTGTAATTATTTCTAAAAATTTCATTTTGCTTGGGAACTGCTCAGCAGCTCTGCCTGAGAATTAGTTTTCAGCCTCATGAGGACGATGATGGCAGTTTCACACTCTTGCTCTGAGATGTCTGGGAAGCATTTCTTTGCTCTCTGTGAGTCTATACCCTGTGTGCTTTCCTCCCAATATTTTACTGATGGTCTGGTAAACAAATGTTGCAGAGAGGATTACATTTATTGACATGAAATTTAAAAAGTTGGCTTCCTCAAACATTGCCTCTGGTTAGAATTCTACAATCATATTTCCTCATTATAACTTCCTCAGTCGTTTTCTTGGATTATTAATACCAAATGAAAGCGAGATAGTGAGAGCAAGCAGTTAATATGTTCATTGTGGTCTCGCAAACATGAACATAGATGTGCCTGTACATATTCTACTTATATAAGCATGTAACTTGAATTTACACTAAACAAACACACATGCTTGAATTTACATGGTAGTTCTGCTTGCTCTCATATTTAACTTCTCGCTTTTTGCTTATGACATTTTCCATCACAGATTATATAACCTAAAGCAGAGATGGACAGCAAAATATGTATATGTACTTACAGAAAAACAAGCCCAGGATTAATGATGTGGATTCTTATATTTATAGGAGAAGGGGTGTTCATTTTGCTAAATTAGCTACTAGATAGTATACGTATATATTTGTACTTATTTTTAAAAATACATATATAGTCCACAACTGAAGAAACAGGCTTTTTGTGTTTCACAGGGCTATTTGAAAAACTGTTGTCTTTTGAGGGCTATTTGTTCTCATTAGAGTAATAAAAGTATGATATTGAAAATATTTTCTTGGTATACGTGTGCATTCCATTTCCTCCTTCCCATCCCGTAGTCTCTTCACTCTCTGGAGAGAATCTGCCATCTCTCCTTTGTACCGTGCTCTTCATTCATATTTTGGTTTCTCATATAGGAGAAACCACACAGTGCTTAAACTTCCAAGTCTGACTTATTCCCCTCAGCATTAGGGCCTCAGGATCACCCATTTCCACAAAAGACTTGGCACCACCTTTCTTCATTACTATGTGTGTGTGTGTGTGTGTGTGTGTGTGTGTGTGTGTGTGTGTGTAATATATATTTTTTTTACCTACTTAGCTGTTATGAATACCTAAGCTATTTCCAGAGCTTAGCTACTGTGAATTGTGCTGCTTTAAAAATGGGTGTGAGCCGAGCATGGTGGCACACACCTGTAATTCCAGTACTCGGGAGGCTGAGGCAGGAGGATCATTGTGAGTTCCAGGCCCGCCTGGGCTACAAAGTGAGCTCAAGGCCAGCCTGAACTGCATAATGAGACCCTGTCTCAAAAAGACAAAAGAAAATCCCTAAAAATGGGTGCGCCTGTATAACTACACTATGATCTCTTTAACTCTTTTGGAAATACACCCAGGAGAAGCATAGCTGGTTCAAATGGAATTTATCTTTTTAGTTTTTTGAGAACCCTCATATTTATTTCCATAGTGCTTCCCATCCCACCAAAAATATAAAAGGTTTATTTCCACCACATGGTCACCAGCCTTTATTGCTTTCTGAGTTCTGGATGACAGCCTCTCTTAATGGAGTACAGTGGAATCTCAGTGCTGTTTTGACTTGCATTTCCCTACTGGCTAAAATGGGCAACAGTTTTTCATGTATTTATTGACCATTTGTACTGCTCAGAGAAGTGTTTGTTCATTTGCTCATTCCCTGATTGAGTCACTTGTTTTGGGGGGGTCTACTTTTTTTAGCTTTTTTTATATCCTAGGCATTAGTCCTCCAATAGAAGAGCACCTGACAACGTTTTTCCCATGTTATAGATTATCACTTCATTCTGTTGTTTCTGTTGCTGTGCAGAATGTAGTGATGTAATATAATGTAAGTACATTACATTAATGTAATATAAACCTTAACGTAATATAAACCATTTTTTGATTCTTGGTGCCATTTTTTGTATTATTGGAGTTCTTTTAAGGAGGTGCTTGCCTGTGCCTTATGTGTTTTCCATGTTGTATCTTCTAGAAGTTTCAGTGTTTCTATTATTATACTTAGATCTTTGATTCATTTTTATAGGATTGTACCAGTTGAGAGATATTGGGTCTGGTTTCCTACATCTGCATATGGACAGTTAATTTTCTCCACATCATTTGATAAAGCAGCTATCTTTTCTCCAGCACATATTTTTAGCTTCTTGGTCAAAGAGCAGATGGTCAAAGGTATATGGAGTTTTTTCTGTGTCTTCTCTTCTGTTCCATTGGTCTACATGATATTTTTGTGCCAGCATCATGCTGCTTTTAATACTACAACTTCTTAGTATAATGTGAATTCTGGGGTTGTGATGTCTCCCACATTGCTCATTTTTCTCAATAGTACTTTTACGTATTTATGAAGTATATTTATAATTCCATTCATGTGTGCAATGTGTAAATATGAAATCAGTGTAATGAGCATTTCCACCTCCTTAAACATTTACCATTTCTTTGTGTTTAAAGTGTGCCTATAATTTACAAATTTATATATATATATATATATATATATATAATAGAGCATATTTTATAGTTACTTTTGACTCAAATGTTTTAGTGGTACTTGTATAATGTGTGTAATAACTCACAGGTGGAGAAGAATATTTATGGATTTACATGTATCAGAGAGCCATGTATCTGAGAGGATCTATCAGGCTCTGAACCTGCCCTGAGCTGTACATGTACAAAAACTCATCACAGGTGAATGTAATCTAGAAGACCACAGTCTGCATTCAGTTGAGCATTTGGAAGATGCAGAACTATAGCTGACACGTTCCTCATCCTATATGGTTATTTTTAAACTTTCATTGTATTTGACATCTTAAGTATTTTGTTTAAGCTAAGAATCTTACGTTGTTTAGGCTTCAGTGTACTTAACAGTTTTTACCTAAACATGAAGAAAGAGGTGGTATTGTTCATTGTTTTATTTTATCTGTTTATTCACTTTTTTGGCAGTACTAGGGATTGAACCTAGGACGTGAACACTGAGGTCCATCCTCAGCCTTTTTTTTTTAGTTTGTATTTTGAAAGTCTCACTAAGTGATTGCACAGGCTGAGTGGGCATTTCAGTCTTCCTGTCTCAGCCTCCCAGACTGCAGGTATGTGCCACCAGAGCTGGCTTCTTACCTAAACCTTCATGAATGACTGGGTTTCTCAGTTCATATAGATATTTGCCAAAGTCAGTGAACCTTCTCAGATGAAAAAGCATTCTGTATTGTGAAACGCAATTGTTGTAGTCACAGTTTTAATGAAAATTTCCATGTTTGAAGGAATTCTATGAGGGACCTTGTGAGCTAGGCAAACATTATTGTACTAATTTAATAGTTACTGGAAACAGCATTGTTACTGAGTTACAGATGAAATCAGACAATACAGGAATGTGTGGAGAGGGATGTTATGGGTTCTGTGATCCCCCTATAAATTCTTAGAATGAAATTGCATTTTAATTTTTGCAGTTCAGTGCTCCTTGTCTCCAATTTTTTCCACACTTTTTATTTCATTTAGAAAATTTAATTGGCTGAATCTGGCCATAGAAATTGTGTCCATAACATTTCTGGTGATAACTCTTATATTATATACCTGAGTTATATCTAACTCAGCATGTGATTTCTTAATGAAATTAGCTTGTTAAATATATGCATTTGAGGGGCTGGGGATATAGCTCAATGGAGTAAGTGCCTGCCTGACAAGCACAAGGTGCTGAGTTCGATCCCCAGTACCACCAAAACCAAAAAAGAATATATATATATATATATATATATATATATATATAAAACATTATGGGTGCATGAAGTAGATATTCCTCCTGATGATTAGAGGATCAGTCCTTAAAACATTCTACTCTGTATGACAAAATATATTTTTATTCAAATAAATTTATTATATCTTCCTAAGAAACTATAGAGAACTTAAAAAAAATTTCCCATCGAATCCAGGAAATTAATGCTGTTGTTGACCATACTGTGGTAAAGGTGTGGTGGTAAACAAGAATACAAGAATTGTAATATCTGGTCCAATCTTCTTACTATATACTGTAGTCCTTCAAAAATATTCATTTTATTGTATTTATAAGTTGTAGGCATTCTGTACTTTTAAAATATTGGGAAATAACAGCTCCAGAATTTTGGAAATGGGCTGAAGGTGTAGCTCAATGGTGAGGTGCTTGCTAACAAGCCCAAGGCCGTATGTTCAACACCCTCTCAACTCCTAGCACCGCAAAAGCAAAGCAGAATTTTGTAAACTGCTTTAGATTGTCCCAAAAGTTCAAATTACCTATCATTTCCTTAATGACAGATAAAATTTTAACTTTCAGTCACTCTTAAAACTCTAACATTCTAATCATAAAAGCAAGATTACAATTTTTAGCGTGTAGAGAAACATTAATCCTCCAAACGTTTTTAGACAATACTAATATTACCTAGAAAATGTTCTTGGAAGGTGGCACTGCTTGGTCCAACCCCAAAGAAGCCTGGATGAGAGAAGGGCATCAGGGGGAAAAATAAAGACAAACACAAAACAAAACCAAAGAGACCTTAGTTCATTAATTAGAAAAATAATGTATACATTTCTTTCTCTGTATATACTTAGTGCATATTTTAAATACGTCGATTCCCTGAGTAAAATACTGTGTTTAATCCAATACTTTACACAATCATTTATAACATAAAAACTTTGCCTCTTTACTTCAGGTATGTATTAGTGCCATCTGGTACATTAGTCTATTCTAACACACAAGTTCAGAATGCATAGTTAGAACAATGCGAAGACTCTCAAATGTATGAAAAACTGACTTATTTAACTTCACATCTCTCAAAATGGATTACAACACTTTGTTTTTCCTTTTGCTGTACTTCGATGTTTTCCTCCAATAGATTGTTTTTTTTCCAACCTTAATTGCAGTCAATATTCAATCTTTAAGAATTTTACTAAATTGATCAAATAGAAATGAAAACCTTTATGGATGAAATAATGAAGTTAAATTTTCAAATAATTTTTAATTATAAAGAAGTACAGATAAATGAAATAAAATTACACAGTGGACCACCTGTTCAAACAAGTATTCAGGCAAGACTCATGTTAAAGAGGATAATTTGATTTCAACTACATTTTACTGATTTTATAGCAAATTATTTGTTGGATAATTGCTAAATGTATTGAGAGGATTAAAGTTGCTTTCCTGAAACTGAGCAAAAACTTAAATTACAAAGATTAAAAGGATATGGTTTCTATACTTCAGAAACTTACTGTCTCTTGAAATATACTTGTGGGTTTTTACTTATGAAGGAATAGAGTGGTTTAGAAAATTAGATGTTCATATCCTAACAACTTGATTTACAAGTCTGGAAATATAGTACTTGCTTCTGCAGCACACATACAAGACTGGAAATGTAAAATATATAAATATATATTTTAAGTATCTATAAAAGATAGGTTTAATACAATAACTATTCAACCAAATGAATAATTTACATTAAATATTGTCTCTTTGCTATATCTTATAGTGATAACATTGAGAAATTTACATTCATAAATTGTCTTATAGGAACCTATTTGGAAATATATATGTATATATATAATGTATTTCTATTTTACTCTTAAAATTACATTGTCCATGTATATGTATTGATAAAATACATGAAATCCAGAACAGCAACTACATAAAAAAGCTCATTAGCTCCTTTAGAATTTCCACTGTACCTTCACTTTCGATTTTCTTCTTGCCTGTTCTGTATCACTCTGAAGTGCATTTGTACATTATTTGAGTATTGTTTTTATATATTTACTGAGAAATAAAGATGGCAGATATTATTGTTAGGAACTGGAAATATATTCACCAAACAGCAGATACTCAAGTAATGCTTGTTGAAGGAATCAATTACACTGTGACATCTTTTTGAAAAGCTGTATGATATAAAATGTGCACTTGTGCATGGGAGAGAGGGAGACGGGGAGACAGCGGCCTTGTTTTAACTGTCTATCAAAATATAGGCAATAGCTGAAGTACATTCATTATTTCCCTGTTCAGTACAACTTTGGGTGTGGGCTTGTCATATATAGCTTTGCTCATTTTCAGATAAGATCTGGGAACACCTATTTTGAACAGGTTTATATCATAAACAAATTTTGAATTTTGTCGTAGGATTTTTCTGCACCTATTGGGATCATCATGTAACTTTAGTCCTTGGCACCAGGATGTGGTATACTATGTTTATTAATTTATATATATTGAATCATCTTTTTAACCTGAATACTCACCCATCTAACCTCTAAATGTATTATTACTTTGAGTGTTTGCGTAAGAGTTTATCAATTTTATCTGTGCAGAGAGCCACCTCCGTTGCATTGGTCCTTTCTAGTGTTCCTGTGGTCCCCACTCATTAGTTTCTGCTCTGATCTTTGTCATCGCTTTCCCGCTTGTCTTGGTTACTTTTCTCTTCTTGCTGAGACAAAATACCCAACACCCAAAATGAAGAAAGGAAAGGTGTATTTAGCTTACAGTTTGTGGAGGTTTCAGTCCATACTTGGCTGCTTCAGAGGCAGAGTGGCACATGGCAGAGGGCAAGCTTCATGGCAGCAGAGCACAGCAAAACAACCAGAGCAAAAGGGACGAATGGCAGGCAAGCAGCTTCTTTCTATCCCTTACCTTGTAAACAGCCTACTCCCACCCAGGGGGCGTGTAGCTCTCACACAGTCCCCATGCCCTCCTCTTCCACAGGCTCAGGATGTATACAAAGTAAGCACTCTGGCTTCCTGCTGAATCACATAGTTAACCTTTTAAACTCCCCAAGTTGACACAATGTATCAACCATAACATTCCACCCTTCGTCAATTTGGCAGTCATACACATTTCCTTAAACCCAGTTTCCAGATACAAAGACACCACCCCTGTACAAATGAAAATTAAATACTTCTAACATTTAAAGGCACAAAATAAACATCACCATTGCAAAAGGCACAAATGGGAATATAGAGCATTGGGACCAAAGCAAGTCCAAAATCCAGCTGGGCTAACATTGTGTGCTGCAATTCCACATCCAGCATCTGAAGCAACATGTTGTACATTGTGAACTCCAAAGGGCTTGCATCAGTCCACCCCTATGGCACTTCTGTTCGTTACAGCCTCCATGGCTTCTCTCTTAGGCCTGCTTTGCTCTCTCCTTGCAGCTTTCCTCTGATGATCCATGTTCCTGGCTTTTCTAAACTTCTGAGGTCTCCAGGGCACCTTTTGCTTCACACTCACAGCTTCACACACTGCCCTTTCAGGAGCACACTGCCTGGCCTCCCAGGCCTTCTGAAATCTGGGTGGAAGCCTCTTTAACCTCAGAACTCTTGCATTTTCCTTGCCCCTAATCCAGGGCCACATGGATGATGCCAAGGCCTGCTGCCACGTGGAGCAGTAGCCAAACTTTCCTCTCTCTTGGCCTTAGGGTTTGAGTGCCTGGATCGCTGGGCACACTGAATCCATTTCTGAGGAACAGATTCTCTATGCTGCCTCCATTCTGGAACCTGGTGCGGCTGCCACCGCCATTCTGGAACATGGTGCTCTTTAACTTCCTTCTCAAGGCAAGGTCTTTCACCTTTGCAGTTTTGAGACTGTAAAGGTTGGAGACTTGGCCTGAGCAGACCATCTTTTCCATTCTCTTGTTCCTTCTCAGCAATACAGAGTTCCTCAGCCTTATCTTTGAAAACCACAGTTTTACTGGAGCTTCCTTTCTGGTCAAACTCATGACATTTTAAATCATCCTGCTGGGCTCTTTGCTCTTGATTGTATATATATATCTGGCTAAAACCCCCCAACAATAGCCATGCCACTGCCCCAACATTTGACTGCCTTCAAATTTCTTTTGCCAGATTAATCAGTTCACTGTCGCCCTTAATCTCAGTCTTAGGCAAATTCTCTGGACATGAGCAAAATGCAGACAAACTTTCTGCCAAGCCATAACATACATCATCTGAAGTCCAACAACCAATGCAGTCCTTCCCATCAGAAACCTTCCAAACCCAGTCTTTACCGGCAGGATTCTATCAGCCTTCTGGTTTTCTGAGCTCTGACCAGAATCTCCCAGACAGAACAGCCAAAGGTGTTCCAGCGCATCTCTTTCAGCAGACATCTCTGAACCTTTCCAAACTCTTCCCATAAGCAATTTCCAAAGGCTCTTGAACCACATGGTCAGGTATAGTAACAGCAACAACCCCACTCTGCTGGTACCAAATTCTGTCTTGGTTACTTTATTCTTGTTGCTGGGACAAAATACCCAACACCCAAAATGAAGAAAGGAAAGGTGTATTTAGCTTACAGTTTGTGGAGGTTTCAGTCCATACTTGGCTGCTTCAGAGGCAGAGTGGCACATTGGCAGAGGGCAAACTTCATGGCAGCAGAGCACAGCAAAAACAACCAGAGCAAAGGGGACGAATGACAGACAAGCAGCCTCTTTCTATCCCTTACCTTGTAAACAGCCTACCCCCACCCAGGGGGCATGTAGCTCTCACACAGTCCCCATGCCCTCCTCTTCCACAGGCTCAGGATGTATACAAAGTAAGCACCCTGGCTTCCTGCTGAATCACATAGTTAACCTTTTTAAACTCCCCAAGTTGACACAATGTATCAACCATAACACCACTGCTGGTTTGGTGTTTGGTTAGTTCTTGTTCTTCTAGGCTTTGAGATGCACCGTTTGGTTCCTCCTTAGAGGTCTGTTACATTCTTCTATGTAGGCCCTCATAGCTATGAACTTCCCTCTCAGGATTGCCTTTGCCATGTCCCACAGATTCTAGTTATGTTTTGATTGCTTGATTCTAGAAAATTTGATTGTTTGATTCTAGAAAAATTTTTTTTTAATTTCCCACCTGGTTGTATCAATTACTCATTGATCTTTTAAAAGTGTATGTCCAGTCTCCGTGTTTCTGTAGTTTTTGTGGATTCTCTTGTCATTTGCTTCTTGTGAATTTATTCCACTGTGACCTGATAGGATGCATGAGATCATTTCCATTTGAAAGCAGAAGAAAGGTTATTAGAGATGACAAAAGGGATTGGGGGGATGAAGACGGTGAAATTGAGTAGGTAAAACATATCCTATTCTTGGTAACTCATATGCATTAACAATGATTTTAAATGTAGGCAATATTTTTCTCTGGTTAGTGGTGGTATTTCAAATGATTTTTAATGTTTCCCCAATTCACTCTTTGATATCCTGTCACTTTTTAAAGAAAAAATAAAATATTTCAGTTGTGATTTTAAAATGTCATCACAATCCTGTGTTCATCCAAAGTGTATTTGTAATGATTATATTCTTAATGATTATATTGCTGCAAGACAGAAAAAGTGCTACTCCTGCTCTCAAATCACTTGGTCATACACCATCAGAGGTAATAAAAAATTACCTGGAGCACAAAGTCAAATGTAATGAATTCCTTAACCGTTGAGCATAGAAAAAGTGTATTCTAAGCAACAATTATTGAAAATAATTTAATTATTTTCCACGGAAATAATGAAACAGAAATCATCATCTCTATTTAATTGCGTATTTAAATACATGTATGGATGTTTTGCAGTTTAGATTGGAGACACTAAGATATGGAAGTAAGCTGGGCCACAAGAGACGGGAAAAAGGTTTTGGAGCCAGAGAGATGCACTGAGTGTATCCCGTTTGGGTAACACATATCCAGTCTTTGTAGCAGTGCTTAACGTGGAGAGTTTTGCCCACTTAGAGCACTTGAGTTAAATGGGTTAATCATGCTTCCCCTTCTGTGTCTTTGTCAGAATTACCTGGTCATATCTGAAGCCTCCTGCACAGTGACAATAAGCATCAAAGTAACACCTTCCCCAGCTGTAATTCCACCGTGTCTCTGTTCACAGCCACAAGAGCCACGCCTTGCCTGTGACTCCAGCCTCCAATTCAAAGGCAGTCACTGTTATCTTAATAGACAAACGAAAGCTGCCAGTATGTTTTTATAGCAACTTGGATGCTTAGATACAAATCCTTTCGCAGTCCCTGAGTCTTGGCCAAAAACAATGTGGCGTCTGCTTGCTTCTTGAGTGTTCAGTCTAATTAATGATTTATTCTAATACCTTTCCTGCCACACTTTTCAGAGCCTGCCATCTGCTATCCTGAAAAACATTACGGAATCAAACCTTCAGTCTGAATCTGTTACATTGTTTATAGAAATAGGGACCAAGAATAAGGAGAAAAGTAAAGTGGATCCCCTATCACCTATGAAAACTTGAACACATGATACTTTTAACTTTAAAACTCATAAATTAAAACAGCCATTGAAAGTGGCACAAACTAAACAGAGCACTTAAAGCAAATATAGGTGTATATTTTACCAGGTAAACAGAACATTGTTAGCAGCCAAGAAGAATCTTCCAGCAATTTCTTATTCATACTACTACCCCGAAGTAAATCAATCACTATCATGATTATGATTGGAGCCATTTACTTGATATTGCTTGACCTACCACCTTAGTGCATATCATTCAAATGTATTGCTTGGTTTTGACAATTAGGGGGATTTATATAAGAACTGTAGAATTGTGCAGTAGTTTTAAGCTGTATTCTTTATTCAACATGATGATTTTGAGGATAGTATAGTCAGCCTAGTGTTTCACATGTTTCAAAGGTAGCCTAGTGTTCAATTACAAAGATAAATGACAATGTATACTTTTCAGATGATTATGGATGAACGTTCCGTGAAGCTCCTTATACAAGGAACATAGCTTTCTATTGAGTACTTAAGCAAAAGTAGAGTTGCTGGATTCTATGGCAATTTTCAGTAGCACTGTGAGATTCAGGATAGGTGTTCATCCAGGGAGGCTCCCTTAGGAAGAATGGGAAGCCCCTTGCTCTATGTCCTCACCGGCACTTTGCACTGTATTTTTATTTTTTCTTTGAGTATTTTTTATTTCATTCACTTTTATGAGGATAAAGTTGTGTGTCTTACTTTAGATATCCTGAGTGCCAGTGACCTTGAGCCCATTCAAAGTTTATCAGTTGTTTATCAACCTCTATTTATAAGTGCATGTACAAGTATTTTACACTTTTAAAGCCTAGATGGTCTTTTTTCCTTATGAATTTCTTACATTTCTTTCTATTTTCTGAATGTGCACCATTTACACAGATATGGGTATACAAAAAAATTCTAATCAGTGACCTGATGTCCAGTTCTCCTAATATTCTTTCCTGAATAAAATAATAAATCCTTACATATCTCTATTTCTTGTTTCTCTTCTGATTATGCTTTTATGTCTTATTTTTCCCAATTTGAAATAACAGACAAGCCAATTAGTGCACTACTTTTTATAAAAGCTTTAATTATTGGGCCTTTCTCATTTGTATCAAGAATATCTCATTCCTAAGACTATGGATATATTACATCATTTTAGGGGGAACAACAGACATTAAAAAGCAGAAATGTTCATACAGCATTGTAGCACTTCAGAGACAGAGAGAGAGAGAGAGAGAGAGAATGCATCCACCTGAACTTGATTTGAGGGTATTATGTGAAAAGTCAATTTTCAATTTTTGTCATATTTATCTAATGATCTCAAAGCCCTTTTATTGGGATATCTTTATGCATTGCCTTGAAATACTTCTTTTGGTCACAGAAATATATGTGCACCCATGTTTATAGCAGCACAATTCATAACAGCTGGCTCATGGAAGCAACCAAAATGCCCATCAACTGAGGAATGAATAAAAAAGTTGTGGTATTTTTATATAATGGGATATTACTCAGCTATAATGAAAGATAAACTCACAGCTTTTGCAGGTTAATGGACATAACTAGAGATGTTACTCATAAGTGAAATAAATCAGACTTGCATGTGTAAACACTGTATTGTCTCACTAGTGTAAGAACCTGAAAGAGTGAATAGAATCTAGGAGGTACAATAGGTGTGAAATGAAAGGAAACTGCTCAAAAGGAAAGAACAACTGGGATGAGAAAAAAGAAAAGAAAGAAGGGGAAAATATGTATATGCATACACAGGATAGGTAAAATAGTTGTAATAAATAAAGCACTTTTATTACTTTATCGAAAGGAACAGTCAGTGTTTGTTTGATCAATCTTACATGCCTATATTTGTTTATCTGAGTAACCAATTTGAAGATACCAGTAAGTAATGCAACAGCTATTGTTAATTTCCTATCACCTTGTCTGAAATTCTATATTGTTTGTATTGTTTTTGTGTTATTTTGTAAAGGTATGTGTGTTTGATAGTATGTTTTGGTTCTTTTATATTTAAAATAAAAAAGAAGAAATATATATGTGAGTTGCATGTATTTTATTTATTGGTCTCTTTATGTCCATTTCTACAGTATCTTAATTATTGTAACTTTTTAATTATTTTTTATCCCACATAGGAAGACCTACCATTCTGTTATACTATCTTACATCAACTCATTGAATTTACTAATTTGGAACATAATATATGGTCAGCTTTTATCACAGTATTTGTGAGCTTGACAGTAATTTATAGTATGAAATCATTGATTGAGTGCCTTGTTATAAAGTTTCCAGTTAATTTAATTAATCTTGTTGTTGAAATAAAATCTTTCCAGATTTATACATTTGTTCTTCCAGATACTGAAATTTTTAAATGTTATATTTCTATTTATGTTGTTATATTTGATTTATAAGTATGAAACTACATCAATAGTACAAACACAAAAATCATATGATAGCCTCAATAGATGCAGGAAAACATTTAACAGAGTTCAACACTCATTCATGAGAAAAAAGAAAAACCTACAGAACATCAGAGAAGTCTCTATCTCGATCTGATAAACTCCATCTATGACAAACCAGTAGCCAATATGACACTAAATGATCAAAAACTGGAAGCTTTTACTTTAAAGTCAGGAACAAGACAAATATGCCCACTATCACCACTCCTATTCAATATATCCTGGAAACATTAGCCAGAACAATTAGACAAAAGAAATGAAAGGAATGTGGCTAGGAAAAAGGAGTAAGTTACATTATTATTAATTGTTGGTGACATGATACTCTACATAGAAGACTCCAAAAGCTCCTCTAAAAGACTCCCAGAATTAATAACCAAATTCAACAGCATAGCAGGATAAAAAGTCATTGCTCAAAAATCAGTAGCATTCCCATACATGAATAACAAACACACTGGGAGAGAAATTAGAGAAAAAATTATCTTTCACAACAGCAACAAGAAAAATGAAATACTTAGCAGTCTAACAAAGGAAAGAAAGACGTATATACTGAGAACTACAGTGTGCTGAAAAAGGAGATCAAAGAAGATAAGAGAAAATGGAAAAATACCTCCTGATTATAGATAGGCAGAACCAGTATAGTGAAAATGACCATATTTCCAAATTTGTTAGACAGATGTAATGCAGTCCCAATCAGAAATACCAACAGCAGAGATAGAGATAAAACAATCATATGAAACCAGAAAAGACCTCAAACAGCAAAAGCAATTCTAGGCAACAAAGACAAAGCAGGGACATCACAGTCCCTTATTTGAAGGAATATTCCAAAGCTACTGTGATAAAAACAGCATGGCCCTGGTGAAAAAAAAAAAAAGAACAGACCTGAGAATTAATGGAATAGAATAGCAGATACAGAAACAGCTCTAAGTACACTCAGCTATCTGAAAGGCCAAACCTTCACTGGAAGAAATGAATGTGCTGGATAAAACTGACTTACCACACGCCAATAGAGTGAAGACAACCCAGAGAGAGGGAAATAGTTTCACTAGCTATTTCTCAGACAAAGGACTCATACCTAGAATATATAAAGAACTAAAAAAATTACATCCCCCTCAATTTAAAGGCCCTATCCAAAAATGGGCATAAGAAATGAACAGACACAGCTTAGATGAAGAAGCATAAACAGCTAATAAATATATGAGAAAAGTTCAACATCACTGATCATTTGAAAAATACAATACTGAAATTCCATTTCTGCGAAGAAAAAATGGTTGTCATCAAGAAATCAACCAATAACAAATGCTGGTGAGGCTGTGGAGCCAAAGGAAACCTGCACTGATTGTTGGAGTGTACATTTGTACAACCACTATAGAAATCAGTATTAAGGCTCCTCAAAAAAATAAAGCTAGAGGTTCCATCTGATCCAACCTGGTAATTTTCTAAAAGAGTTAAAAGCATCATCCCACAGTGGTATGCATATCCATGCTTATAGTGGCACAATTTGTATTACTTAATCTTGGACACAGCCTATATACCTATCAACAGATGAATGGAAAGAGAAAATGTGGTTTTTGTGTACAATGGGATACTACTCGGCCATGAAGAGGGATAAACTTGAGACAATTTTAAATAAATGGGTACACCTTGAGATCATCCTTTTAAGTGAAACAAATCAGATGCAAATGTTTAAATATCTCATTATTTCTCTTGTGTAGGAAACCGAAAGCATAAATAAGGACCAAAATAGATGATAGATATTTGAAAATAGGAAGAAAATGTTCAAATGGGGTGGAAAACAAGGGGGCAGGGAGAAGGGAAGGGAGGGACAATCAAACAAAAAGAGATAATAGAAGGGAAAATGGAAACAAAGCTTTGACAATAAGGAGGGAAGAGGGTTGAAGGGAGGGGGAAGAATTGGAAAAAAAGAAGAATCAAGTATATCATGTACAGGTACAAATACCTTACGATGAATGTGATCATTATGTATATCAAAGTGTACCAACACAATTTTGAAGATGTTATATTTCTATTTTTAAAATGTTTATATTTTTAATTTTTAAGATGTTATATTTCTATTTTTTTCAATTTTGATTTATAAGTGTGCAGCTAGATATGTGGATTCTCACAAATTCAGAACAGTGTATACATTCTATTGAATTATTCTCATCACTTCAAAGTGTGTATTTCTATAAAATATTTAGTATATACTTTGATAAATAGTTACAGCAGCCTTTTTTTTTACAGTTTAAGCTCTCCCATGTTCCATGGTGGCTCCAAGCTCCTAGGGGCTGTCATCAGGGACAGAATTCAGGCTCTTCCTTGGGCTGCTTCTCCTCCTCTGTCTGAACTCCTGGGGCTGTCCTCATGTCCTCTTCCCACTTCCTTAGTCCGTTACAGCTCTTGGAGTATTTGATATAAGTTCCTCCTATGGCCTGAGGTAAAACAACCTAGTCAAAATAGAGGCAAGTGATATTTATTTAGAGCTTATTAGGAATACATGTTAGAAGACACAAAACTCACTCTTGAAAATATACTTTCAAGTTCTAAGATAGAGCTTGTTTTTGTAGTTTAAGCTGCAAAATGAGTTGTTAATTACAATCCTTACTTGTCAAGAGTTGTGATTAGCTCAGTAAAGGTTAAACCATTTTCTAAGAAAGGAATTAAGCACCGTCTCAGGAAATAAGGAAAGGTTGCACAAACCATTAGGAAGACGATAAATTTCATTTCAGAAGTCACAGTACCTCCAAGTTTCCAAAGCTTGCCTGTACATGGTGGTGTGTACAAAGTGTGCTTCCAAAAGTCAGTTGTCCTCCTGGTGTGGCTGTGCATGCCTGCATTCTCAGCCTCTGGGATGCTGAGACAGGAGGATCACAGATTTGAATCCAGCTTGGGTAATTTAGCAATTTATCAAGACAGTGACTCAAAAAAAATTTTTTTTTAAGTACTGGGAATATAGGTCAGTGTAATGGCCTGGGATTCCAACTCTCCCAGTGTGTGTAACACACGCACGTGTGCCCACACACACACACACACAAACACACACAGAGTCAGCGACGGATGTGCCTGAGACCTGGTTTAACAATGGCCTCCTGCCCCCATTTAAGGACTTAGAACCAGTGCTTCTGTACTTTGCTCTCTGATACCACAGAAGAGATTCCCACTTGCAGTTCTCTCAGATAAACCCCCCTCTCCCTACGTGTCTATATCCCCCGCCCTCTGACTTCCACTAATACTCTGATGAATGTCCGGGTGTGTGAGTCTCCCTACCTCAAGTGGCACTCACCGCCCCCACGGCAGGTGGCGCCCTCACGAGGCTGTTCACAAGTGCTCTTACTTGTCTGCTATCACTTGTCTTTCCTCTGAAATGAGAGTTCCACAAGGCAGGAATTTCGTTTCCATAAGGGTAGAACCTTGTTTGTTTATATTCTAATTGTTTTTAGCCTCTGTATCTATAGAACTTTCAAATACTTTTTGAAGGCATGAATGAATGAATGAATGAATGAATGAGTGGGAGGGAGGGATTCTGGCTTTATAGTATGGTTGTAGGTTTCAGGTGGGTCACACAGCAGGAGGTAAGGAGAAGCCAGTGTAGCATCTTCTATATTTACAGCCCTTTACATCACCCCAGCAGCCTGAGCTTACTGCCTGAACTCCACCTCCTGTCAGGTCATCAGTGACTTTTGATTCTCATAGGAGCAGGATTTCTACTATAAACTGCCGATCATTCCAAGTTGCACTGATTTGAATCATCCAAATACCACCCCCACTGTACCTCTGTCTCTGATGCATCTAAAAATTATCTAGTCCCGGTGCTAATAATGTTGCTAGCTACTCTTATAGTATATGCAATGGTACTGTAGTTCACCAGTGCTTTTGTTTGTGAACAATTTGATTTGCAAATACAACCACAGCCACCTTCCCACACAAACACAAATATGGCCATCCTTTCCGAATTAAGTTGGTTTGTGAAGTGAGATACCATTGTATAACAGCAAATAAGCATAAGGCAGCATTGCAAGATACTAAACCTCATCTCTATATTGAAAAGACAGCTAAATCTGCACACGTCGGTGCATTAAACTTAACTGTGTAGTGGTTACTTTTTGCAAAGAAGAAATGTCTTTTAATGGTACCATACACATTTTGTCAGAGGACAAAGACTGAGGACTGAAGCATTGAAATTCCTCATAGTATATCCCTGTAATAACTATCCTTGAGTGGGATAGTGATTTACTTGTTTGTTTATGTGTTGTATGTTCACCTGATACACCATTATGAATAGCTGAATTCTATAACCAAAGATATCATCTACATAGTATATTGCTTTCAGAAGAGAATACACATATATCCACTTTATTGTGCTGGTTTCTTCTATATTTTAAAATCTTGAGACACTCTTTAGTGCCATGGACTCAGGTTTGACAGTTCTTATGCTCAGAAGTTCTTCCAAGTTTCTAACCAAAATCCTATTTGAAGTGTAAGGTTCATTAGGTCAATAGCTTGTGATGGAACAGCCCCATTAAATCCAACTTCTGGGTAAGTTAAAGCTTGTGAATGACTCCTAGCTAAATAACATAATTACAGCTGTGGACTAAAGCCAAGAAATCTGCCATTTACTTCAGAGTAATCTTAAACGTAAAAAGAATGTCTTTTGTGTAAAATCACCTTGAAAAGGAGAAAGCACTTAAAGCAAGAGATTGCCCCGTGGTAAAAGGGTTTTCATCAGAAGGAACGGGATTAAGCAGGTATTTAATTATGGCAAGCTGGGTGGTGGCTTAATGCAGTGGAAAATGAGGGTGTGGACCAGCTGGGGATTCTGGGGATTTGGAGCCCTGTCAGCAACATGGAATTTTCTCAAAGGAGAATTTGAGGGGCACCCAAAAGACAGGTTGTGAGACAAGCAGCATGTTTAGAAGAGGGTTCTGAATGAGATGAAGTCATTTAGTCCTCCTGGGCTAGAGTGGAGTAGCACCCAGAAACACGAAAGAGCAGGCACCAATGTCATCTGCCAACTAAAAGACATGGGAAAGGGCATCTTCTTGCCAGCAACAATTTCTCTTTATAACAGCCACATGGCCTGTGCAATTTCAGATGACCCCGAGAAGGCAAGAAGTGTCTGAAAAGAACAGTCAATTTCTTCCTGTACTGCTAATGAGGGTCATTAATTTATGTCCCATTTAAGGAACCTAATTTCGTTCGTAAGGTTCTCTTTCATTTATAACCAAAATGAAACCTATCCATTTATTATTTTTTTTTCTTCCCTCAGGGTGATTTCCTGGTCTGAGGAAATCAGTCTTTATGCTCTGGAATTTTTCCAACATTCTTACCTAAGTTCTAGGGTCTAACCCAGATCATAGTACACTCATAAAACCTGGCTTGACAGAAAGGACAAAAGGGTGATCTCCTCTTGTTTCCCCTCATTTTATATTCCTAGTGTGGAGGTGGCATTTACTGTCCTGACTCATACTTAATTTGATTTTACATTTACACAGAATGACACTTGGAAATTCTCCACATTGAGGCCCTTTTCCATGATTTACCTCTTATTTAAAAGCAAAATAGTTTTTAAAACTGTATCAAAGAGGAAATAAATCTATACTTATTAAATACTTGTTTACTTTCTTTAAAAATTCAACTAGAGATCAGATCCAAATACAAATAGTTCATAAACATGATGATTTATATATTGTGTCTCATTTGTTTTACTGTGAATTTTATTGAACTTTCTTTATTTTTTAGAATTTTTTTTTGTACTAGGAATCGAACTCACGATCTCCTGCTTACCAGGCAGGCACTGTGCCACTGAGCTATATCCCCAACCTTGTATTAGAGTTTTGAATTATCAAAAATAGCGTAATTGATACAAACAGAAATTGAAGATCATTTTACAAAATACTTGTCTCACACCCTGCAAGACTTTCTAGGTAATGAAAAACGAGATACTGAAAACCACTCACAGATTGGAAGGGACTAAAGAGTTAGGGCACATAAATACTACTTCTGATCCAAGATTGGATCCTGACATAGAAGAGGACAGAAAAAAAAATCTATATAAAATTTAGAGTTTGGTTACTGTTTTTATTAGCTATTTCAGCATTTTACCACTGTTAGTGCCTTAGGATGAAAAATGTGCCATGATTATGTAAGCTGCTAATATTAGAGAAATTGGTAAATTTTAGTGGAAGTAACTCTTCCAGAAAATAAATAAATAAGAGCCTCTCTGGATAAACAATTTATTACCTCAATTCGTTAGAAATCAGTCTTACCTATATCTGCTCGCTTCTGTTATGTAATAACAAAGAGATGAGACACTATCAGAAATGCTAAATCTCTCCTTCATTATTTATCAAATCTACCCTACAGCAATACTGACTGCCTAAGAGGGGGCACATATGCTTTCTGCTCATGTTTAGTTCACTCTTAAGTCAGCTTCCACTTAAAATATAACTTATTTTTAAATTTAAAAATCAGAATTCTACAACCCCAGAAAATCCATGTAGAAATGAGTTAAAAAGAATAAACCATATATTTATATCATACTTTGAGCATTTTAAAATTTTGTCTCATTTCTGAGGCAGAGATCAGCAAGGAGTCAACAAAGAGCCAAACCCAGTAAACTACTAAACATAAGTGTATGAAAGAACTGAAGGGGCTCCAAAGGAGTAAACAGCTCCTGAGTTTAGGTGAGCGGTGAGGAGTCCTTTGAAATGAAAAATGTATCTGATTCCAGGCAGAAAGGCCAGTCATGTTCAGTTATGCAGAGAATTTAAGGTTGTTCTGGACGTGCTGCCCAAGGCCACTGGAGAAGACCTAAGAGACACAGCGAGAGCGGTGTGTCTGTGTTTGCACTGCCGTTCTAGCTCCTCTCCTCTCCTAATGAGGGGTCTGGGTGCTCGCTCTAAGAGCACCCTTTAACCAGGGAAATACATTTTTTCTGCCATCAAGAAACAAGCATACAGGGATGACTCAAAAGGATCACATTATCTGTCCTCTACTGAAGAGAAAACATACTACTATAACTCTACAACTTAGATAGAAGTATAGAAGATAAATATAGTGACCTAATTTCCTCAAACTTCTGTTCATGAATTTCCTCATTTCTGTGCTATGAAAAAACTGCACAGGATCAAAACAATTTGGCTAAATTTGAAATTTAAATTTGTGGTCAATTTGTATCCCTAGATCTGTTTAATTTCTGCAAAGAAAGGTTCATTTTTGTACCTTGCCCTCAAACGTACCTGTGGAGGACTTGTGGCATGGTAGGAATCAGGTGGAAGACAATCCAAAAGTCTGGTGTTCTTTAATTTCATAAAATGTAAGGGTAAGGTACAGAAATAGTGGTTTCTATTATATAATTAGAAGTCATTTTTAATAAAATTGAAGAGACAGATGCATGTTCAAATTCTGATGTTTCTAATTTGATATTAAAATGAAGAAAATACCTATTTAATCCAGTAACCATGAACTTCATTACACATGTTATTTAATAAAAATAGGAAACAGATGTGATCATTGCAAAAACACATTTCATACTGCCTTCCAAATTAATATACAAGTACCCATTAAAACACTGAAATCCTACAAGTTAATTTTTAGATGTGATGTTTCTTCAACACTAGAAAACTGCATGGCATAAGGGCTTCATTTAAACTCATTAAACCGTCACTGCCCTTGCATGGAAAACAGAAAATTGTCTGGCAGGGAGAATATGAGAATAAATGCTATATGTAGCACTGCCACACAGGTAGTTTATTTATATTCACCTATTGCTATCAACAAATTGAAAATCTCATAATATAATCTATTTATGAAAAATTCATTTTATATAAAATATTTTTAATTTACTATGTTGTTAATTGATAACACACTATTCAAAGATAGAGTTACTCTGTAAAATAAGTGGCTTTAATGAAATTATTTGCAATGGTTTAAGCTGAATACATAAAGTTCCTTTAAGCAGTAAATTAATGTAAAAAGCAGGATAATGGAATTCCTTTATTTACTTTCAGATTTTCAGACGATGCTGGTTGGTTTTCAAGAAGGCTTCTAGCAAGGGACCAAGACGGTTAGAAAAATTTCCAGATGAAAAGGCAGCTTATTTCAGAAACTTTCATAAGGTAAGTCACAGTCCTGGGAGTCCCTGGAGAATTATTGCACCCTTGACAACTGATAGAGACATTTCTTTGATCAATGAAATCTGCAAAAGGCAAAAATTCATGGCCAGGATAAAATACTCCCACTCTGATAAAATACAAATGTTATTTTTCTTCTTTATTTTAATCATCTTCTGTAAATGCTGGTAGTGCCTCTGCAAAATGCAAGGCTCACTTTTATTGCTACTTTTTAAAGTAAGATGACGGACTCATAACTCAACCAGGTCATTTCCTAAGAGGCTGAGTAGGCATTTTTCCTGTTCAGGGTAACTGGGCATTTGTTACTTTGATTTAAACTCTGGGCAATATTTGGGATGTTAAACTTTTGAGACTAGCTTTAGCAGTGGTAATGAAACTGTTAATGGACATAGCATTTACTGGTAGATGCCTGAGTAAATGCAAATATACTTATAGGTAGAGATGTGGCATATATTATAGAAATTCATTATTTCTGAGAATTACAACAATATGAAACGTAACCTCGAAATAATGATAAGTGTGTTGCCTAAATTGTCTTCAGTGATGACATCAACACATAGTTATGTGTTTTACAGTAAGACAGAGAATTCACTACAGGAACTCAGAACTGTAGAATAATATCACCTACTGGTAGATGCCTGAGTAAACTCTAAGAAGATTCAAATTCTTCACTACTGTGAAATCAAATTCCTCCAGGAAGTTATGAAATTTATTTTATATGATGTATAGTTTTACTTTCTACTTCTACGGCAATAGATTATTTGATAGTAATATGTTAACTAATTTTATTTCACAAATAACTAGCTATCTTGTATATTGTACTTAAATCTGATCAAATAGCTTAAAATTAACTCACTATGAGGTAGTGTGTCTATTAATTTACGTTTACTGCCAGATAGCAAAAGTCCAAGTTTCTATTCAGCCACTTACTAGCTCATGGGTATTTGATTTCCCCAAGAATGGATAATATATTATTTGAGATAAGGTATCATAAAATAGCCAACACAATGCTATCTTCTCTAACTGTATGAGAAATTGCTGGACCTCTAAATTACCAATATTTTTGTATTATAATGATTATGGTAATGATTTTAGGAATAAAGGCAAACAGACTTAATGAATAATTGCCAAGTTGGAAAATGTAAATCCATGACATTTATTTCATGAGTACAGTTGTGATAAACTGGGTATTCTATATGTGTTGAGTGAACTCTTGGTAAGAACACTCCTGCTTGCTAATAGCTGTAGCCAGTATACCTGAGCTTCTTTTTCTGACAAATAAAACCAGCAAAATTCTTAAGTGGACTCACTTGGAACCATTCATCTTTAAATGAAACAATGGATCCTGCTAGTATTCTAACTGCCCATAAGGATCAGTAATTTGCTGGTATATCTGCTCTCAGGTAGCACTCTGCTCGTGGTCAGGGATACAGTGGTGCAGGGCACACAATCAGTGTTCTCTTGGAATTCAAGTAAAACTTTTTAGCAAAAATGATATTTGAATTGAAAACTAACAGTAGTGATTTGTTAGCCAGAGAGAGAAAAATTTATCTCTGATATGTGTCTGGAGAGGTCTTCTTTCTCCTCGTTTTAATATTCTTTTATACACTTCCTATTTCACTCACTTCTTATCCTAAAGTAACCGCTGGGTCTCCATGGCGGTGTTCAGAGCTAAAGAAAATGCTAACTGCTATGTGTCTTGGAGTCTGCTCATTGAAAAGCACTTGCTTCTGCTGAGAACAGTGCATTTCCGTGACAAACTTCATTCCTTAAGTTATTCTGAGTTGTCAGAACACGAGCTATCACCCTGTTATGGAAAGTAAATTTATTAATGTTCATTATGCATATAATTATTGAGTACTCAATGTGTGCAGGGAGAATACAGTGATGCCAAAGAAAGATGGTACCCTAGTGTGGTGGATTAACTAATGGTCCACCTGTAACACCTGCTGAACTGAATTAGTGTAGTGCTGCGTGTGGGTAGCCCACCTGATGATTGTTGCCAACAGCACAAAGGCAGAACTGGAGGGGAAGGGAGAAAATCAGCACACTAATTTGCCTAATTTGAACTCATCACCCTGGTTTTCCTTGTACAAACTTGGTTGTTCTCATCATCAGAAGAGCTCGGGTCCTTGCTGTTGCTGAGGATGGCATGATTCTTTTGAGGGGAGCCCTGGTCCTTACTTTCAGCATCACTTCCTGACTCCAAGGCAAATTGCTTGCCTACTGGCACAGATCCATCATCCCACCAGTGCAGACTTTATAGCTTCCACCAGTGACCTTTGGGTCTTCCCGGTGCAGATACTTGATACAGACTCATGAGATATTATTGTGGGCTCTGGGCTCCAGCTGGACTCACAGAGGCCATTGCCACAGGCTCCAGGTCTTCAGAGAGACTCAAGCAGGACACTGCCGTGCGATCCAGGCCCTCAGCTGGACCCTTTGGGTCTTTTGTGTGTGGACTGCACTCTTTTGCATTTGACTCTTTGGATGAATATTATAAAATAATCCTATAAATTATGTGTCCTCTATTAAATCCATTCCTCTGTAAACCTTAGCTGCAACACCTGGTGTATCTTTATCAGTGAACTTACTTTCTTAATAGCAAAACTCAAATGATGAATAGGTAAATGTCATCTAATGGCAGCAAAAATATCAGCACCTAGAAGATTCAAGATATAGAGGAAGATCAAGAAGGAAGGAAGAGGAGAAAGGAGGGAGGCAGGAAGGAGAGGAAGGAAGGGAGGGAGGGAGGCAGAGAGCAGAGGGGCAAGGCTAGGTGAGCTGATGGGAGGGAAGAGCAGAGAATGAAAGAAAGGAAAGGAGGGAGGGAGGAGGAAGGAATGAATGAATGAATGAACAAAGGAACGAAAGAAGGAATAAAGTGTTTTAGTTACTTTTAATCTCCTTTGTGAGACAAAATACCCAACACTCATAAGTTAAGAAGGAAAGGTTTATTTAGGTCACAGTTTGTAGAGGTTTCAGCCCATGTTTGGCTCACTCCAAGGCTGGGTGGTACAGCAGAGAGGCTTGGCAAAGGAGATGGCGGGCAGAAGGCAGCAAAGCAACAAAAAACGATCACAGCTTTTTCCTTCATCCGTTATATCTTATGCAGGCTACTCAGCGTAAGTGGCACTCACATACTTGATCCTCGTGCCCTTGAACCTAGTATTGCACCATAATCAATGCCAGCATTACACACTCTAAATCTGTCCACCACTGAAAATGTCTCAGCTATGACCACATGAGGCTTTGTAGGAACATCCAGACAAACCGTAACAGGAAGAAGGAGGAGGGGAGGGGAGGGGAGGGGAGGGGAGGGGAGAGAAAATTGCTTAGAAAAAAGAACACATCAACACTCTCAAAGCAATATAACAATATCCCGAATCTCTTCACGGCAATCACATAGCCCAACATAAAATCAAAATTCCTCAAGTAATGTAGAGCCATGAAAATTAGATACAATCTAAAGGCAAAAAATCAACAGACAATAAACTGGCTATGATTTCCATTGTGAATTACCAGAAAAGAAGTTTAAAAATGGCTATCAAGCCTACACTTGATGAGGAAAATGAAAATATGATTATATTTAATTTTAAAAATAAAACTAAAAAATTATTTTTATTAATACATGTTTGCAGTATATAGTGATCATATTCATTATGAGGAATTTGTACATGCACATAACACACTTTAACTTTTTTTCACCCCCTTCCCTTCCTCTCTCCCTCTGACCCTTTTTTCCCTTTTCTTAAAAAAAGGAATGCTCTGTTTCCTTTTTAAAATCATTTTTAAGAAAACAATTGAAATTTCAGGATTATTAGACATCCAATATTAAAATTTCTATAACTGATATTAATAGCAGCAAGAAAAACAGTAAACTTGCAAATGAATTAAACACATAGAACAGACAAAGAGAGAAAAATATTTTCTTAAAAGAAGGACAAAAACAAAGCTTCAGAGATTGATGGACAATTAGTAAGTCTCTGACACATGGATAGTTACTATTTTAAACCCAGAGAAAAAAATGAAACAGAAAAACTTATTTGAAAAACAAGGGGCTCAAAGATTGCCCAGTTTGGTTGAGGGAATTTACAGGTTCAATACATTCAGTTAACTCCAAGCAGGATGTTCTTAAGAAAAAAACATGCCTTGTAGGCAGACAGTGAAAACTGGGTAAAAATAAAATGGAAAGAAAATTCTGAAAGCAGGCAGAAGAAAATGATATGTTTCCTTCTGGGGCTACTGATTTGAAGGCAGTGAACTTCTCATCAAAGACTTTGCAACCCAGAAGAGATAACAAAAAAATCTTTAATGTGATAAAATAAAAGTTTACCTTCAGCCAGGAATTCTGTAACTACTAAAAGAAAATCTGTCAAAAATAAGTGAAGATAAAATTATTTTGAGATAAAAGAATCTAACAGTATTGATTTCCTCCATATCTAAATTCTAAAATTGCTACAAGAAATTCTCTGGGCTCTGTAAGATTATACTGGATGGAAACTTGAATCTTCAGAAAAGGTTAAAGAGAACTAAAAATACATAGATAAGTATAAAAGACTAGTTTTGGGATGTATGATATATGAATATGTACTACATGTATTAAATATGACATAAAATAGTATAGATGAGTAAAATGGTAACATAAGGTTTAATAATGTGATTCATTATTAAGTATAAATAGACTATGAAAAGTAACACATATATTGTGGTCATTAGAATAATACTTTAAGATTAAAGCAAAAGCCATGGATATAGCTCAGCAGCACAGCACTTGTCTGGCAAGTGCAAGGTCCTGAGTTTGAATCCCAGACCCTTCCAAAAAATGATTAAAGCAAAAATACATAGCTCAAAAGTGGATATATTAAAACCAAATCCTTTATAAAATTAAAAATATTAAAGCAAAGTAGGAGAGGAGAAAAACAATAATAATAATAAAACTAACAACAATAATAAAATGGTAGACTTACTTTCAAAGATAATAATTACATTAATCTTAAGAGAGTAAGCATTAAAACTGAAAAGGAAAAATTAACGGGAGTAATTAAGATTTAACAATAGGCTGTTTACAAATCATTCATATTGTCTGAAGATAATGTGAATGAAGATGAGTGATAGATAATAAACCACCAAAACAATAAATGTATAATTAGACTGATTTATTAAATTAGATAAAAATGTGTTCTGGGCAAAAATGCTGTTAGAAGCACACTGTTTAGTAATGTCAACATTATCAGTTGATCACAAAGACCTAAAAAGCATAAATATTAGTGGGTTTAATCCTAGAACCTCAAAATACAGGCAGTGAATTTTACAAGTGTAGAGAGAAATCATTTCACACTTTGCATTGAACATTTTGACCACTTTGTTTCCTCACCACTGGATAGGTTAGCTGGAAGAAATTATCAGTAATAACATAAGGTCACACTGACATAATCAACCATTCTGAATCAGCTGATATTTTTATACCTGTACAATAAACAACTACAAAATGTACATTATTCTGGAGAGCACATGGTATATTCAGCAAAGTGGACCGCAAGTTGGACCTTTAACAAGATTTAATGAATTGAAAAAGATTGAAATCATACAGGATGTTTTCTCTGACCTAATTGATTTAAACAACAATGAATTACCTAGCAAACCATAAATTAATATTATATTATATATATATGTATATATATGTGTGTGTGTATGTATGTATGTATGTATATATATATATATATATATATATATATATATATTTGCCATCTTTGTTTTTTCTTCTTTCCCTCGTTTCAGTTGTTCTATCCTTTGAACAATTTCTCTCCCTTTCATATCATCTATTCTATGTTATGAGTTTTAACTTACTCTTTCAGTTTCCTATACCAGGGGGACACGATGATGTTAACACATGTGGGTCTGATTTTATTTCACTAGTAAGTATGGTCTTTAGTTGCATCCATTTACCTTCAAAAGCCTCAAGCTTACCTTTTTAAAAGCTGAGTAATACTCCATTGTATAAAAATACCACATCTTTTTTATCCATTCCTCATTTGATGGGCATTTAGGTTGATTCCAAGATTTAGCTATAACAAATTGTGCTGCGATAAACATGGGTGCACATATATCACTGTGGTATAATGATTTTAATTCTTCTGGGAAAATACCCAGGAGGGAAATAGCTGGGTTAAGTGGAACTTCCAATTCTAGTTTTGTGAGGAATCTCCAGACTGATTTCCACAGTGGTTTCACCAATCTACACTCCCACCAGCAGTGGAATAGGATTTCTTTTTCCCCACAGCCCCTCCAGCATTTGCTATGGGTTAATTTCTTAATGATAGCTGTTCTTTCTGGGATGAGATGGCACCTCAGTGTTGTTTTAATTTGCATTTCTTGAATGACTAATCATATTGAACATTTTCTCATGTATTTATTTGCATTTGTATTTCTTCACCTGAGAAGTGTGTATTCATCTCAGAGGCCCATTTCTGGATTGAGTCTGAATTTGGGGGACCTGACTTTTAAAAAATTCTTTATATGTTCTCAATAGAAGTCCTTTGTTTGAGGGGCAGTTGGCTAAATTTTTTCCTAATTCAAGGGTTTTCATCTTACTCTATTGGTGATTTCTTTTGATGTACAAAAACTTTTCAATAACATGAGATCCAAGTTGTTGATTTCATGAAGTATTTCCCATGAAGTTTGGTTTATGTTCATGAACACTCTGCCTACCCCTATGTCTTCAAGATGTTTACCATTCTTTTCCAATAGATTTAGTGTTTCTGTTTTAATATTCAGATCTTTGATACATTTTTACTTCAGTGAATCATGAAAGACTTGGGTCTAGTTTTAGACACTGGCATGTGGAATTAGTTTTCCAGCACCATTTATTAAAGAGGCTATCTTTCTTCCAGAGAATATTTGGTCCCTTTGCCAAAGATAAGGTGGCTGAGAGTGTTTGTAGTTGTGTCTACATCTTCTAATCTGTTCCACTGATCTTCAGGTCTGTTGTTTTGCCAGTACCATGCTGATTTTATCACAGGAGCTTTGTAGTATAATTTCTAATTGGGGATTGTGGTGCCTCTTGCCTTTCCTTTGTTTCCCAGGATTGCTTTTGCTATTCTAGGCCTCTTCTGGTTCTAGATGAATTTTAGGAAGGTTTTCTCTAGATCTGTGAGGTATACTAATGGTATTTTAATTGGGATTGCATTGAATCTGTACAACAATTTTGCAAATATGGCCGTTTTCACAATGTTAGTTCTTCCTATCCATGAGCAAGGAGTATCTTTCCATTTTCTGAAATCCTGTTCAATCTCTTTTTTTCAGAGTACTGTAATTTTCACTGTATAGATCTTTTGCTTCTTTTGTTAGATTGGTTCCTCAGTTTTCATCTTTTTAGATGCTGTTGTAAAAGTTGTCCTTTCCCTAATTTCTTTCTCAGTGTGTTTCCTGTTTGTGTATAGGAATGCTATTGATTTTTTTTTTTTTTGCTATTGATTTTTGAGTGTTGACTTTATATACAGCTACACTACTGAATTTTGTTATTAAATCTATAAGCCTTTTGGTGGAGTTTTGAGGGTCTTCCATGTAGAGTATCATGTCATCTGAGAATGGTGATAATTTCACTTCTTCCTTTCCCACCCTTATTCCTTTTATTTCTCTCTCTTGTCTAATTGCTCTAGCTTATATTTCCAGAACTAAATTGAATAGGAGTGGTGACTGTGGACATCCTTGTGTCTTTCCTGATTTTAAAGCAAAAGCTTACAATTTTTGACCATTTAGTATGATGTTAGCCATTGGTTTATCATAGATGACTTTGATCATATTGAGGTAACGACTGTCTGTTCCTGTTTCCTGTAGCACGTTTATCATGAATGAGTGTTGGACTTTACTGAAGGCTTTTTCTGTATCAATGGAGATGATCATTTGATTTTTATCTTTGGCTCTATTGATGTAGTTTATTACATTAATTGATTTGCATATAGTGAACAATCCCTGCATTCCTGGGATGAATACCACTTGGTCATAATGTATAATCTTCTTGATTTGTTGTATTCTGTATTTTTATTCTAGTATTTTACTGAGAATTTTTGCATCTGCATTCATTAGGGAGATTGATCTGTAGCTCTTTTTTGGTTGGGTCTTTCTCCGGTTTTGGTACCAGGATAATACTTGCCTATAGGAATGAGTTGGGGAGAATTCCTTCCCTTTCAATGTTATTAAAGAGTTTGAGAAGAATTGGTGTTAAATCTTCTGTAAATTTCTTGTAAAATTCAGCAGTGAATCCCTCAGGACCTGGGCTTTTCTTCACTGGCAAGTTTTTTATTGCATTCTCAATTTTGCTGGCTGATATTGAGTTATTCAGGATTTTTATATATTCTTCATTCAGTTTTGATAATTCATATGTATCTAGAAAACTGTCCATTTCCTCTGTGTTTTCCACCCTATGAGAGTGAAGATTTTCGGCGATGACCTTGTGAGTCCCCACAGGACCTGTAGCAATTTCACTCCTTTCGTTGCTTGTTACACATATTTCCAGTTTTTCTTTCTTCTTCATCTGTTCTATTTATTCTTTCAAAGAACCAACTTTTCAGTTCATTAATTCTTTGTATTGATTTTTAGTCTCCCTTGCATTAATTTTTGCCCTAAACTTTATAATATCCTGTCTTCTTTGGGCTTTGAGTTTGTCTTGGTTTACTTTGTCTAGAAGCTTTAGGTGTAGCACAAGATTGTTTACTTTTGCTCATTCTGTTTGCCTGAGGTGGGGATTCACCACTACAAATTTCCCTCTAGAACTGCATTCATTGCATCCCACAGGTTCCTGTAAGTTGTATCTACATTTTCATTTGAGTGTACATACTTTTTATTTCTACTTTGATTTTATCAGTGACCCATTGGTTGTTCAGGAAGGTGTTACTCAATTTCCATGTGTTTATGGAGTTTTTGTGATTTTTTTTCTCATTAAATTCCAGTTTCATTGCAGTATGGTCTGATAGTATGCATGGGATAATTTCACTTCCTTTGCATTTACTTACACATGTTCTATGTGCTATATGGTTTGTTTTAGAGAATGTCCCCTGTGCCACTGAGAAGAATATGTATTCTGATGTTGTTGGATGGATCACTCTGTAAAGATCTACTAAGTCTCCTTGTTCACAAGTTTGGTTAAGTTATGTATTCCATTGCTGACTTTTTTGTCTAGTTGATCTATCTCTTTGTGCCAGTGGGATATTAAAGTCCTCCATTATGATTGTGTTGCTGCTTATTTCATTTTTCGTGTCTGCTAAAATGTGTCTTATATAGTTGGATGCTCCTATATTTGGTGCATAGATGTTTATGACTCTTATATCTTCCCCTCGCAAGTATGTAGTAACTTTTTTATCTCTTTTGATTGTTCTTGGTCTGAAGTTCATGTTGTCTTCAAACGAATAACTACACCTGTTTTTTCTGGGTTCCTGTCACATAGAGTATTATTTTCCGTACTTCAATTTTCAGTGTATGAATTTCCGTTTGAGTAAAATATGGTTCTTGTATACAGTATGTACTTGGATTTTGTTTCCTGATCCACTCTGCAATCTGCTTCTTTTAATTGGTGTATTGAGACCGTTTACACTGAGGGTTATAACTGATATGTATTGGCTTATCTTTGTCATGTCTTTTTCCTGTTGCTGGATCCTCCTTTTTCCCTCTGCTTAATTGCTTGTTCTGCTTGGTGGTTCCTTTCTGTTGTTTTTCTTAAAGTTGTGTTTTGGAGCTCATGGATTTGTTCGGTAGTTCTTTATCATGAAAATATTTTATTTCGCCATTAAATTTGAAGGATTGTGTTGCAGGGTACATCAACGTGGGTTGGAAGTTGTTTTCTTTCAGTATCTGAAATACATGACTCCAATCTCTTCTTGACTTGATGCTTTGTGTTGAGAACTCTGCCATGAGTCTAATGGATTTTCCTTTATAGATGATCTGTTTCTTTTCCCCAACAGCTTTTAATATTCTGTACTTTTGTTGAGATTCTGGGATCTTGATCACTATACGTCTGGATATAGATTTATTTTGGTTGTGGTTAATTAGAGTTCTATATGCTACACTTATCTATATGTCCAGTTATTTTTCCATGCCTGGGAAATTTTCTGCTATTACTATTGCAAATAGTCTTTTTATGTCATTTGTGTTAACACCTGCTGTTTTATTGATACCTATTAATCTTACATTGTTTTTCTTTGCTTTGTCTTGTAGTTGTTGAATTATTTTCTGGTTCCTTGTTTTTAAGAGATCTTTCCTTTCACATTCTTTAGTGCCAATGTTGTCTTTAAGATCTGAAAGTCTATCTTCAGCTTCATTCAGGTAGTTTTACCCTTGTCTGGGGTTCAGCCCAGCTTCCACAAGGGTAGGGGGATGAAGGTCATGGTCACCAAGTCTTCAGATATTGCCCAGAACCCAGGCAAGTTACCATGCTGGGAGGAAAGGAGTGAGAGTAGTGTCTTCAAGGCCACTGACTCTGGGTTTCAGCTGGGCTCCCATGGGGGTGTACACCATGCTGGGAGTGACCACTGAGGCTCTAGAGGATGTCCAGGGCTCCACCTGCCTCACACACTAAAGGGGCAGCTCACCAGGGTTCCTGAAGATGTCTGGGGTTCTGCCTAGCTCCCATGGAGATCCAGGGGTGCAGGAAGGGGCCACCAAGGACCCAGAAGTTGACTGGGACTCCCCTTGCCTTGCATGCTTATTTGTGAGGTGCAGGCATAGTTCACTGGAGTTTCTGAAGATGTACAGGTTTCAGCCCAGCACCTGCAGGCATGCTAGGGATGTGGGAAGTCTAATTTTAAGTTCTTACATCAGAAAGGATCAATAGAGATAAGAGCAAATACCAATGCAACAGAAAAGTAAATGGGAACAAAGAACTTTTACAAGCCAAAACCCTGTTTGGGAGGAAGAAAAAAATATTTATAAGCCCTCAGCCTAATTTATCAAGAAACAAAAAGAAAAACTAAATAAACATTGGGAAAGTAAAAGAGTTATCACTGAAGATTCTATGTATTATGGTTTGTGCCTAGAAGTGTCCCTGAAAACCCTCCTGCAGCCATGGGGTGGGATGCTAGAGTTTATAATTGATTCATGGTTCAATGTTGGAATTATGCATGTGAGTGTTACACCCACCCTGGCGTGGGTAGTTTGAATACAGTGTAAGAGAGGGCAAGAGCCCTGCTCTCTGCTGCTCCTCCCTTTCGCTCTTGTTGCTTTTGCTGTCTTCTGCCACCATGATCTATTGCCCTGTGCATGTTTCTGTATGCCTTGGAGCCAGCCAAGTATGGACTAAAACCTCCTCAAACTATGAGCTAAATAAACCTTTCCTTCCTTGATGGGCATCAGGTATTTTGTCTTAGCAATGAGAGAAAAGTAGCCAAAGAAACTATGAAATTACAAGAATAATAATAGTATATTGTGAAAGGCCCAAGCAAGAGAATCGCAGCAAATTCGAAGCCAGCCTGGACTACATAGTAAGTTCAAGGTCAATCTGAACTGCATAGAGAGACCCTGTCTCAAAAAAAGTATATTGTCAATAAATATATACAAAATATCTATTAACTCAAAACAGGCATACTTTTTAAGAAACACAAACTATACAAGCTCTTACAAATGCTCAATGTCTCACAAAAATGTTGATCTTATAGTTGAATGACTTCTCACCAAGAAATCTTCAAGTCCTTGTCTTTTCACTTATGAATACCTCAAGTATTCAAAGGGGAAAAAAAGCAAATATATATAAATACTTTCAGAAAATATAAAATGAGAAAACTCCAACTCACTTTCATTGGGCCACTATTTCTGTAAAGCCAGACCACAAAAACATTAGAAAAAAAGTAGAAATGTCCTCCTACAAACCAAACTATTTAAACAAAATACTGACAAGTCTAATTCAGCAGTATATTAAAATGATATTATGATCAAATGAAATATCATAGAAATGCAAGATTCTTTTAATTTCAAAGTCAATGTAATAATTTACTTTCAAAAAACTTGGGAGTGATCTTCCTTAATCTAAAAAAAGATACTTAACAAAATCTTGTCAGTGTTCGAAAGATTTTAAAAAGAAAAAGGAAAAAATGATTGCTAGCCTTTAAACTACCCAAACTAAGGAAAGTGGTGGGTGACACAAATGCAAATATGTAAAACTCTTTTTATATCTCTAAACAGAAACTGGTGACATTTGATAAATTAAATTTTTAAAAAGAACTCAATTTACAATGGTGGCATCAAATTATCATGAGTACATGTAGCAAAAGACATGTAAAACCCTGCTCATTGAAAACTGGGGAGCACAGCTAAGGGGAATTAAGGAAAGAAAATGTATAAATGGCAAACTACAAATGCTTCTGGACTGGATGAATATATTTTAATTAAAATTTCAGGATCGACTGGGGATATAGCTCAGTGGAATAAGCGCCTGCCTAGCAAGTGCAGGGTCTTGAGTTCAATCCCCAGTCCCGCCAAAATAAAATAAAATAAAATAAAATAAATAAAATTTCAGGATCATTTTTAGAGATACTGATCAGCTCATTTTATGTGTAGAATCATATAACCCAGATTAACAAAAGCAAATTTAATAAAGAACAAATTTGAAACTGTCTTACTTATTTCATTGCTGGGACAAAACAACTGACACTCTCAAGTTAAGAAACAAGAGATTTATTTTAACTCACACTCTAATATCTCATTGTAATGATTTCTATAATTTCATAGTAAGTCTTAGTATTTTTTAGTATAATGGTTCCTGTTATTACTTGTATATAGACCCACTCCCACCAAAATCTTGTGCTTATAGGTGGGGATTTTTTAGGCAGCTGGGTGTAGGGCATGTGAGTATAGATTAAGGGTATGTGATAACTAACATAGTCCACTGCCTGGTTCAGCATAGTTCTGGGTATGGATAATGGGAAGGCCTATCCTGGGTGTGGGTAGCTCCAACCAATAAGCCTGTAGTCTGGATGGAATAAAAGGGAAAGTGAGGACTCAAGGTTGCTGCTTTGCTGTCTCCTGCCTGCCATGCCAGGAACTGTTTCTCTTCTGTGATGCCTCTGTGCCATGCCACACTGCCTTGGAGCCCACTAACTATGGACTGAAACCTCAGCAAACTGTGAGCCAAATAAACCTTGCCTCCTTTAATGTTGAGTGTTGAGTATTCTGTCCCAGCAATGAAAAACTAAATAAGATAGTTAAAATAATGAATAATCACCTATTTCTAATATAATATAAAGGTTGAATAAGGGAAAAAGAAAGGGTTAGACGTGAAACATTCCAGGCTGTAATGACTTTGGTCTAAAAGAACGAGAGATGAAAAAAGACCATTATATAGGAAATTTTCTCAAGTTTTGAACTAAGACACATATGTTTTGGGATGTTTTAAAACCATAACATGTGTTGTAAGTCACCTGTGGACCCATGTTATGATCCAGAGAACCAGAAATGAAGTGAAGGCTAGTCTTTGAGAACCAAGAATATTGCATTCATTTTAACAAATAGCTGGGACAAAGTATGAAACCAGGTATAAGTAATGGATTAAAATTAATACTAGAAAATGATGATGAGGACATCAGAACCATACATGCTTTATGTGTCAGCACCCCTTTTAGGTGAAAAAAATCAATCTTTAGGCAGCATCAAGGATACTATGAGAATAGGGATAGGTAAAGGAATAATCTTTTAATAAATAACCAGCTTGCACTGACTGTAGCTTGAAGCTATCAAAATCCCTTTAATAACTAGATTCAGTATATGTGACAGCTGAAATTTACCTTTCTTGTGGCGATGCTATGAATATTAAAGTTTTTATTACTACTGCTTTCCTTTTATAGTATTGGCAAGGGTAATTCACTTTTTTAGTGATTCAAATTTCCCTTCAGGAATTGTATCAGGTTTTTTTTTCTTAATCTGATTGTGAAATAGTGAAGTTGGAGGAGTCCTGACCTGGAAGAAAAAGTAGGGCGTCCTTTACCAGTACAAAATCTTCAGGTTCTCTTGGAAGAGGGCGTATTTGTGGCTCTTGTTTTAATTTTAGATTAACAGTATTGCCCAGAGCACCTAGCTGGCTGCCTTGTTCTATTATTTCAGACTTGTGCATCACCTTCACTATTTTTCTCCTTCCCACATTCTTAACTGGCACAATGACCTTAATTTTTGCATAGAACATATACCTAGTTTTACTTGAATTCTTTTATCATCATTTTATTATTACAAAACGCCACTCTGCCACTCAAATGTGATCCACTGTTCAACTCATTAAAATTATATTACCAATAAGTAACTGAATTGCTCAAATGGAGTGAAACCCTTTACCGTGAAGATTTGCTTTCATAGATGAGATGAGTGAGCGTGACCTCAGATGCTTCTCTTGCTAAGAGTAACTTCTACTGCTCTTCAGAGAAGCCATGAGCAAAGCTGTCCTCTTCATTATGAATTTACTACTAATATCAGCCCACATATGAACACAATATTATTACGAGTATTATATAAATTTTTCTGAGGCTACTAACACAACTGTTCGTGCAGTGTTCAGTCTTGTGAAACTGTTGTGTTGCAGTGGACAATGAACCTCACAGGTAAGGGCACAAGACACTCTTGTATTTGCCAGTAGGGACAGCAACTGTCTTTTTCAACCGCAGCTACTGGGAGGAGTAAATAAGACCACAGAAGAAGAATTTCAAAGTGTTTGGAGTAGAGCAGAAATGCTATCTTCATCAATGTTTGAAATGCTACAACCTGATGAAGTGAAATGTTTGTAAACAGCAAACTGTAGTGAAATGAAAATAGAAGGGAGACCTCCTTTGCAGCCTTCCTCACCCTGTGCTCCAGCCGCTGCCCTGCCGAGGCTCCGCTACCCGTGGTCTTCCCCAGGTGAGCCCAGGATCCCGTCGCTGACTATGGCTCACTCGGGCTTATGCTGAAAACATGAAATTTTGTGCGGATGCCTGCGCCCTCTTGCTTTGGGGTGTAGACCCCCTGCCGCAGTGGGGCCAAAAGAGCAGTGATTGTTGAACAGTTGGGGAACTTCCAATGTGTTAAAAGATGGTGTGACTGTTGCAAAATCAATTGATTAAAAGGGCTAAACTCGTTCAAGATGTTGCCAACAACACAAATGAAGAGGAAGTAGATGGCACCAGCACTGGGGCTGTCCTGGCATGCCCCACTGCCGAGGAAGGCTTCGAGGCCAGCAAAGGCGCAAAGCCCATGAAGTCAGAAAAGTGTGACTTGGCTGCTGATGTTATGAGAGCTGAACTTAATAAACAGTGTAAACCTGTGACAACCCCTGAAGAAATTACTCAGGTGGCTACCATTTCTGCAAATGGAGATAAGGAAATTAACAACATCGTATCTGACGCTATGAAGATGGTTGAAAGAAGGACATCATCGCAGTAAAGGATGGAAAAATCCTGAATGATGAACTGGAAATTATTGAAAGCCTGGAGCTGGATGGAGGATATATTTCTCCAAATTTTATTAACACAGCAAAAAGCCAGAAGTGTGAATTCCAGGACACTTATGTTCTACTGAGTGAGAAGGAAATTTCTAGCATCCAGTCCATTGTACCTGCTCTTGAAACCATCAATGCTCACCAAAAGCCTTTGGTTGCAGGTGCTGAGGACATTGACCAAGAAGCTCTCAGTACCCTGGTTCTGAACAGGCTAAAGAATGGTCTTTCGGTTGTCACAGTCTAAGCTCCAGGATTTGGTGACAACAGGAAGAACCAGCTGAAAGACATGGCTCTTTCTACTCCTCTTCTTGGAGAAGAGTAATTGACCCTAAATCTTGAAGGTGTTCAACTCCATGACTTAGGAAAAATTGGAGAGATCATCACGACCAAAGATGAGGCTATACTTTTAAAAGGTGTCAAAGGTGACAAACATATTCAATACATCACTGAGCAATTAGAAATCACAAGCAGTGAACATGAGGAGAAACTGGATGAACAGTAGACAAAACTTTCAAATGGAGCGACTGTGCTGAAGGGTGGTGCAACAAGTGATGCGAGGTGAATGAGAGAAAGACAGGGTCACAGATGCCCTCAGGGATATGGGGGCGGCCATAGAAGAAGGCATTGTGCTGGGGCGCCTGTGCCCTACTTCAGTGCATTGATGCCCTGGACGCCTTTACTCCTAACAGAGATCAAAAATTTGGCACAAAAATTATGAAAAGAACACTGAAAACTCCCACAATGACCATTGCTGAAACATGGATGTAGAAAGACCTGTGATGATTGAGAAAATCCTGCAGAGCTCTTCCAAAGTTGGCTATGATGCTGTGCGTAGAAACTTTGTAAGTGTGGCAGAGAAAGGAGTCACTGAACCTACAAAGGTCCTAAGAGCTGCCCTGCTGGATGCTGTGGGGGTGGCTGCTCTTTTAAGAATGGCAGAAGTTGTGGTCACAGAAATCCCTTAGGAGAAGGGCCCTGCCATGGGCGCCATGGGTGGGGATGGGGGACAGGATGGGCAGTGGTGTGTTGTAGCCTACAGTACCACTTGGCCCCCACTGATGAACTGTGACACGAAGCACCACTCCTGGTGCTCCTCAATAACTTTGGAGAATTCAGGCAAAAGGAAATCGGGAGAGGCTGGCTGGCTGATGAAAGAAAATCACATGCCCCGTTGCAGGCTTCGGTTACAATATATATGAGTTTACCACTGTCATTGTCCATGCCTACAGATAACATTTCATATTTTTTAGTACAAAAATATTTGTATTTTCCTGAAACTGGGTGCCAGAGCCACATACCAGTGTTCTGCTTTCAACTTAAATCCTGGAGATTTGTACCTATTCTGTTACAGTCAGGATTGCAGTGCTTGCCATCAAGATGAGAAATTCAGTAGCAGCCCTTCTGTGCAGAGGAAGAACAATTGGGTACAAAATAGAGAAGATCAATTATGTATCAATCTCTGGATAATAAAAATCTCTTTAAAATTGTAAAAGGAAAGAAGATATGAGGGAATGGTTAATCCTGCCTCTGGAAATTTGGAGTTTAGAAAAGATGTGACAGTTAAGCGGCTTCTTTAAAGATTACTGTGTTTTGACAAAGCGTAATAATCAAGAGAAATGCATCGAGTGAAGAAGAGATGGTGTGAGTGGAAGTATTGTGAAGTGACAGTGTGTGCTGATCTGGAAAGAATTTGAATAATCTCCTGTTGGCCAACTCTGAAGGAGACCTACAATGGGGACAGAGGACCTGGAAGGGGACACAGTAACCATTTGAAGGAACATAAAAAGACTTTATGCATGAGTTGAGCTTTTGTCCTTTTTTTTGCACCAGGAGTAGAGCTCAGGACCTGTGCTTGCCAAGCGGATGCTTGTGCCGTATCTCCAGACCTGAGTTTTATCCTTTAAGCAACAGAGAAGTTGTGAAATGTTTGAAATGGCCGATCATATACTCAAATGTATTTTGTTAATGTTCAAATACTTCAGTTATTTTCAGTTATTTTGATTTGCCCTAAAATTTACTGTCATGATTAATAGCAACAAATTAATCATCAAATAAATGAAATGTTTATATGAGGGAATTTCTGAAAAGTGAGATAATGATATAGTTAACCCTTTATCAATTTCATCTACATATTATACCTTATCTGGAACGGTATATTAGATGCTTATGAGTATTAATGGTCTCATGGAGAGACATTTGATGTTTCTGTGATAGAGATCTTGCTGCATAAATCAATTTTTATATGAAACTGTTATAAAGTGGTATACAGTTTTTTCAACTTCTTGATACTAAAAAATTTGAAATTCAAATCACTAGCTACTGAAGGAAGTTATTAAAAATGCATTAGGGTTGAAAATGTAGCTGTATATAATTGTCATAACAGATACTCAAAACAAATTTATACTGGATGAAAACTGAAATAAAGTAATTTACCTAGGATCAGATAATAAATTTTCCTTAATTTTCTAAGCAGACAAAAAAGAAATAGGTGATAGAAATCTTTTTTTTTTTTTTTTTATTTTAGAAACATAAAAGTACAAAAACATATTGACAAACAGACACCCATCATCATAGAAAATAGTACAATCACAACTAATCTATAGACAAGGTGATATGGTCTCAACAGTAGTTGTTGCTTTATCCATTGATA